>CM077647.1:5047989-5089557 GCA_039707465.1 Rhabdophis nuchalis | reverse complement strand
AGTTTTTAAAAAAAAAATTCTGAAGATTGGCTGTGAGACCTTTGATCCATTGGAATAGTTATTTTATTTACTTTTTTTTAGTATTTATTACTACCGATTCTGTGAATTTATTTTATTTTATTTTATTTTATTTTAGAATTTTTTGACCACTCCCTCTCCCCATAGGGACTCGGAGCGGTGCACAGGGAAACTAAAACCACAATACAATATACACATACAGTTAAGAAAAAATTAAATATGAGCCTGTGCTAAAATCCCCTTAATCTGCTAAAATACCCAATTAAAAACAGCTAAACCCTGTAGAGAGAGGCTAACCAAGGCCGGCCAAACGGAAAAGATGAGTTTTTAATTTCATGGCAAATCACTGCAGTTGTTAAGTGAATCACTGTCATTGAGTGAGTCCAGCTCCCTCCATGGGCTTTGCTCGTCAGAAGAAAGCTGGGAAGATCAGCCAGCCCCAGGGCACCGCAGCCTTCCTAAAAGCACCCAAATTTCAATCATGTCACTATATACAACGGTCGTAAGTGTGGAAAATGGCCATAAGTCACTTTTGCCAGTGCTGCTGTAACTTCGAACAATTGCTAAATCAATGTTTATAATTCATGGGCCGCCGAGGTCGTAAATTATGCAGAAAAACTATTTATTTTCCGCGGGCTTGCAAACTCCGTGCCTTGAGCAGAGCAAACCACGGCATCTGGAAATTTAATTTAACCTCTCTTTCTTTCTTTTTTTAACCCCTTGCCCCAATTTTGTAAAAATAATAATAATAATAATAATAAAATAATAATAATTCCTCCCTTTTGTACTTCTCTCTCGTTTGCTCCAATCCAGATGGAAGCATCCAGGATCTCCAAAGCTTGGTGGAAGAAATTCCTCCTGGAAAGTGGTGGGAAGAAGCAGCCGAAGTCTCCCAGGCCTGGAGTCTTCGGCCCCTTAAGCGGCAACGATCCAAAATAATTGGATGTCAGGGATACTCCACAATGCATTGCGGTCCGGCCCGCATATCCCTGGGACGGTACTCGATCTTTTTACGATCGGCCCTGGATTTTTGCAAGTGCAAACAGATTTCTAATGCACACGTGAAAGTCTCCCAGTCTGAACTGAAGTGTGTGTGTGTGTGTGTGTGTGTGTGTGTGTGTGTTAGGATGGACCAATCCAATCGTTCCCTTTCTCACATTAGCCAGATACTCCGATGGACCACGTCTTCCTTCTTGGCTCTTATTATTTCAACATCTTCGTCTTTTTCAACCGCGATAAATTCCGTTTCTCTCTGGTTTCGTATACCGGCAGTCCTCTAGTTGCAATGGTTTGTTTACTGACCATTCAAAGTCACAACGGCAATGAGAAAAGTGACTTACAACCAGTCCTCGCACGTACGACCGTTGCAAGCGTCCCCACATACACAGGATCAAAATTTGGGTACTTGGCAAATTGGTTTATGTGTATTTTCAATGGGTTGCAGCATCTTGGATCAAGGGATCCATTCTGCTACATTCCCAGCTGACTCCCGGGAAGCCAAGTCAATGGGAGGGGAAGCCGGATTCATTGAATGACGATGGGATTCATTTAACAACTTCACTGATTCCCAGGGCTTAACAAGAGAAATTCCCATTTGTGGTCGTAAGTCAAGGATTGCCTGGATGGAAGTTAACCCAAAGTGAAACATGTGAATGGGATGGAGAAAGACATTTTTTTTCAGTGCCAAACAATCACTGAACGAATGGTTGTAATTAGAGGACTACCTGTTTCCACATTTGGATATTATGAGATCAGTTTCTCAAATGTGGCTGCTGCAAGAAGGGGGACTCCCTAGAGAAGAGCCTCATGCTGGGAACGATGGAGGGCAAAAGAAGAAGAAGGGGACGGCAGAGAAGGAGGGGGCTGGATGGAGTCACCGAAGCCGTCGGCGAGAGCTTCAATGGACTCCAGAGGATGGGAGAGGACAGGAAGGGCCTGGAAGAACGTGGTCCATGGGGTCGTGATGGGTCGGACACAACTTCACAACTCACAACAAAGAAGTGGAGATTTCAAGTGGAGATGGAGGTCTTTCAGTGTGATATGTAAATAAATAAAATTTATAAAAGTTATTTGTTCTATGTTACACTTACAATTGTCGTTAGTTTTCTTCTTTTGATCTTGGACACGAAGATAATAGTTCTGCTTTAACTCCTCACTGTCCCCATAAAGCATCCTTTAAGAGGGTGGACTTCCACTCCCAGAATCCCATCATGCTTGAAGAGGGAAAGACTCCAACTCCCATAATCCCCATTCAGCATGCTTTAACAGTTTCCCCGACATCTGGAGGAAGTTGATTATCTAGACCCGCGCCAGGTCCGGCTTCCGGCCCGGTCACAGTACCGAAACGGCATTGGTCGCGTTGGTGGATGATCTCTGGAGGGCACGGGATAGAGGTTGTTCCTCTATCCTTGCCCTATTAGACCTCTCAGCGGCTTTTGATACCATCGACCATGGTATCTTATTGCACCGATTGGGGGGGTTGGGGCTGAGAGGCACCGTCCTACGGTGGTTCTCGTCCTACCTCTCTGGTCGGTCGCAATGGGTGTTGGCAGGAGGGCAGAGGTCGTCCCCGAGGCCACTGACATGTGGGGTCCCTCAGGGGTCGGTCCTCTCGCCACTCCTGTTTAACATCTACATGAAGCCGCTGGGCGAGATCATCCGTGGTTTTGGGGTGGAATACCATCTGTACGCTGATGACACTCAGTTGTACATATCCACCCCAAACCACCCCAACGATGCCGTCGAGGTGCTGTCCCGGTGTCTGGAGGCCGTACGGATCTGGAAGGGTAGTAACAAACTCCAAACTCAACCCTTCCAAGACCGAGTGACTTTGGTTTCCGGCCCCCCGGTTCAGCCAGATAAGTCCAACACTGGCCATTGGGGGCGAACATCTTGCCCCCGTGGAGAGGGCGCACAACTTGGGCGTCCTCCTGATTCCCGGCTGTCCATGGAGGACCATGTGACGGCTGTGGCCAGAGGGGCGTTTCATCAGGTACGCCTGATACGCCAGTTGCGCCCCTTACTGGACCGGGGAGCCCTTCGCACAGTCACTCAAGCGCTTGTGACATCCCGGCTGGAATACTGTAACGCTCTCTACATGGGGCTCCCCTTGAGGTGCACTCGAAAGCTACAGTTAGTACAGAATGCGGCCGCGCGGGTGATTATGGGTGCCTCAAGGCAGACCCACGTAACACCTCTCCTGCGCGAGCTGCACTGGCTGCCTGTGGCCTTTCGAGTGCGCTTCAAGGTGCTGACGACCATCTTCAAAGCGCTCCATGGCTCGGGCCTAGCTATATACGAGACCGCCTCCTGCCCCATACATCCCTTCGTCCGATCCGCTCCCACAGAGAGGGTCTTCTCCGGGTGCCGTCAGCGGGGCAATGCCGGTTGGCAACACCCAGGGGAAGGGCCTTCTCTGTGGCGGGCCCGGCCCTCTGGAACGACCTTCCCCCCGACCTTTGCACTATCTCGGACCTCCGCCTCTTCCACCAACGTCTTAAGACGTATCTATTCCAACAAGCCGGCCTAGGATAGCCCCTACTTCTGACTTTTTAAAAATAAATTAATTTGGTACGGTTTTAGCATGGGTTTTAGCACTGGTCTATTAATTTAATATATTTTAATTGATATTGTATTTTGTGGTTTTAATAATGCCTGTGCGCCGCCCTGGGTCCTAACAAGGAGAAGGGCGAGGTATAAATTTAATAAAATAAAAATAAATAAAATAAGAGAGATGGACTTCCACTCCCAGAATCCCATCATGCCTGAAGAGGGGAGGACTTCCAACTCCCATAATCCCCAGTCTGGATACTTGAAGAGGGATGGACTTCCACTCCCATAATCCCCCAACCGGCATGCTTGAAGTGGGGAGAACTCCAGCTCCCATAATCCCCCAGTCAGCATAGTTTAAGAGGGGTGGACTCCAAATCCCAGAATCCCCCAGTCAGCCTGCTCAATGAGGAATTCTGGGTGTTGAAATTTGCACCTGCTGCCTGGGGAGCTCTGGGGATTCAAGGTCTGCCTATCTATCCCCTCTGAGGCATTCTAGGACTTCGTGCATCCGTGGTTCCTGGGGGATCCTGGGAGCCGAAGTCCTTTAATATCCCCATTTCTTCGAACTCCTAACTTTCGCTCTTCCCTGGCTGTGCAATCTGGCTGCCAATCATTCTTGCTGGATGCCACTCAGAGGCTGAGCTGGGAGGGGGGGGGGGCTGGCACGTCCCCCACTGCCCAACAGGTGCAGCCAGCAGCCTCCACATCCTGGGACGGTTGAGAAACTCTTATAAAGTCAGTTAAAAAGGGGAAAGACCCCGTTTTATTCCCCCAACCAAAACTGCCAGGTGTTGTGCGAATCCCCCCACCCCAACATCGTCCGTTAAACCTCCAGGTTCCTCAATTCCCAGGGTGGGTGGGGGGAAACCGAGTCAATTTCCTTCTGTCTTGGAGTCCCATGTTCCCCTTCCTGCCCTCCCCCCCCCCCAGCTCGGAGGGCAGCCTTGGGGGGTGGGGGCGACTTCCTCCCCCCATTTAAAGGAGGCTCCCAGACGGTCTCTCGAACCTTCAATCCCTGCTCCTCCACCTGCCCAGGAAGACGCGTCTCTCACCGTCCCTGAGGTGCTGCATCTCTGACTGCGGGGATTATGTGGGGCGTGTGGGTGCTGCTGGCAGTGCTGCTGGCGCTGAGCCAGGCTGGGACCCTGCCGGGGACGCCCCAACCTGGGGTCTCACGAGGAGAAGAGGGCGACCCAGAGCTTCCTGCCGGAGGACTCATCATGCCGGTGAGGATACCTGGCAGGATTCGATCTCGCAGCCCTGACCTCCTTCGCCCATTCTGGGGTGCTGTTCAGAAGGGATTTCCCCTCACTTCCCAGGTTGAGTTTTGCCCATTCAGCCTGGAAGGGTGGGGGTCCTTTCCCCAGCCCCCCCCAAAACAGGGACGGTGGGAAGTTGGCATTAGAATAAGCAGCCCGTTGCCACATACAAAAATTTTAATCATGTGACTCTGGGCATGTTGTGATGGTCGTAAGTGTGAGGACTGGTCGTCAGTCACTTTGAAAGCAAAGGGAAGAAAAAGAAGGGAAGGGAAGACGGAAGGAAGGAAGACAGAAAGGAATATAATGGAAGAAAGGCGAAGGAAGGAAGGAAGGAAGGAAGGAAGGAAGGAAGAAAGAAGAAAGAAAGAAAGAAAGAAAGAAAGAAAGAAAGAAAGAAAGAAAGAAAGAAAGAAAGAAAGAAAAAGAAAGGGAGGGAGGGTGGGTGGGGAGGGGGAGAAAAGGAGGAAGAAAGGAAGCGAGAGAGAGAAAAAGGAACAAAGGAAAAGGAAGATAGAAAGGAAGGAAGGAAGAAAGAAAGAAAGAAAGATGGAGAGGGGAAGGGAGGGACAGGGAGAAAAGAAGGAAGGGAGAGAGAAAGGAACAAAGAAAGAAAGAAAGGAAGGAAGGAAAAAGAAAGAGAAAAAGAAAGATGGAGGGGAAGGGAGAGAGAGAGGGAGAAAAGAAGGAAGGAAGGAAAAGAAAATGGAAAGAAGGAGAATAGAAAGAAAGAAAGAAAAAAGAAAAAGATAGAAAAGAGAAAGAAAGATGGAGAGAGGGAAGGACAAAAAGAGGAAGGAAAAGAGAGAAAGGTAGGAAGGAATGAAGGAAAAGAGAAAGGAAGGAAGGAAGGAAGGAAGGAAGGAAGGAAGGAAGGAAGGAAGGAAGGAAGGAAGAAATAAACAAAGTTAGAAAGTTTTAAAGAAAATCCTGGATAACCCTTTGTCTGAAACGGGTATCCTGCCTAGGCAGGGGGTTGGACTAGAAGACCTCCAAGGTCCCTTCCAACTCTGTTCTATTCTATTCTGCTCTGTAGTCTATCCTGAAAGGGTCTTCTGCTTGAGTAGGGGGCTGGACTAGATGACCTCTGAGGTCCCTCAAACCTCTGTTCTTCTTGGATTCTTCTTTTCCAGGTGGGTCTTCAGATTTTCCCCAGAGAGAGAGGGAAGAAGTCTTGTCGTTCCTATCGATGGGAGAACGGGAAAAAAGTTTATTTCATACGTCCGGGATGTTTAACACCCTTGCGTTTCTGAAGGATCGGCTAGGAGGGTCCCTGCGACGCTTGTGGGGTCCTGCGGCACTCATCGCATGCTCTGGTGACCCCATGCTCTGGAGAGCCCCGGCCTCTTGCCCTGGTGGGTCATTGTGTGCCTGCCTTGCATTTTGCGATGAAAATAAATCTTTTGCAAACATATGCATGTATATATTCGTGTGTGGGATGTAATTTGCCATCCTGGTTAGTCAAGTGCCCTCCGAGTTCTGTGTTCGAGTCCTGGCGCTAACGGCGGCCCTCGACGCACGACCCCCGAATTATAGTTGTTAATCGAGACCGTTGTTTGGTGAGTTTTGCCCTTATTTTACAACCTTTCTTGTGCCAGTTGTTAAGTGGGCAACTGTAGGGATTCACATAAGCAGAAACGTAAAATGGGCCACGACTCATTTTAAAACTGCCTTGCTTAGTAACAAAAAATTGGGCTGAACTACAGTCATAAGTCGAGGTCTACCTGTGATTGTCTCCTTATGTTTTTTTTCATCAAACAGAAAGGCAGGGAGATATCATTTTATAATGAAGATATATATCCTCTGTTTATATCTTAATTATAAGATACAATTAATGCTGTTTAAGGGGAAATGTGGAGCGTCTACCAGCATGTGCTAAGTTTCCAGTTTTCTTCTTCTTCGGATAGTTTTTGGGTCCAAAGCAAAGCAAAAATCTTTGCTCAATTCGTGTTAAATTTTCCAACGAAAAGAATAAAATCAGGAAAATAAGAGAGCTTCGAGACTCCTTTGGCCACTAGAGGGCAGCAAAAGCCCAGCATGAGATCCATTCTCCTCTTCCCTGTGAAGTAGTAGTCCATGGCTAAGTGGCTGCAACTACAAAACCCATCATCCTCCAGCCTTGGTTTTAGTGGGTGGGGTAGCTAGAGATGGGGATCCTGCCAGAAGCAGAAGCTTCTTTCTGCTGGCTTTTAAAATAAATGGAGGGTCTGCTCTAAGTCATGGTTTAATCATAATTGGCAAACTTCTCGTGTTAAAGATAGTTTAATTTATTTATTTATTTATTTATTTATTTATTTATTTATTTATTTATTTATTTATTTATTTATTTATTTATTTATTTATTTATTTCCTTTCTCCTTTTCACCCTCTCTCTCTTTCTATCTCCATCTTTTGTTCTTTCCTTCCTTCCTCCTTTTCTCCCTCTCTCTCTTCCTCTCTCCATCTTTCTTTCTTTCTTTCTTTATCTTCCTTTCTTCTTTCCTTCCTTTCTCTCTAAAATCTATCTAAATCTATCTCTCTTTTCCTTCCTTCCTCCTTTTCTCCCCCTCCCTCCCTCCCTCCTTCCTTCCTTCCTTCCTTCCTTCCTTCCTTCCTTCCTTCCTTCCTTCCTTCCTTCCTTTTTCTTCTCTTTCCCTCCAAAGTCATTGACAACCAGTCCTCACATTTATGACATTTACAGTATCCCCAGAGTCACATGATCAAAATTTGTGTACTTGGCAACTGGCAAGTATTTGTGATGGTCGCAGTGTCTTGTGGTCACATGATCCTCTTGTGCAGCCAATTACCCTCCAAGTCAAGGGAGGGAGGGAAGCTGCATTTATTTAACGGTCACAGGACTCACTTAACAACTGCAGTGATTCACTTAACAACCATGGCAAAAAAAAAAGGATAAAATTGGGCACGACTGGTTTAGCGACCGCCTTGCTTAGCGATGGACATTTGGGCCCCAGTTGTGCTCGTAAGTCAAGGACCATGGATAAATAAAACCCCTAAAGAGATTATGGATTTAACCCTTTGCAGTGTTCCTTCATTGTGTTGAACCACCAATAAAGCAAAGGGTGTGGGTTCGAATGATACCCTAACCCAGGGGTCTGCAAAGTCGACTCTTTTAAGACTGTTGGACTTCAACTCCCAGAATTCCCCAGCCAGCCATGCTGGCTGGGGAATTCTGGGAGTTGAAGTCCACCAGTCTTAAAAGAGCCGACTTTGCAGACCCCTGCCCTAACCCACCAAAGATGGATGGCAAAATTAGCAAAGGATAGGAAAGCAACTCCTAGTTTTCATCTAATTAATGAACCTATGGATTTCAGCCATCCTCAATTTATGACCACAATTCAGCCCAAAATTTACATTGCTAAGCGAGGCAGCTGTTCAATGAATTTAGCTCTACTTTATAACCTTCCTTGCCAGAGTTGCTAAGTGAATCCCTGCAGTCGTTAAGTTAGTCACATGGTTGTTAAACGAATCCGGCTTCGTCATTGACCTTCCTTGCAGGAAGGTCGCAAAAGGGGACCATGTGACCCCAGGGACACTGCGGCCGTCATAAATTCGAGTCACTTCTTAAAGGTCTGAATTTAGAGACTGTAATCGCAAAGGCGATGCAACAGTTGTAAAACATGGCATCCCTTTAATGTAAAACGGTCATAAGTCATGGTTTAGTCACTTCGGACAGTCACTAAACGCACTGTTGTATGTCGAGGACTTCCTGCACTTAATGGGTATGCAATTCCTTCGCAAAGACCCAGAGCAGCGAAGAGCAAATATTATCTAGTCAAGCTATTCTCCAAGGCACCTGAGGGCAGAACAAGAAGCAATGGATGGAAACTAATCAAGGAGAGAAGCAACTTAGAACTGAGGAGGAATTTCCTGACAGTGAGAACAATTAATCAGTGGAACAGAAGTTGCCTCCAGAAGTTGTGAATGCCCCAACACTGGAAGTCTTTAAAAAGATGTTGGATAGCCATTTGTCTGAAACAGTATAGGGCTTCCTGCCTAGGCAGGGAGTTGGACTAGATGACCTCCAAGGTCTCTTCCAACTCTGCTATTGTATTGTATTGTATTGTATCCCCCAGCAAACCCCTGCTTCCCAACTCAACCCTCAGCTCCAAAACCAAGAAATAAACCCCATTTGCAAAAGTAATGAACGCACAACATTATTCACTCCCCGTAGTGGGTGTTGTGTACAATCTGCCAAGCTACTGGACAAAAATGACTTACAAATGGCCCAGAATTGCACACAGATGCTTTCTCGGTGGGAGTCCGCGGACAGAACTCTACAGTTTAAATAGATATTAATTGTGTTGAAAAATATCGCAAGGGGGAAAAAGTTTTCCAGTGAATAGGATAAATTGTACTTTTGACAACCATGCGCGTTTGCTGCAGAGGCACAGAATCCGCACGGGGGCACAAACACAGCTGGTCCTCGACTTACGACCGTTCACTTAGTGACCGAAGATACAGCCACGTTGGAAAATGCTTATGAGCCTTTTTTTTTTTACACTGATGACCGTTGCATCATCCCGATGGTCACGCGATCAAAATTCGGATGCTTGTCAACGGACCCATGCTTCTGAAAAGCAAATCCAATGGTCACTTCACCACCAGGAGACTGACTCATCAACGGCAGTGACTCACTTAACGACGGTGGCATGAAAGGTTGTGAAATGGGGCAAGGCTCGCTTAACAAAGGTCTCCTTTGGCAACAGAAATGTTGCGCTCTATTGCGGTTATAACTCGAGGACCCTGTATCACAATCGGCTTATGGAAAACTTATGCAAGAAAACTATAGAACAAAGGACAAGGTTTTGACCCCAGAGGGTCCTTTTGCCTTTGACCTTTTGCCAATGTGTCTGAGGACCCCCCTTGGTAGGACAAGACAAAAACCTCACCATGGTCGTCACAACTGTTCACTTTCAGGAGCAAAACTTAGAAAAGCGCTTTCTCCCTTTCTCTCAAGTGCTGAAAGATTGGAGGACACCAACTCCCAGAATGCTTTAAGAGGGGAGGACTTCCACTCCCAGAATCCCCCAGCCAGATATGCTTTAAGAGGGGAGGACTCCCACTCCCAGAATCCCCCAGCCAGATATGCTTTAAGAGGGGAGGACTCCCACTCCCAGAATCCCCCAGCCAGATATGCTTTAAGAGGGGAAGACTTCCACTCCCAGAATCCCCCAGTCAGCTATGCTTTAAGAGGGGAAGACTTCCACTCCCAGAATCCCCCAGCCAGATATGCTTTAAGAGGGAAGGACTTCCACTCCCAGAATCCCCCATCCAGAATGCTTTAAGAGGGGAGGACTCCCACTCCCAGAATCCCCCAGCCAGATATGCTTTAAGAGGGGAGGACTCCCACTCCCAGAATCCCCCAGCCAGATATGCTTTAAGAGGGGAAGACTTCCACTCCCAGAATCCCCCAGTCAGCTATGCTTTAAGAGGGGAAGACTTCCACTCCCAGAATCCCCCAGCCAGATATGCTTTAAGAGGGGAGGACTCCCACTCCCAGAATCCCCCAGTCAGCTATGCTTTAAGAGGGGAAGACTTCCACTCCCAGAATCCCCCAGCCAGATATGCTTTAAGAGGGGAGGACTCCCACTCCCAGAATCCCCCAGCCAGATATGCTTTAAGAGGGGAGGACTTCAACTCCCAGAATCCCCCAGTCAGCTATGCTTTAAGAGGGGAGGACTTCCACTCCCAGAATCCCCCAGTCAGCTATGCTTTAAGAGGGGAGGACTTCCACTCCCAGAATCCCCCATTCAGGTATGTTTTAAGAGGGGAGGACTCCCACTCCCAGAATCCCCCAGCCATATATGCTTTAAGAGGGGAGGACTTCCACTCCCAGAATCCCCCGTCAGCTATGCTTTAAGAGGGGAAGACTTCCACTCCCAGAATCCCCCAGCCAGATATGCTTTAAGAGGGGAGGACTCCAACTCCCAGAATCCCCCAGTCAGCTATGCTTTAAGAGGGGAGGACTCCCACTCCCAGAATCCCCCAGTCAGCTATTCTTTAAGAGGGGAGGACGTCCACTCCCAGAATCCCCCAGTCAGCTATGCTTTAAGAGGGGAGGACTCCCACTCCCAGAATCCCCCATTCAGCCATGCTTTAAGAGGGGAGGACTCCCACTCCCAGAATCCCCCATTCAGCCATGCTTTAAGAGGGGAGGACTCCCACTCCCAGAATCCCCCAGTCAGCTATGCTTTAAGAAGGGAGGACTCCCACTCCCAGAATCCCCCAGTCAGCTATTCTTTAAGAGGGGAGGACTCCCACTCCCAGAATGCCCCAATCAGCTATTCTTTAAGAGGGGAGGACTTCCACTCCCAGAATCCCCCAGTCAGCTATGCTTTAAGAGGGGAGGACTCCCACTCCCAGAATCCCCCATTCAGCTATGCTTTAAGAGGGGAGGACTTCCACTCCCAGAATCCCCCAGTCAGCCATGCTTTAAGAGGGGAGGACTCCCACTCCCAGAATCCCCCATTCAGCCATGCTTTAAGAGGGGAGGACTTCACTCCCAGAATCCCCCAGTCAGCTATGCTTTAAGAGGGAAGGACTCCCACTCCCAGAATCCCCCATCCAGCTATGCTTTAAGAGGGGAGGACTCCCACTCCCAGAATCCCCCATCCAGCTATGCTTTAAGAGGGGAGGACTCCCACTCCCAGAATCCCCCATTCAGCCATGCTTTAAGAGGGGGGGACTCCCACTCCCAGAATCCCCCATTCAGCCATGCTTTAAGAGGGGAGGACTTCACTCCCAGAATCCCCCATTCAGCCATGCTTTAAGAGGGGAGGACTCCCACTCCCAGAATCCCCCAGTCATATTCCCAGAATAGGTGGGTACATCATGGTTTGTCTTCCTCCCACCGTTCCTTGAACTGGCTCTGGGACAGAGGCCTGGGCCAAATTCTTATTGGCCGGAGTCCAGTTGACGTGACGTCTGATGGTTACCCCAAAAATTCTCCCCCAATAGAGAACTTGAAAGCAGCATATAGATTTTTTTTTGTTTTTTGGAGCAGCCAGGTTGTTCCTCCGTCGCCTCCTTTAACCTTCGCTTCCAACCACGAATGTTGGCCGGAGGCGTTTCATTTTGGTCACGCTTGGTGTGCAAAAGATAGAGACACCGTTGGCACCCTGGTGTCTCTGTCCTTGCAGAACTACACAACAGGGAACTGTTAGGAACTGTGAAAGTGAGGTTTGGCTAGAGTTAAGCTCGGTTAGGGGGTTGTTTTGGGGCTGGGGGGGGGGGTTGGTGAGTTGGGAACATGGTTTGTTTGGTCACCTGCACTAAGGTAACAAAGTCAGTTGATGAGATTCTCACAGTGGTTTCCCCATCCACCGCCCGAGAAATTAAGCAGAGAAGGAAATGAAACACGGCAAAGTATGTAAAATGAAATAATAAAATAATATGAATTAAGTCAAATAAAATACACGTAATTTAGTAAAATGAAATGAAGAAGTGAAATAAAGCATAAGAAGAGTAAAATAAAGCAGTTAAGTAAAACTAAATAATAAAATAAAGTATAGTGCAGGGGCCTCCAACCTTTGCAACTTTAAGTCTGAAAGGACTTCAGCTCCCAGACTTCTTCAGCCAGCTTTGCTGGGAGCTGAAGTCCTTCAGACTTAAAGTTGCAAAGGTTGGAGACCCCTGGTATAGCGAGTAAAATTAAATACTCAGGTAAAGCGATTAAGTACGGTAAAAAATACAATTAGACGAAATGTTAGAGTTAGTGAAATAAAGTTACATCAAGTAATTAAGCAAGGTAAAATAAAATAATAAAAGAAAAAAGAAAAATAAAGTGAGATAAAATAATTTAGTAAAATAAAATAATAAAGTAAAATAAGTTGAAAGAAAATTAAAACATGGTAAAATAGGAGTAAATAAAGTAAAATAAACTGAGATCAAGTAATTGAATAGAGGAAAAAATAGAATTGGACGAAATAAGGTAAAGTAAGTAAAATAAAGTAAAATATTAAGCAAAGTAAAATGAAATAATGATATAAAATAAGATAAACTAAAGTAATTAATTACAGTAAAATAATAAGGTAAAGTAAATAAAGTAAGATAAAGTAAGCAAAATGAAATAAAATATAAATAAAACATATAAGTGAAGTAAAGTAAAAATAACATAATAAAACAAACTAATGAAATAAAATGTAGGTAATCCTCAACTTATGACCACAATTGAGCCCAAAATATTGCTAAGTGAGACAGTTGTTAAATGAGTCCTCCACACTCCATTTTACGACCTTCTTTGCCACAGTTGTTAAATGAATCACTGCAGTTAAGTTAACTGCACGGTCGTTAAGTGAATCTGATTCCCCCCTTTATTTTGTTCATCAGAAGGTCGCAAAAGGGGACCAAATAACCCAGGGACAATGAAACTGTCATGAATACGAGTAATTTGCCAAGCGTCTTAATTCCGAGCACATGCTGCAGCGGTCATAAGTGCGAAGAAAGGGTCCTAAGTCCCCTTTTTCAGTGCTGTTGTAACTTTAAATGGTCATTAAACAGATACCTGCACACTCAATATAACTGAAAACTAATATTTCCCCCCCCCCCTCTATTTCCCACGGGGGCATTTATTATGGATACTCATTTGAATTTAGAACTGAGGAAGCTTCTAGGTGGGAGAAGCAAAACAACTTCGAAGGAAAAACTAGGAAGTCAAAGTTGCAACTTGGAGAACAAAGCACCTACAGAATTTATTTTGATTCTGTACAGAGTTGGAAGGGACCTTGGAGGTCTTCTAGTCCAACCCCCTTGTTCAAGCAGGAGACCCTAACAGAATAACAGAGGTGGAAGGGACCTTGGAGGTCTTCTAGTCCAACCCCCTTGTTCAAGCAGGAGACCCTGACAGAATAACAGAGATGGAAGGGACCTTGGAGGTCTTCTAGTCCAACCCCCTTGTTCAAGCAGGAGACCCTAACAGAATAACAGAGATGGAAGGGACTTTGGAGATCTAGGCCAGCCCCTTTGTTCAAGCAGGAGACTGACAGAATAACAGAGATGGAAGGGATCTTGGAGGTCTTCTAGTCCAACCCCCTTGTTCAAGCAGGAGAGCCTAACTGAATAACAGAGATGGAAGGGAAGGAGACCTTGACAGAATAACAGAGATGGAAGGGACCTTGGAGGTCTTCTATTCGAACCCCTTTGCTCAAGCAGGAGACCCTACATCTGCCTCTACCTAGGATTGAACTCACAACCTCCTGATTGGGAGGTGAGAGCTCCATCTCTAGGCCACAGCAACATACTTTTAGATAAGATTCATAATTGACATAAGATTCCTTATTATATTATTTTGGGCAGTTTGTGTGTTTTGCTTTGTTCAATTCCACCTTCCTTTGAGGGTTAAAATTTCCAATTTTCAAAGATTTTCTTCCCCACCTCATCCTACGCATGCAATGCAATAGTCCTTGAGTTACGTCCGTCCGTTTCGCGACAGTCTGAAGTTACAACAGCCCTGAAAAGGAAGATGACTTATGGCTGGTCCGCTTGTTTACAACTGTGGTAGCCTCCTCACCGTCACGGGTTCGAAATTCCCACGCTTGGCCAGCCTAGTGTGCTTATGGCAGCGTCCCGAGGTCACATGATCTTCATTTGCGACCTTTCCTGCTATCTGAGACAGTTGTAAGTGTGAGGACTCATTCGTAAGATGCTTAGAGCTCTAGCTCTTCTTAGATCTAGAGCTCAGACACGACACAATCTTAGCCAATAAGTAAATGGATTTTAGAATTTTAATGGGAATATTTTAGCACGGGTTCTAAGTTTAATTGTATTTTAGATATTACTATTGTCCTTATTTTTATTGCTGATTTTTAATTCCCTGTGCACTGCCCTGAGTCCATCTTGATGGAGAAGGAGCGGTATATAAATCAAATAAAACTAAAATTAAAACTAAACTAAAACTTTTTTTCAGCACCGCTGTAAATTCAAACTTGTTGCGAAAGGGATGGTTGTTAAGTCGAGGACTATCCCTGGCGGATTGGGAGATGTATAAATGGAATAAATAAACTGATAAATGAAATAGGTGTTTTAATTGTTGGTTGACGCTAGCGGGAAATCTCCCCAGTAGTGAAATAAATAAAAACACACAAACGAATAATTAAATAAAATACATATTTCAGTCTTTGTTTGCAGGAGGTCCCTGGAAGACTTGGCCCTGTTAGAAATGGAATAAATAAACACACAAATAAATAAAATATATATTTTAATTGCCGGGGACCCCTTGCAGGAAGCTAAATAAACACGCACACAAGCACATGGAAACACGTTTCAATTGTTCCTTGATTATTTTTTTGCTGGAGACCCCTGGCAAAATGACACAAGTGGCACCTATAAAACACATCGGTCCATAAATCAAACACATATTTTAATTGCTGCCTGGTGGTTTGCAGTAGATGCCTGGCATATCTGGTGGTGCAGAAGGGGAGGAAACCCATAAATAAAAATAAGTGAGTAAATCAAAGTAAGGCAGCTCTATGGTTTTGGGGCTGTTCTTTTCTTTATTGTACTTTAGGGGTGCAAGCTCTCCAAGGTAGGTAGGACCCCTGAAATCTACTCATAATTGTGAGTGTGCCATCACTGGAGGTGTTTAAGAAGAGGTTGGACAGCCATTTGCCTGACACCGTGTAGGATTTACTGCCAGAGCAGAGGGTTGGTCTAGATGACCTCCAAGGAATCTGACGTCTCCTGGCGATTGACCCCAAGTTGCCCAGTTGGCATTCATGCCTAAGGTAGAACTAGAACTCACCGTCTCCTGGTGATAGGCCCAAAGTCACCCAGTTGGCATTCATGCCTAAGGTAGAACTAGAACTCACCGTCTCCTGGTGATTGGCCCAAAGTCACCCAGTTGGCTTTCATGCCTAAGGTAGAACTAGAACTCTCCGTCTCCTGGTGATAGGCCCAAAGTCACCCAGTTGGCATTCATGCCTAAGGTAGAACTAGAACTCACCGTCTCCTGGTGATTGGCCCAAAGTCACCCAGTTGGCATTCATGCCTAAGGTAGAACTAGAACTCACCGTCTCCTGTTGATAGGCCCAAAGTCACCCAGTTGGCATTCATGCCTAAGGTAGAACTAGAACTCACCGTCTCCTGGTGATAGGCCCAAAGTCACCCAGTTGGCATTCATGCCTAAGGTAGAACTAGAACTCACCGTCTCCTGGTGATAGGCCCAAAGTCACCCAGTTGGCATTCATGCCTACGGTAGAACTAGAACTCACCGTCTCCTGGTGATAGGCCCAAAGTCACCCAGTTGGCATTCATGCCTAAGGTAGAACTAGAACTCACCGTCTCCTGGTGATAGGCCCAAAGTTGTCCAGTTGGCTTTCATGCCTAAGGAAGGTAGAACTAGAACTCACCGACTCCTGGCGATTGGCCCAAAGTTGCCCAGTTGACATTCATGCCTAAGGTAGAACTAGAACTCACCGTTTCCTGGCGATTGGCCCAAAGTCGCCCAGTTGGCATTCATGCCTAAGGTAGAACTAGAACTCACCGTCTCCTGGCGATTGGCCCAAAGTCGCCCAGTTGGCATTCATGCCTAAGGTAGAACTAGAACTCACCGTCTCCTGGCGATTGGCCCAAAGTCGCCCAGTTGGCATTCATGCCTAAGGTAGAACTAGAACTCACCGTCTCCTGGCGATAGGCCCAAAGTCGCCCAGTTGGCATTCATGCCTAAGGTAGAACTAGAACTCACCGTCTCCTGGCGATAGGCCCAAAGTCGCCCAGTTGGCATTCATGCCTAAGGTAGAACTAGAACTCACCGTCTCCTGGCGATAGGCCCAAAGTCGCCCAATTGGCATTCATGCCTAAGGTAGAACTAGAATTCACCGTCTCCTGGCGATAGGCCCAAAGTCGCCCAGTTGGCATTCATGCCTAAGGTAGAACTAGAACTCACCGTCTCCTGGCGATTGGCCCAAAGTCGCCCAGTTGGCATTCATGCCTAAGGTAGAACTAGAACTCACCGTCTCCTGGCGATAGGCCCAAAGTCGCCCAGTTGGCATTCATGCCTAAGGTAGAACTAGAACTCACCGTCTCCTGGCGATTGGCCCAAAGTCACCCAGTTGGCTTTCATGCCTAAGGTAGGACTAGAACTCTCCGTCTCCTGGTGATAGGCCCAAAGTCATCCAGTTGGCATTCATGCCTAAGGTAGAAATAGAACTCACCGTCTCCTGGTGATAGGCCCAAAGTCACCCAGTTGGCATTCATGCCTAAGGTAGAACTAGAACTCACCGTCTCCTGGTGATAGGCCCAAAGTCACCCAGTTGGCATTCATGCCTAAGGTAGAACTAGAACTCACCGTCTCCTGGTGATAGGCCCAAAGTTGTCCAGTTGGCTTTCATGCCTAAGGAAGGTAGAACTAGAACTCACCGACTCCTGGCGATTGGCCCAAAGTTGCCAAGTTGACATTCATGCCTAAGGTAGAACTAGAACTCACCGTTTCCTGGCGATTGGCCCAAAGTCGCCCAGTTGGCATTCATGCCTAAGGTAGAACTAGAACTCACCGTCTCCTGGCGATTGGCCCAAAGTCGCCCAGTTGGCATTCATGCCTAAGGTAGAACTAGAACTCACCGTCTCCTGGCGATAGGCCCAAAGTCGCCCAGTTGGCATTCATGCCTAAGGTAGAACTAGAACTCACCCTCTCCTGGCGATAGGCCCAAAGTCGCCCAATTGGCATTCATGCCTAAGGTAGAACTAGAATTCACCGTCTCCTGGCGATAGGCCCAAAGTCGCCCAGTTGGCATTCATGCCTAAGGTAGAACTAGAACTCACCGTCTCCTGGCGATAGGCCCAAAGTCGCCCAGTTGGCATTCATGCCTAAGGTAGAATTAGAACTCACCGTCTCCTGGCGATAGGCCCAAAGTCGCCCAGTTGGCATTCATGCCTAAGGTAGAACTAGAACTCACCGTCTCCTGGCGATAGGCCCAAAGTCGCCCAGTTGGCATTCATGCCTAAGGTAGAACTAGAACTCACCGTCTCCTGGCGATAGGCCCAAAGTCGCCCAGTTGGCATTCATGCCTAAGGTAGAACTAGAACTCACCGTCTCCTGGCGATAGGCCCAAAGTCGCCCAGTTGGCATTCATGCCTAAGGTAGAATTAGAACTCACCGTCTCCTGGCGATAGGCCCAAAGTCGCCCAGTTGGCATTCATGCCTAAGGTGGAATTAGAACTCACCGTCTCCTGGCGATAGGCCCAAAGTCGCCCAGTTGGCATTCATGCCTAAGGTGGAACTAGAACTCACCGTCTCCTGGCGATAGGCCCAAAGTCGCCCAGTTGGCATTCATGCCTAAGGTAGAATTAGAACTCACCCTCTCCTGGCGATAGGCCCAAAGTCGCCCAATTGGCATTCATGCCTAAGGTAGAATTAGAACTCACCGTCTCCTGGCGATAGGCCCAAAGTCGCCCAGTTGGCATTCATGCCTAAGGTGGAACTAGAACTCACCGTCTCCTGGCGATAGGCCCAAAGTCGCCCAGTTGGCATTCATGCCTAAGGTAGAATTAGAACTCACCGTCTCCTGGCGATAGGCCCAAAGTCGCCCAGTTGGCATTCATGCCTAAGGTGGAACTAGAACTCACCGTCTCCTGGCGATAGGCCCAAAGTCGCCCAGTTGGCATTCATTCCTAAGGTAGAATTAGAACTCACCGTCTCCTGGCGATAGGCCCAAAGTCGTCCAGTTGGCATTCATGCCTAAGGTAGAATTAGAACTCACCGTCTCCTGGCGATAGGCCCAAAGTCGCCCAGTTGGCATTCATGCCTAAGGTGGAACTAGAACTCACCGTCTCCTGGCGCTAGGCCCAAAGTCACCCAGTTGACATTCATGCCTAAGGTAGAACTAGAACTCACCGTCTCCTGGCGATAGGCCCAAAGACGTCCAGTTGACATTCATGCCTAAGGTAGAACTAGAACTCACCGTCTCCTGGCGATAGGCCCAAAGTCGCCCAGTTGGCATTCATGCCTAAGGTGGAACTAGAACTCACTGTCTCCTGGCGATAGGCCCAAAGTCACCCAGTTGGCATTCATGCCTAAGGTAGAACTAGAACTCACCGTCTCCTGGCGATAGGCCCAAAGTCGCCCAGTTGGCATTCATGCCTAAGGTAGAAATAGAACTCACCGTCTCCTGGTGATAGGCCCAAAGTCACCCAGTTGGCATTCATGCCTAAGGTAGAACTAGAACTCACCGTCTCCTGGTGATAGGCCCAAAGTCACCCAGTTGGCATTCATGCCTAAGGTAGAACTAGAACTCACCGTCTCCTGGTGATAGGCCCAAAGTTGTCCAGTTGGCTTTCATGCCTAAGGAAGGTAGAACTAGAACTCACCGACTCCTGGCGATTGGCCCAAAGTTGCCAAGTTGACATTCATGCCTAAGGTAGAACTAGAACTCACCGTTTCCTGGCGATTGGCCCAAAGTCGCCCAGTTGGCATTCATGCCTAAGGTAGAACTAGAACTCACTGTCTCCTGGCGATTGGCCCAAAGTCGCCCAGTTGGCATTCATGCCTAAGGTAGAACTAGAACTCACCGTCTCCTGGCGATAGGCCCAAAGTCGCCCAGTTGGCATTCATGCCTAAGGTAGAACTAGAACTCACCGTCTCCTGGCGATAGGCCCAAAGTCGCCCAATTGGCATTCATGCCTAAGGTAGAACTAGAATTCACCGTCTCCTGGCGATAGGCCCAAAGTCGCCCAGTTGGCATTCATGCCTAAGGTAGAACTAGAACTCACCGTCTCCTGGCGATAGGCCCAAAGTCGCCCAGTTGGCATTCATGCCTAAGGTAGAATTAGAACTCACCGTCTCCTGGCGATAGGCCCAAAGTCGCCCAGTTGGCATTCATGCCTAAGGTAGAACTAGAACTCACCGTCTCCTGGCGATAGGCCCAAAGTCGCCCAGTTGGCATTCATGCCTAAGGTAGAACTAGAACTCACCGTCTCCTGGCGATAGGCCCAAAGTCGCCCAGTTGGCATTCATGCCTAAGGTAGAACTAGAACTCACCGTCTCCTGGCGATAGGCCCAAAGTCGCCCAGTTGGCATTCATGCCTAAGGTAGAATTAGAACTCACCGTCTCCTGGCGATAGGCCCAAAGTCGCCCAGTTGGCATTCATGCCTAAGGTGGAATTAGAACTCACCGTCTCCTGGCGATAGGCCCAAAGTCGCCCAGTTGGCATTCATGCCTAAGGTGGAACTAGAACTCACCGTCTCCTGGCGATAGGCCCAAAGTCGCCCAGTTGGCATTCATGCCTAAGGTAGAATTAGAACTCACCCTCTCCTGGCGATAGGCCCAAAGTCGCCCAATTGGCATTCATGCCTAAGGTAGAATTAGAACTCACCGTCTCCTAGCGATAGGCCCAAAGTCGCCCAGTTGGCATTCATGCCTAAGGTGGAACTAGAACTCACCGTCTCCTGGCGATAGGCCCAAAGTCGCCCAGTTGGCATTCATGCCTAAGGTAGAATTAGAACTCACCGTCTCCTGGCGATAGGCCCAAAGTCGCCCAGTTGGCATTCATGCCTAAGGTGGAACTAGAACTCACCGTCTCCTGGCGATAGGCCCAAAGTCGCCCAGTTGGCATTCATTCCTAAGGTAGAATTAGAACTCACCGTCTCCTGGCGATAGGCCCAAAGTCGTCCAGTTGGCATTCATGCCTAAGGTAGAATTAGAACTCACCGTCTCCTGGCGATAGGCCCAAAGTCGCCCAGTTGGCATTCATGCCTAAGGTGGAACTAGAACTCACCGTCTCCTGGCGATAGGCCCAAAGTCGCCCAGTTGGCATTCATTCCTAAGGTAGAATTAGAACTCACCGTCTCCTGGCGATAGGCCCAAAGTCGTCCAGTTGGCATTCATGCCTAAGGTAGAATTAGAACTCACCGTCTCCTGGCGATAGGCCCAAAGTCGCCCAGTTGGCATTCATGCCTAAGGTGGAACTAGAACTCACCGTCTCCTGGCGCTAGGCCCAAAGTCACCCAGTTGACATTCATGCCTAAGGTAGAACTAGAACTCACCGTCTCCTGGCGATAGGCCCAAAGACGTCCAGTTGACATTCATGCCTAAGGTAGAACTAGAACTCACCGTCTCCTGGCGATAGGCCCAAAGTCGCCCAGTTGGCATTCATGCCTAAGGTGGAACTAGAACTCACTGTCTCCTGGCGATAGGCCCAAAGTCACCCAGTTGGCATTCATGCCTAAGGTAGAACTAGAACTCACCGTCTCCTGGCGATAGGCCCAAAGTCGCCCAGTTGGCATTCATGCCTAAGGTGGAACTAGAACTCACTGTCTCCTGGCGATAGGCCCAAAGTCACCCAGTTGGCATTCATGCCTAAGGTAGAACTAGAACTCACCGTCTCCTGGCGATAGGCCCAAAGTCACCCAGCTGGTTCCCATGCCTAAGGCAGGACTAGAACTCACCGTCTTGGTCTTGTTTGAGAGTTATAGTTTCCAATGTTGGGAAACTGCACCATTTTATGGATTTATTTTATTTTTCTCAGTGACTTTAACACACCCACCTCTTTTCATAACGGACAAAGCCTCGCCGGTCAGATTTCTGCCTGCAATGCAGCTGTTTAATCCACAGTTAGGCTAACAGAAAAAAAAAAGAGCTTTTTTTTTTGTCCCTTTACCATCATTTTTTTATCCTGTTGTCAGAAATTTATGATCCTTCAAAAACGAGAGAAAGAACAAAATTTATCAGCCAGGAAACGTCTCTATTGAAAGGGGGGAAATTGCAGTTTTGAGCGATCAGTCCACCAACTCAGCCGCTCCAACGAGGGGAAGCCGAAAATTAAATGCGGTGTCATTCAACGCAATCTGTTTGTGTGGTGCCTTGCACAATTTCCCACCTCGAAAACGAAGAAATGGGAAGCCACTGCCGATTATTTTCGTTGCCACCGACAATAAAAAACAATATTTATTATTGTCCTGGAGGGAGTGGTTTTTGTTTGTAAAGCCCCCAAAGCTGAAGTTTGGAACGAATTCTCCAGAACAGGGGTCCCCAACCTTTGCAACTTTAAGTCTGAAGGATTTCAGCTCCTTGAAAAGAGCTGAAGTCCTTCAGACTTAAAGTTGCAAAGGTTGGAGACCCCTGGCCCAGGCCCTGACACTGACAACTTTGCTGGTTGGAGAATTCTGGGAGCTGAAGTCCTTCAGACTTAAAGTTGCAAAGGTTGGAGACCCCTGACCCAGGCCCTGACACTGACAGCTTTGCTGGCTGGAGAATTCTGGGAGCTGAAGTCCTTCAGACTTAAAGTTGCAAAGGTTGGAGACCCCTGGCCCAGGCCCTGACACTGACAGCTTTGCTGGTTGGAGAATTCTGGGAGCTGAAGTCCTTCAGACTTAAAGTTGCAAAGGTTGGAGACCCCTGGCCCAGGCCCTGACACTGACAGCTTTGCTGGCTGGAGAAGTCTGGGAGCTGAAGTCCTTCAGACTTAAAGTTGCAAAGGTTGGAGACCCCTGGCCCAGGCCCTGACACTGACATCTTTGCTGGCTGGAGAAGTCTGGGAGCTGAAGTCCTTCAGACTTAAAGTTGCAAAGGTTGGAGACCCCTGCTCCAGAAGGAAAACCTACCCCCACCCCACCCGTATACGTTTTGCAAACTGAGGTAATCTGCATTAAAGGTGATCCTTGAATTATGAGCCCCAAATGTCCGATACTAAGCAAGAAGCTGCTAAATGAGTTTTGGCCCACTAACTGTGTTTTCTTTTCTTCTGGCCAGAGTTGTTAAGTAAATCAGTACAGTTGCTAACTTAGTCACACAGCCCTTAAGCAAATCTGGCTTCCCCCTTGACTTTGTCAGAAGGTCGCAAAATGGGATCACGTGACCCCAAGGACGCTGTGACGGTCATAAATATGAGTCAGTTGCCAAGGGTCTGAATTTTGACAGTAGGGAAGGCTGCCAGCATCAGGTGTGAAAAATGGTCCTATGTCCCTTCTTTTCAGTGCTGACGTAACTTTGGATGGTCACTAAACAAAAGGTCGTAAGTCCAGGACAACCTGTATGTCTTTTTAAAACGTTTGCAACTGTTAAGAGGCATGGACTTCAGCTCCCAGAATTCCCCAGTCAGTGTGCTGTTTTTGGCCAAGATGATGCACACACATAGTCCTTGACTTATAACCATTCGTTTAGTGCAGGGGTGTCAAACTCAAGGCCGGATCCAGCCGGAGAGGTGCTTAGCGCCTCTCCGGCCATCACTGGTGCCCCCAACAAGAATGACATCATACTGGCCACACCCACCCTTGCCACGCCCCTCCACACACACACCCCTCCAACCCCGCGAACCTTGATGCGGCCCTCAGTTTGACACCCCTGGTTTAGTGACTGTTCAAAGTGACAACAGCACTGAAAGAAGTGACTTATGACCGTTTTCCGCACTTACGACCAACAAGGCATCGCCCATGGTCACGTGAACAAAATTCAGTAGTTTGACAACTGACTCGTATTTATGACGGTTGCAGTGTCCTGGGATCATGGGCTCTCCCTTTCGCGAACTTCTGACAAGCAAAGTTTAAGTTTAAGTTTATTGGATTTGATAACCGCCCTATCTCCCCGAAGGGACTCAGGGCGGTGCACAGGTAAATATTAAAAACAATACAAAAATACAATATAACTACAATAAAAATATATTAAATTTAAACCCATGCTAAAAACATCTTTAAAACCCCTCTAAGATCCCTTACTAAAATCCCTATAACAATTTGTTATTAAAATCTAAGCCAGGCCAGCCAGATGGAAAAAGTGAGTTTTAAGGTCCCGGTGGAAGAGGCGCAGGTCCGTGATGGTCCGAATTTTGGGGGGTAGGTCGTTCCAGAGAGCCGGACCCGCCACAGAGAAGGCCCTTCCCCTGGGGGTCACCAGCCGGCATTCGCTGGCAGACGGCACCCTGAGGAGGCCCTCCCTGTGCGAGCGGACAGGACGGAGGGAGGTATGTGGTAGGAGGCGGTCTCGCAAATACCCAGGTCCCGTGCCATGGAGCGCTTTAAAGATGGTTATCAGTACCTTGAAGCGCACCCGGAAGGCCACAGGCAGCCAGTGCAGCTAGCGCAGGAGAGGTGTTATATGGGAGTATCGAGAAACTTCCAGAATCCCCCACGCGGCTGCATTCTGTACTAGCTGGAGTCTCTGGGTGCATCTCAAGGGGAGCCCCATGTAGAGAGCATTGCAGTAGTCTAGGCGGGATGTCACGAGGGCTTGAGTGACTGTGCGAAGGGAGTCTCGATCTAGAAAGCGGCGCAACTAGCGTATCAAGCGAACCTGATAAAAAGCCCCCCTGGCCATGGCCGTCACATGGTCATCCAAGGATAGCCGCGAGTCCAGGAGGACACCCAAGTTGCAAGCCCTTTCCGCGGGGGCTAATAACTCGCCCCCGATAGCCAGCGATGGAACCAGTTGGCTGTATTGGGACGCCGGAAACCACAGCCACTCGGTCTTGGACGGGTTGAGTCAGAGCCTGTTCCTCCCTATCCAGACCCACATGGCCTCCAAACACTGGGACATCACATCAACGGCATTGTTGGGGTTGTTAGGAGTAGAGATGTACAGCTGGGTGTTATCAACGTACTGATGATACTCTACCCCAACACCACGGATGATCTCGCCCAGTGGCTTCATATAGGTGTTGAACAGGAGAGGCGAGAGAACCAACCCCTGAGACACCCCACAAATGAGGGGCCTCGGTGCCGATCTCTGCCCCCCTGCCAACACAAGTTGCGACCGGCCGGAGAGATAGGAGGAGAACCACCGCAAAACGGTGGCGAGTTATTAGCCCCCGCGGAAAGGGCTTGCAACTTGGGTGTCCTCCTGGACTCGCGGCTATCCTTGGATGACCATGTGACGGTTATGGCCAGGGGGGCTTTTTATCAGGTTCGCTTGATACGCTAGTTGCGCCGCTTTCTAGATCGAGACTCCCTTCGCACAGTCACTCAAGCCCTCGTGACATCCCGCCTAGACTACTGCAATGCTCTCTACATGGGGCTCCCCTTGAGATGCACCCAGAGACTCCAGCTAGTACAGAATGCAGCCGCGTGGGGGATTCTGGAAGTTTCTCGATACTCCCATATAACACCTCTCCTGCGCTAGCTGCACTGGCTGCCTGTGGCCTTCCGGGTGCGCTTCAAGGTACTGATAACCATCTTTAAAGCACTCCATGGCACGGGACCTGGGTATTTGCGAGACCGCCTCCTACCACTCCTAACCCCTCGGTGCAACAGGATACCATGGTCGATGGTATTGAAAGTCGCTGAGAGGCCTAATAGGACTAGGATAGAGTAATGACCTCTATCCCGAGCCTGCCAGAGATCATCAACCAATGTGACCAATGCCATCTCCGTGCTGTGTCCAGGTCAGAAGCTGGACTGGCGCGGGTCTAGATAGACAGTTTCCTCCAGGTGCCGGGGAAACTGATATGCCACCACACTCTCAACAACCTTCGCAAGGAAGGGAAGGTTGGAGACCGGACGATAATTAATCAACACCGCTGGGTCCAGGGAAGGCTTCTTGAGGAGGGGTCTCACCACCGCCTCTTTCAAGGCGGCCGGCAAGAACCCCTCACTCAAGAAAGCGTTCATTATTTCCTGGAGCCAGCCTCATGTAACCTCCCGGGAGGCCAGTACCAGCCAGGAGGGACACGGGTCCAATAAAATGTGGTGGCATTCAAGCGCCCCAGCAACCTGTCCATGTCATCTGGAGTCACAGGGTCGAACTCTTCCCATAAAACGGTCTCAAGACCTGCCTTCGTCCACCTGCCCAGACTAACTTCACTGGAGGCCAACTTGTCCTGGATCTGAGCGATGTTATCCTGCAGATACTGTCCAAATTCCTCTGCACGACCCTGTAAAGGAGCTTCCCACTGCCTCTGTTGAGGGAGGGAGCGGGTCACCCTGAACAGGGCGGCAGGGTGGTTATCTGCGGATGCAATAAGGGCGGCAAGATAATTACGTCTTGCCGCTTTCATCGCCACGATGTAGGTCCTCAAATGGGACCTAACACGTGTTCGGTTCGATTCTGAGCGAGTGGATCTCCAGATGCTCTCTAGGCGTCTCTTACGGCGCTTCATCACCCTCAGCTCCTCGGAAAACCAAGGGGCCAGGGTGGATCAGCGCCGTGTGAGAGGCCGCAAGGGTGCGACCCGGTCCAGGGCCCCAGCAGTCGCACTATTCCATGCGGCTACTAGGTCCTCAGTCAAGTCGATGGTCAGGGACACAGGCATTGGACCAAGCTCCATCAGGAACCTCTCCGGGTCCATCAGGTGCCTGGGGCGGAACCATCTAGAAGTCTCCGGTTCCGCCTTCCCGCGGTGGAGTGTAGCGGTTGGAAAGTCTAGCCGAAGGAGAAAGTGATCTGTCCATGACAGGGGTGTCACGGCTAAATCCCTATTCCCAGATCACTAGTCCACCGGCCGGAGACATCAGTGGGGAAGTCCAGATTAATTTAACGACTGTGTTACTAACTTAACAACTGCAGTGATTCACTTAATGGCTTTGGCAAGGAAAGTTGTAAATAGGGGGCAAAAATTCACCAAACTGTCTCACTTAGCGGTGAGAAATCTGAGGCTCACTTCTGGTCATATAAATGTTACCCTGTGGTAAGATTGGCGGCCAATAATTTATAAAAATAATAAATTAGTAAAAGAAAGAAAAAAAGGAAAAAAGAAGAAAATAATGAATTAAGGTTAGCTAAAGTCAACTCAACTAACTAACTAACTAACTAACTAACTAACTAACTAACTAACTAAACTAAATTATAAAGTAACTAACTAACTAACTAACTAAAATTAATTATAAACTAAACACTAATCCTAACCAAAATAAAATAAAGTATTAACAAAGCAAAAACACCAGCCACCTTTGAGAAAATGCCCCCATTGTAGCTACTTCGGTGCACCTGGAGATCCAGGCCTGGCCAACTTTAACCAGGTTTTGGCCAGCTTGCAAAAGCTGGTCAGTGCCTTGCTGGTCTGGTCTGTAGCTGCTTGGAAACACTGTAGGCTTTTGATGGTGATGGTTTTTGGGGTGGAAAGCAGAGCCCAAAGGGAAAAAGAAAAGACCTTAAAAATTCTTGACATGCTCAGGAAATACCTTCTCGGCAGGAACTCAACCACAAAGGTTTTTTTTTTTTTTGCAGCTGAGCCCATAAAATGGAACCGGTTCTTCGGTTTCTGTGTAAAAAGGACATTTTGCAGAAAAAACAAGCAAAGCCTCTTCTTAAATTTAGGGACCCAATATTTCTTTTTTGGGTAGGATTATTTAACCCTGGGATTGCCAAAAGAGAGATTTGCACGCAAAAACGCTCCAGGAGGCTGCAACGTTTCAGGTTTTGCCTGGTAGGATTTTGTCGGTTTAATTGCGTGTGTGTGTGTGTGTTTGTGTGCACACATGTGTGTTTGTGAGTGTGTGTTTGTGAGAACTGTTAAACGGGCTTCCCAACCAAGAAGGCTGTGCAATCCGCCAGCCTTAAAAAAGATATTTCCAAAATGGAAATTCACACGTTGGGGAGACGTTTTTCTATTTATTAAGGCATTTAAAAAGAAAGTCCTACCGCTGATTTTTCATTAGAAACCCACTACAGGCAGCCCTCGACTTACAACAGTTCATTTAGTGACCGTCCAAAGTTACAACGCGACTGAAAAGTTGTTTCATAGGATCGTTTTTCACACTTAACAACCATTACAGCAGTGTTTCTCAACCTTGGCGACTTGAAGACCGGTGGACTTCAACTCCCAGAAGCTGTGCTGGCTGGGGGATTCTGGGAGTTGAAGTCCACCAGACTTCAAGTCGTCAAGGTTGAGAAACACTGTGTTTTCAACATCCTGATGGTCACGTAATCATAAGGTGACCAGACGTCCTGCTTTTGGCGGGACAGGCCTGGTTCACCAGCACATGTCTCGTGCCCCGCCGCCTCTTCAAAATGTCCCGCTTTTTGCGGGCAGGCGGCGGGCACGGATAGCTGAGAGCGCCGGCTCGGGCGTTGGGGTCGAGGAGAAGGGGGGGGCGCTCTGGCGCGGCACGCGCCTGCACAGAGGGCGTTTGGGTGGGGGCGCGCTCCCACCCACCCCCGCGGGGCCCTCTTTAAAGGCAGCAGCATCGCCCTGGCCTGGTGGTGCTGAGAGCCGCCGGCTGGGGCGGGGAGGAGGAAGCCTGAAAACCAGCTGGAAAACAGCCTGAAAAACAGCCTGAAAAACAGCCCAAAAATGATCTGAAAACAGCCTGAAAAATGACTGGAAAATGGCCCAACAAATGGTGTGAAAATGGCCCAAAAGAGCCCCAAGAAACAGCCTGAAAAACACCCTGAAAAATTACCTGAAAATGGCATGAAAATGCCCCCAAAATGGCCTGAAAACAGTCTGTTTTTCAGGCCGTTTTCCTGTGCTTCGGCACCCGTGGATGTCACCGCCGGAAACCAGAAGAGCAGCTGGTGATGTTGCGCATGCCCACAGGGGGGGGGGCTCTGTGTGCCCCCTCTGCCACAGGTTTGGTCCATCGCAGGTGTGGGGTCTCCTGCAGGCCGCCTGGTTTTCACCTAGTTTCTCCCAAGCAGGATAATTGAATGTTGCTCATTCAGGTCTGGCCACCATAAAACAATTTGTATTGTTGATTGAAAAGCAACACCACATCAAAACTCCACCATTCTATTCCGACAAGTTCAAAAGGTTGTATTTTTATTTTATTTTATTGCATTTTATTACATGGAAGGGGGGAAAAAATCACAATCATCACTTTTTTTCCTAGTCTCTTTGCAGTTTTTCTTTCTTTTAGTTTTGTAATGTTTTTTCCCCACCCCTGCCCTTTTATTTTACAATGGAATTCAATTAAAACATTGCAAGTCAGTGGCAAGATATAACCAGATACTTAACAGATGAACAGAGCTGGAAAGGACCATGGAGGTCATCCAGTCCAACCCCCTCCCCCACCCACCCAAGCGGAGACCGCCTACACCATTTCTGACAGATGTCAGTCTTCTTGAAAGCTTCCAGGGATGAAGCTCCCACAACCTCCGTTCCATGGGTTCATTATTATGATCTTATTAATGCCATTCATTATACACATAGACATTCATAATATTTCCCTATTATATGGGGAGTGCACAGCTTCAGCCATAATTGAGGACAACACTTCCTTTGCTAAATGAGACATTTGTTAACTGAGCTTCCCCCCGTAAGCCTGTATCTTTTAAACAATGTTTGTTAGTTGGAAAAAATATTTCCTGATTTCGGATGTTTCATTTTTTGCCTTAACCCAGGGGAGTCCAAACTTGGGAACTTTAAGAGTTGTGGACTTCAACTCCCAGAATTCCCCAGCCAGCCATGGCAGCTGGGGAATTCTGGGAGTTGAAGTCCACAACTCTTAAAGTTCCCACGTTTGGACATCCCTGCCTTAACCAAACCAGGTTTATCTCAAATTAGTTAGAGCCAAAATGAAATCATACATATGCACAATTTTCCAGTTGTTTTTTTAAAGTAAATCTTAAAAAGGCTCACAAATCTTTACATCTTTGGCTAAAGACTGAATATGAGGCATTAATTAATGCCATGAAATATTAATTGAACAGATTTTGTAGATTCTGACGGTGAAGAGAATCTGGGTTTTGTCCCATTGATGTAACTAGCTAATTGGATTGAAGGTGGACAGTGGAAACTATAATACTTCGATAAATAATTTGTGATTTTATGCAACTTCC
Organism: Rhabdophis nuchalis; assembly: GCA_039707465.1. Taxonomy (NCBI): domain Eukaryota; kingdom Metazoa; phylum Chordata; class Lepidosauria; order Squamata; family Natricidae; genus Rhabdophis; species Rhabdophis nuchalis. The sequence goes on along the minus strand of CM077647.1, from coordinate 5,060,090 downwards.
TGGAATCAGCCCTGTTGTTAACGTAATCTCTCTGAAAATGCCTCTCTTTAATTTCATAATTTTTAAAACCATATCAATCATCCGGGACGAAGGATGTTTAAATCTACTTTATGATTCTTCATACAGTAGAAGCTAGAAAACTCTTGTGAAAAAAATAAAAAGGGATTTGCCAGTTCGGTAAGATTTTCATAAATCTTCATAAAGTATTCATAAAGGTGGATGGTAAGAAAAGAGGGGAAAATGATCTTTTATTGGGTCGCAAAGGAAATTGCAAACCTCTAAAATCTCAATTCCTCCCCTCATCTGCCATAAATTCCTGAAGTTTCAGGTTGGATCCGGGAAAACTTAGTTAGGGGACAATAAAGCCGTGGCCAGGAAGGCGTTTTACCAGGTTCGCCTGGTTCGCCAGTTGCGGCCCCTATTGGATCGGGACGCCCTTCGCACAGTCACTCATGCTCTCGTGACATCCCGACTGGACTATTGTAACTCTCTCTACATGGGGCTTCCCTTGAGGTGCACCCGAAGACTTCAGCTGGTCCAGAATGCAGCCGCGCGAGCAATAATGGGTACCGCAAGGTATACCATGTAACACCGCTCTTGCGCGAGCTGCACTGGCTACCTGTTGTCTTTCGGGTGCGCTTCAAGGTGCTAGTTCTCATCTTTAAAGCGCTCCATGGCTCGGGACCTAGCTATCTGCGGGATCGGATTCTGCCCCATACATCTTCCCGGCCGATTCGCTCCCACAGAGAGGGACTTCTCCTGGTGCCGTCCACTAGACTTTGTCAGCGGGCGACGCCCAGGGGAAGGGCCTTCTCTGTGGCGGGCCCAGCCCTCTGGAACGACCTTCCCCCCGACATTAGAACAACTACGGACCTCCGCTCCTTCCGTCAGAAATTAAAAACTCACTTTTTCTGCTTGGCCGGCCTAGGCTAGTCTCTACCTCAGGGGTTAGGAAATGTTAATTTTAAAAATGGGGATTTTAGTGCAGGGACAGTTGATTTAATCTGTTTTATTGTATTTATTCATGTATATATTTTATGTTGTTTTAATTTTTCCCTGTGCACCGCTCCGAGTCCCCTTGGGGAGAGGACGCGGTATATAAGTAAATTATTGATTGATTGATTGATTGATTGATTGAAAAAGAAAAAAAATAAGTAAAACCAGTAGGGGGCAGTTGTGAAGAAGCTAAAACCTGCCAGAAACATGGGGGTTGGGGGGGGGGGGGGTGAGGAGAAAAAAAACCCCAAATTACAGTAATTTTAATATTGTTATATTGTGTTTTCACAAATTTGGAGAGCTGTTAACAGGGAAAATTTCATGCTTGAAGCGATTAACGAGGGTAGAATCTGTTTTTTCATCTAAAAAATTGACATTGTGCACAAGTTGTTTCAAATAATTTGTCTGCTACTGGGACCAGTTTTGCAAAATTGTGGAATGTGGGGGGGAAAAAACCAGCGTAAAAAAAAGTTTGAGAGCAAAGCATTTGCTTTTGAATTTTTTTAAAAAAAATTTTTTTTTAAGGGAATAGAGCTGAGGGGAAATTTTCCTGGGGAAAATGTGATTTTTGGAATATATTTTATGAGAAGGAGGCTAATGAAATCATAGGATGATCAAACTGGGAAGGCCGAAGATCATTTAATGGATTTAAAAAAAAAAAAAACTTGGCAATTTTCAGCAGGGTAGAGTTTAGTTCCCAGAATTCCCTGTGTTGGCTGAGGAAGTCTGGGAGTTGAAGTCCATGCATGCTAATTGCAGAATTTGGAACTAGAACTCCCCGTCTCCTGGTGATTGACACAAAGCCACCCAGCTGACTTTCATGACTAAGGCGGGACTAGAACTCACTGTCTCCTGGTGATTGGCCCAAAGCCACCCAGCTGACTTTTCTGTTTAAGGTGGAACTAGAACTCACCATTTCCTGGTGATTGGCCCAAAGTCACCCAGCTGGCTTTGATGCCTAAGACGGGACTAGAACTCCCCATCTCCTGGTGATTGACACAAAGTCCCCCAGCTGGCTTTGATGCCTAAGGCGGGACTAGAACTCCCCATCTCCTGGTGATTGGCCCCAAGTCACCCAGCTGGCTTTCATGCCTAAGACAGGACTAGAATTCCCCGTCTCCTGGTGATTGACACAAAGCCACCCAGCTGGCTTTCACGACTAAGGCGGGACTAGAACTCACCGTCTCCTGGTGATTGGCCCAAAGTCACCCAGCTGGCTTTGTTACCTACCCATCTCCTGGTGATTGACACAAAGCCACCCAGCCGGCTTTCACGACTAAGGCGGGACTAGAACTCACTGACTCCTGCTTACTAGCCTGGTGTTTTAACCTATGGACCATACTGGTTTTCTAATGGTTGTGTTGCAGCTTCCTCAACCTCAACTCTTATTCCACATACATTTGCCATTTTCTCTTTTTTCCCCCTCTTAAAAAGAAAAAAAATATCCATGCACCTGGTGGGCAAAAGGAAAATCAGATTGGCAGGTCTGTCAGGCCGAGACGCTGGAGCTGTTTTCCCCTTTCGGAGGAGCAGGAGAAAATAAATCAAATAGGAGCTGTTTGCAATAGAAATGCAGCGTGAAACCCATCAGTGCAAGCCGGGATGGCGTTAAGAAGCCCACGGAGACAACCAGGCCGAGCTTTTGAAACGGCGGGCGGCAAAAAAATAAAAATAAAAGGACACCTGGGCAACCAAAGCAGGGGATCCACCCCGCAGGGAGGGCGCGGGAGTTTCTCTCCTATTCAAAGGAAAAAATAAAATATTCCATGCTCTTCTCCTCCTGCAGTGTGGAAAAACACCTCTTGGTTTGCTTCCTTTTTGGGGGGAAAAACACAGATTTCTCTCCGTATTTAGCTTTATTCCTCCGCTTTGCATTCTCCCCATTTTTCCTACCTGTGATGGTTGATTTTTTGGAGGAGGGATGGGGGGCAATGAAAGCGTCTTTGCAACCGTTTTTTTTTTGCTCTTTGGAGCAGATGTTTTGATTTTCGTTGGCACCTGGGCTTTTGATGCCGGTAAACAGGCCTAATTTGGGAGGCCCCGAGTGCGAATTCCCGCAAAAGGCAACCCGACAAGACAACCCAATCCCTGTGCTTTCATTTCAAGGCAACTTCTGGGAACATCTCACGCTTGAAAGGCTGAGTTGATTTTGGATAAATAACGAAAAGGCAGCGACGAATCTAAATTTAAATCCAAACGTTAAGTTATACCCAGAGCGGTGAGTTGGTAGGACTGCTAGACCGATAAAATGGCCTTATTTCTATTAGGCACAGAATTCAAAATTCGGGTTGATTCTCAAAACACGCAACTGGGATGTGGAGTGAAGGTGTTTGGGCCAGATAGGTTTTAATGGGATTTTTAGCACAGGTTTATTATTTAATTTCTTTTTACTTTTGTACATATGTTATTTATTATTGTACATTTTTAACGTCCTGTGCACCGCCCAGAGTCCGTCTCGACGGAGATTGGTGCGGTTTATAAATCGAATAAATAAATAAATAAATAAGTATGTATGTATGTATTGTGTCACAACACCTGGTATGCTCAAATACGGAAGGGAGCAGAACGTCTTCCCTTTTCTGTCTTCCGGCTCACCCTAGGAGCCATCCAGGCAGAAAGCTATTTTTTCATTGCCTTTGTTATATTTTGTGTTACGTTTGTGCTGATAAATAAATAAATAAATAAATAAATAAATAAATAAATAAATAAATAAATAAGGGAGACGTATAGATCTATTTCAAACTATTTAGCTCTCATCAGCTAGCTGTACCCTTACTGGGATTTGAGAGCTAAATAGCTTGAAATAGATCTATACTACTCTCCCTTACTTATTTATTTATCAGCACAAATGCAACACACACACACACACACGGGTGTGTGTTACGTTTGTGCTGATAAATAAAAAAAGGGAGACTAGTATAGATCTATTTCAAGCTATTTAGCTCTCATCAGCTAGCCAAACAACACCCTGTTAAGGCCCCAATTAAGGGAGGAAGCACACTGCTTTTCCTTTCCTGCCTTTCGGCTCATCACCAGAGACCATCTAGACAGAAAGCCAAGAATTCCGTTGTATAATTTTTTTTTTATATGTGTGTTACGTTTTTGAGCTGATCAATAAATAAGTCAGAGAGACTAGGATAGATCTATTTCGAGCTTATTAGCTCTCATCAGCTAGCCATTCCCTTACTGGGATTCGAACCAGGGCTTTATTACATGCCAGGCGAGAGCCTTGCCATTAAGCCAGCCAGGTTCTCTTCTTGTCAGCTGAGACAGGAGGATAGTTATATATAATTGTTTCCACAACACCCTGCTAAGGCCCCAATTAAGGGATGAAACATACTGTTTCCTTTTCTGCCTTTTGGCTCATCACCAGAGACCATCTAGACAGAAAGCCATGAGTTCTGTTGTGCAATTTTTTTATGTGTGTTAGTTTTATGAGCTGATCAATAAATAAATCAGAGAGACTAGGATAGATGTATTTTGAGCTTTTGAGCTCTCATCAGTTCGAAATAGATCTATCCTAGTCTCTCTGATTTATTTATCTATCAGTACAAATGCATATATATGTTAAATTTCTTTAAGGGATGATTAATAATAATTAATTAAGAGACCAGGATGGATCCATCCTGGTCTCTTAATTAATTATTATTAATCATCCCTTAAAGAAATTTAACACATATCTAAAAAGACAGCAGCAATTTAATAGGTCTCTGTCTGGATGGTCTCTAGGTTGAGTCGAAGGACAGAGAAGGATGACAAGTTTGTCTCCTCCCTTAAATAGGCCTAACAGGAAGCTGTAACAATATATCCACTTCATATACATAACATATATATATATATATATATATATATATATATATATATATATATATATATATATATATATATATATATATATATATATATATATATTTGTTTTCTGAGGTTTTCGCGGGTGTTTGTATGTAGGTCTTTGGTTGTTCGGGTTTTCTCCCGCGTAGGAAGCACCAAGCCCGAAGCACCAGCCTGAAGATGATGAATGAGATTTCATCGAAACGTCGTGAAGATACTTCCAATTCTACGCGGGAGAAAACCCGAACAACCAAAGACCTATATATATATATATATATATATATATATATATATATATATATATATATATATATATATATATATATATATATATATATATATATATATATATATATATATATATATATATATATATATGTAGGTCTTTGGTTGTTCGGGTTTTCTCCCGCGTAGAATTGGAAGTATCTTCACGACGTTTCGATGAAATCTCATTCATCATCTTCAGGCTGGTGCTTCGGGCTTGGTGCTTCCAGGAGCAAATATATATATATATGTTAAATATATATATATATGTTAAATATATATATATATGTTAAATTTCTTTTAAGGGATGATTAGTAATAATTAATTAAGAGACCAGGATGGATCCATTTCGGGCTCCTTAGCCCTCGTCAGCTGGCCATACTTCCCTACAGGGATTTGAACTGGTGCTCTCCAGCATTCGAAGCAGGCTTCTCTATGCCTTGAGCTAACCAGTTTCCCTGATTACATCATCCTTTCTACAGGACTTTATTGATGAAGTGGATATATTGTTACAGCTTCCTGTTAGGCCTATTAAGGGAGGAGACAAACTTGTCATCCTTCTCTGTCCTTCGACTCAACCTAGAGACCATCCAGACAGAGACCTATTAAATTGCTGCTGTCTTTTTAGATATGTGTTAAATTTCTTTTAAGGGATGATTAGTAATAATTAATTAAGAGACCAGGATGGATCCATTTCGGGCTCCTTAGCCCTCGTCAGCTGGCCATACTTCCCTACAGGGATTTGAACTGGTGCTCTCCAGCATTCGAAGCAGGCTTCTCTATGCCTTGAGCTAACCAGTTTCCCTGATTACATTACAAAAAGAAATTTAACACATATCTAAAAAGACAGCAGCAATTTAATAGGTCTCTGTCTGGATGGTCTCTAGGTTGAGTCGAAGGACAGAGAAGGATGACAAGTTTGTCTCCTCCCTTAATAGGCCTAACAGGAAGCTGTAACAATATATCCACTTCATATATATATATATATATATATATATGTGTGTGTGTGTGTGTGTGTGTGTGTGTGTGTGTGTGTGTGTTTTAGATTTTTAAGGGATGATTTAATAATTAATTAAAAGACCAGGATGGATCCATTTCGGGCTTTTTAGCCCTCTTCAGCTGGCCATACTTCTTCTACTGGGATTTGAACCGGCACTTTCCAGCACATGAGGCAAGCCTCTCTATGCCTTGAGCTAACCAGCTTCCCTGATTATATCATCCTTTTATATATATATATATATATATATATATATATATATATATATATATATATATATATATATATATATATATATATATATATATATATATATATATATATATAATTTGCTTTCGTAGATTTTCACGGGTGTAGGTATGCTGGCATTGCTTGCTTCGTGTATTTTCCCGTGTATAAGGCATGGAAATGTTATTGCAACGTTTCGACAAGATCTCACTTGTCATCGTCAGGCTTTGGTCTGTGACTGTGACTGCGAAGGCATGGCTCTTTTTAAAATCTTGGTGGGGGGGGAGTGGAGTGCTGACTATTGTTGCGAGTGTGTTGATTGGCTGTGCAGCTCCATCATGACTGGTAGATGAATGCTGATTGGTCTCATTTGTATGTTTCTCCTTATTTTGAATTTCAACGGCTTGGGTGGAGGGTGGGGCTCGTCTGCTGGTCAGTGCTGGTTTGCAGATGTCTGGTAGGCGGGAGGTGTCATCACGTTTGTTCATGCTGTTAGATTGCTTCTCTATTTCGATGGCTTCTCTGATTATTCTCCTGTTCAGTTGTTCAGCCTTGGAGATCATTTTAGTTCCTTGAAAGTCAATGTCATGTCCTGTAGTTTTGAAATGCTGATAAAGAGATGAGGTATTAAGGTGATTTTTAGCTGCCAGTCCGCTGTGTTAGGATAATCATCCTGATGTTGGGTTGACAATATATATAAGCCAGGATTCTTAAAGAGTATATGTAACTTTAAGGACTACGTGGAATCTGATTGGCTGTGCTTCCCAGCTCAACCATAAAAGGCAGCTGGGAACACAGTTCATTCCCTTTTGCTTTTCTTTGCTTTCCGATTGCCACTGAGGAAGAAGCTGAACATGAGAAGAGAAGAGAATCATAGTTTTGAATTACTGTAAGATAACTGTGGTTTTGGTGAAGGACTGTTTATTGTGAGAGGAGTTAGTAACACTGTTTGGAAGAAGTATTTTAGTTACATCAAGAGTAAAGACTATTTATTTTTTCTACTACCAGTGTTTGATAGTTATTGTGTGGTTTAAACAACGTATCTCTTGCTGTCCGGTGTATTGCACTATTCTGCCTGTTTTGTTTCCAACGGGGGGGTGTTTTACCCCTAACACGTATGGGGTTATGGTGTTCCATGAGAGTATGGTGCTCCAGAGGGCCTGCCCGCCTGCTGGTCCACCTGTCTGCTGCTCCGCTGCTCCGCTGCTCCGCTGCTCCGCCGATCCACCCGTCCTCCTTATGTGTATTTGAGCTCTTTGGTGCTTCCACACATGGAGATGGAGCGTACGGCGCCTGTGTAACGCTCCACCGAGCAGCTGAAGTGTTGCGGAATGTCGCAGGAGGTAAGGAGACACATGCCACACTGCGCATGTTCATGTGGTGGACGCCGGGCCCTGTTGCATCATACTGGTTGTAACAGATCCGGAACTCAACACTGCAGTATCCAAACATCTGAATTTTGACCACAGGAATGAGGCAGTAGTGGGATTCAAGACTTCAAGGTGTTGACGACCATCTTTAAATCACTCCATGGCTCGGGGCCTAGCTATATACGAGGCTGCCTCCTGCCCCATACATCCCTTCGTCCAATCCGCTCACACAGAGAGGGCCTTCTCCGGGTGCCGTCGGCTGGGCAATGCCGGTTGGCGACACCCAGGGGAAGGGCCTTCTCTGTGGCAGGCCCGGCCCTCTGGAACGACCTACCTCCCGACCTTCGTACTATCTCGGACCTCCGCCTCTTCCGCCAACACCTTAAGACGGATTTATTCCAACAAGCCGGCCTAGGATAGCCCCCCGTTTCTGACTTTTTATACGTAAATTATAATTTGGTAGGGTTTTTTAAATGGGTTTTAGCACGGGTTCTAAATTATTTAATATGTTTTAATGATATATATTGTTTTGTACTGTGATTTTAGTAATGCCTGTGCGCCGCCCTGGGTCCTAACAAGGAGAAGGGCGGGGTATAAATTCGATTAAAAAAAAATTCACGTACCTTTCCTACCAGTTCACAAATGCGAGCATGTGCGTCACTCACTCGCACCCTTGCAGTGCTCATGTATTACGTCGGGGGGGGGGGGGCAGGTGGGAGGAGCCTCCTGCAGCCGGCGCTACCGGTTTTCCCAAATTGGAGAGAACCAGCTGAATAGGGATGAGGCCGCGGTCGTAACTGTGAAAAACAGTCGTAGGTATCTTCAAACAGTCACTAAACGAATGGTTGTAAGTTGAGGACTGCCTGTATGTAGGAAAACCCATCGCTTTTGGGAAAAGTTTTGTTCAGAGTCCGGCTGTTACAACATTCATCTTGGGTCTTTTCATGGAATTGGTTTGGAAGCAGTTGTGATTTTAGCCTGCAGCTAGGCGCCCTGGGAAACGTGGTTTCAAAAGAAGGAAGTGGGGGGGGGGAATAAACAGGCAATGTTCCCACGTTACAGGATGCCGCCCCAAACGCTTCCTCGCCTCGATAGCATGAAATCTCAGCCAGGATTTATGTCTTTGTTCTCGGAAAGTGAATAATGAAGAGATATTTTCCTGGTGGCAGAACATCGGCCATTAATTCTGCATCCCAGGCTGCCTTTTATCCTTCCCTGCTCCTGCCCCTTTAAGATAAGGGCTGCTAATAATAAAATAATACTAATGCTAACAAGGCTAATAAGGTGTTTCGGCAGAGTCCTTCACAGGGGGCTTGGGGGGGACGGAAGGTTTTTTTGAAACGGTGGGTTTGCTCTGAAAAGGGAATTATGTTGAAGGTGACTTTCTCAGGTCCCTCAGGAGGATTTTGCCCAACGGCTGCTGAGGTAAAAAAATATGGCTTATTCTCCCCTCCCCCGTTGCAAGCGATTGCTGAGGAAGCCACTGTTGATAGTGAATAGAAAAGTGAATAGAAAGTTTCTTCCTTTCCCTTTCCCTCTCTCTCTTCCCCTTCCTTCCTTCCTTCCTTCCTTCCTTCCTTCCTTCCTTCCTTCCTTCCTTCCTTCCTTCCTTCCTTCCTTTCCTTCCTTCTCCTGTTCTCCTATTGCCTCCCTTTCTCCTTTCCTCTCTTCCACCCCTTTTCTCCTTTTATCTTATTTTTTCCTTCCTTGTTTCCTTAATTCTTTGCTTCTTCCCCCTTCCTTCTTCCCTTCTTTACTTCCCCTATTCCGCTATTTCCTCCCTCCCTTCCCTTCTTCCCCTATTCTCCCTTTTCCTTCCTTTCTTCCCCTGTTCTCCTATTTCATCCCTTCTTTCCCTTCTTCCCCTGCTCTCCTTTTTCCCTCTCTTTCCTTCCCTCCTTCCTTCCCCTGTTCTCCTAATTCCTTCCCTCCTCCCGTCCTTCCTTCCTTCCCCTGTTCTAATAATAATAATAATAATAATAATAATAATAATAATAATAATAATAATAATAATAATAATAATAATAATAATAATTTTATTTATAACCTGCTCTCTCTCCCCGAAGGGACTCGAGGGGACTCCTATTTCCTCCCTCCCTCCTATTTTCTAACTTCCTTCCTTCCTTTCTTTATTTTAAAATAAAGTCAGTGCTCCATCTGGGATCATGTGCCAAAAGCCTCTAGCTTTGGAAGCGATCAATTTTGACATCTTCAGCCCATTTTCTCTCTCTTTCTGATTTTCTAAGCAGTTACAAAGGAAAAAATATATATGTTTGTAACCCCAGTGAGAGACAAGAGGGAAGAACATGGAATCAGGCTGCATCTTTCCTGAACATTTTGCCTTTTGCAAGGTCTCAACATCCCTAGTTTAGCAGTGAAGTTGGTAGCCGCTGGAAAGAAAGCACAGAAGAAGTTTAAAAAGTGAAAAATGGATATCAAATATCAGCGGAGAGTTTGGCTCTGTGAATGGATGGCCAAGTATTTCCTCTCGAGAGATGCTTGAAATGAAAAAGATTTTCATCAATTCACCTGCCAGGTTTTCGGGCGGGAAAATTCATATAATTATGGATTTGCTCCAAGCGGTTCTCGTTGTCAATGCTGCCCGAAGCCTTCGGGCTAACACAACGCCACAATCTGTGGATGCCCACAACTGAACGGCTCCAGCGAACCCCACGAGGACCCCAAGTGGCGATCAAACACAGGCAGTCCTCCACTTACAACGGTTCATTTAGTGACCATTGGACGTTGCAACAGCACTGAAAAAAAGTGACTTTGACTGTTTTTCCACATTTAACAACCGTTGCAATATCCCCATGATAACAATGCGGACACTTGGCGACTGACTCGTACTTACGACGGTTGCAGTGTCCCGGGGTCAGGCGATTCCCCGTTTTGCGACCATCTGACGAGAAAAATAAGTGGGGAAGCCCGATTCGCTTAACAACCGTGTGACTAATTTAACCGCTGAAGTGATTCACTTAACAACGGTGGTGAGGAAGGTTGTAAAATGGGGCAGAACTCACTTAACAACTGTCTCGCTTAGCAATGGAAATTTGGGGGGCTCAATTGTGGTCGCAAGTCACAATCATAGGTTTTCCCATGTAACACCGCTCCTGCGCGAGCTGCATTGGCTGCCTGCCGTCTTTCGGGTGCGCTTCAAGGTGTTGGTTACCATCTTTAAAGCGCTCCATGGCACGGGACCTAGTTATCTGCGGGATCGCATCCTGCCCCATACATCCCTGCGGCCGATTCGCTCCCACAGAGAGGGACTTCTCCGGGTGCCGTCCACTAGGCTGTGCCAGCGGGCGACGCCCAGGGGAAGGGCCTTCTCTGTGGCGGGCCCGACCCTCTGGAACGACCTTCCCCCCGATATTAGAACAACTACGGACCTCCGCTCCTTCCGTCAAAAATTAAAAACACATTTATTTTGCTTGGCCGGCTTGGGATAACTTAACTGTTTTTAGGGGGTTTTAGGGGTTTGTTTTAGTTTTACATGGGATTTTAGCGCAGGGTTTAGTTTAATTCTTTTTTAATATTGTATTGTCTGTAGTTTTATATGCATTTTTAAATTCCCTGTGCCCCGCCTCGAGTCCCTTCGGGGATAGAGAGCGGGTTATAAATTAAATTATTTATTTTATTTAAGTCAAGGAATACCTGTAATCTGGCCTGTAGGGCTCTTTGATGGCTTTCCTCTTGGTATCCTTTCCACCATTTCTTTTTGAAAATTCACGGCAGCATTTAAATTTTTTTAATAGTTGCAGCTCAGAATTTCCAAAGAGAAGGACAGACACAACACCCCCGCCCCCCCAGTTTGTTTCCTTTCAAATCATGGCTCAACCTCACTCAAGATGTTGGCATAGGGCAAGGGTCTGCAAAGTCGGCTCTTTTAAGACTGGTGGACTTCAACTCCCAGAGTTCCCCAGCCAGCTATGCTGGCTGGGGAACTCTGGGAGTTGAAGTCCACCAGTCTTAAAAGAGCTGACTTTGCAGACCCCTGGCATAGGGTCTCCTACTTGAGCAGGGGGTTGGGCTAGATGACCTCCAAGGTCCCTTCCGACTCTCTTCTTCTGTTTTTTTTTTTTTTTTAACCAGGGAAAAAGTTGAATTCAGCAAGAACGGAGGTTGCTTTGCAGTCCAAATTCAGATTGGGCACCTGAACAATTCTTTTTTGTTGTTTTATAGCAAATGGATTTGGCAGAGATTCCTAAGAAGACTTGATAGCGTCTCATCCTTGATCATCCAAGAAAGATTTATGTGAAAGTATAACCAACAGGAAGAAACTCGCCCAAGACTTACCGAAGTGGAGAATTAATTGCAATTAATTGCACGGGGGTAGAATTGTTGAGAAGTGGGATTCTGCCCCCTGGGATATCTTTGGTTAAAGGGGGAAAATAACCCCCTCTGTCAATCTGCTA
>CM077647.1:4922989-5045489 GCA_039707465.1 Rhabdophis nuchalis | reverse complement strand
TCTCCCTCTCTCAGAACTGGAGCAGCTGGCTGTCCAAGTCAGTCTTTTCCATCACAACCACTTCAGGTGATGGCGATGTCGCAGCATGGCCAGATACACACACACACACACACACACACACACACACACACACACACACACACACACTGTTTCCTGATGGTGGTACCATTCTGGCTTGTGAGCATCCCTGCATCGATTGTGGCTTGACAGTTTCCATTTCATCTTCTATCGCATTGCTGCATTTCTTCGGCTGATGGTATTTTAGTCTAAGCCTAGCAATGCAGCCTATCTGGCTCTACCCAATTGCATCAGCTAAGACAGGAGTATTTAGTATAGATAATTGTTATTTGAAGTTGTGAAATAACAATTATCTATACTAAATACTCCTGTCTTAGCTGATGCAATTGGGTAGAGCCAGATAGGCTGCATTGCTAGGCTTCTGCCTTGGATGCATTGCAGTCCTGGTTCGAATCCCAGTGGGGTGTGGCCAACTGATGAGAGCTAATAAGCTCGAAATAGATCTATCTTGGTCTCTCAAATTTAAATTTATTAATCAGCTCATAAAACTAACACACATAAAAAAAATTAACACAACATAATTCATGGTTCTCTGTCTAGATGGTCTCTAGTGATGAGCCGAAAGGCAGAGAGGGAAACAGTATGTCTCCTCCCTTAATGGGGCCCCAACAGGAAGTTGTGAAATAACAATTATCTATATGTATGTATGTATGTATGTATGTATGTATGTATGTATGTATGTATGTATGTATGTAGCTTTATATTGTTTTTCTCGCCTTCTGGATCCAGCATCCCAAAGATATACAGGTAGCCCTCGACTTACAACCATTTGTTTAGTGACTGTTTGAATGGTAGTGAAAAGAGTGGCCAGGATGGCTGTTTTTCACACTTGTCTGGGGTTACGACCGTTGTGGAAGCCCCCGTGGTCACGTGAGCAAAATTCAGATGCTGGGAGACTGACTCGCATTTATGACCGTTGCACCGTTGCAGCGCCCCGGGTGGAGTGGTGTGTGTGTGTGTGTGTCATTGCGACCTCCTGACGAGCAAAGTCAATGGGGAATTTTAACAACCGCTGTTGGTAACTTAACAACTGCACGGATTCACTTAACAACGGGGCAAGGAAGATTGCAGCTGAGGGCAACACTTACTTAGCCACTGTCTCGCTTAGCAATGGAAATGTTGGGCTCGTTTGTGGTGGTAAGTAGCCGAGGACTACCTGTGCAGCTGTGCCATAAACTGAGTTCCGGGCAGGCCAGCCTGAGCAGGAAGCAATCTGAGGCGCCTTGAAATCCTGTCGTATCCAACATGGGGAAGCATTTAACGGATGAAGCAAGAAACGGTAATTAGATTTGGGGGCGAATGCAACCTGCGCCCCTTTTTCTTGGCATGGGCTTGGGGACAAGGAGGCTCCATGACATCTGGGAACGTCTTCCAGATGTTCTTCTTCTGAGCGACACCGTCCTGGGTGGGAACTGGGGAAGAATATAGGACTTTCTCTGTGCCAAACGGGGGGAGGGGGGGTGTCTCATCCTCAGATGATGTCACTTTGCAAATTAGGTGGGAGTTAGATGCCTCTCTAGGGAGGGTGTGTGTGAGATAATTCCGGAAGAATCTGAAGCGTTCCCACTGCAGGCGCCTCCCTGTAGGAGGCCGTGTTTGAATGGCGAGCTAAGGGAATCTTTGCAGCTCTGGGTTGAACTGCAGACGTCTCATGACCCAGCTAGAGAATGTCATCAGTGCTAGAAGGGAGGAGGAGGAGGAAGAGGAGGAGGAGGAGAAGGAGGAAGAGGAGGAGGAGGAGGAAGAGGAAGAGGAGGAGGAGGAAGAGGAAGAGGAGGAGGAGGAGAAGGAGGAAGAGGAGGAGGAGGAGGAGGCGGAAGAGGAGGAGGAGGAGGAAGAGGAAGAGGAGGAAGGAAGAAGAGGAGGACTGTAGGGTCCTTGGTACTCTCTGAATTTGGTTTTTTTTTTTTCTTATCTCATGACCCAACTAGGGAACATCATCAGTGGTAGAAGGAGTGAGATGTGTGTGGAGGTGGAGGAATCAGAATAGCATTGAAAGGAACCTTGGAGGTCTTCTAGTCCAACTCCCTGCCCAGGCAGAAAGCCCTACCATTTCAGACAAATGTCTATCCAACATCTTCTTAAAGACTTCCAGTGTTGGGGCATTCACAACTTCTGGAGGCAACTTCTGTTCCACTGATTAATTGTCCTCACTGTCAGGAAATTTCTCCTCAGTTCTAAGTTGCTTCTCTCCTTGATTAGTTTCCACCCATTGCTTCTTGTTCTGCCCTCAGGTGCTTTTTTTAAAAAAATTCAAATTTATACCCCGCACCTTCTCCAAAAAGGACCCAGGGCAGCGCACAGGAAATTTAAAACAATACAAATATAACAAAATACAAATTTTAAAAAGCTATTAAACCCATGCCCTGTGCTAAAATAATGTAAAATCTAAAAACAGTCAAAACGGGAGGTTATGCTAGGCCGGCTTGTTGGAAAAGGTGCGTTTTAAGACGGTGGCGGAAGAGGCGGAGGTCTGAGATGGTACGTAGTTCGGGGGGTAAGTCGTTCCAGAGGGTAGGGCCCGCCACAGAGAAGGCCCTTCCCCTGGGTGTCGCCAACCGGCATTGCCCGGCCGACGGCACCCTGAGAAAGCCCTCTCTGTGGGAGCGGATCGGACGAAGGGATGTATGGGGCAGGAGACGGTCTCGCATATAACTAGGCCCCGAGCCATGGAGCGCTTTGAAGATGGTCGTCAACACCTTGAAGCGCACCCGAAAGGCCACAGGTAGCCAGTGCAGCTTGCGCAGGAGAGGTGTTATGTGGGCGTACCTGGAGGCTCCCATAATCACCTGCATGGCCGCATTCTGAACTAGCTGTAGCTTTCGAGTGCACCTCAAGGGAAGCCCCATGTAGAGAGCATTGCAGTAGTCGAGTGGGGACGTCACGAGTGCTTGAGTGACTGTGCGGAGGGCAGCCCGGTCCAGTAAGGGGCGCAATTGGCGCATCAGGCGTATCTGATGAAACGCCCCCCTGGCCACGGCCGCCCCATGGTCCTCCATGGACAGCCGGGAATCCAGGAGGACACCCAAATTGCGCGCCCTCTCCACGGGGGCCAGTATTTCGCCCCCAATGGCCAGAGTTGGAGTTACCTGGCTGAACCAGGGTGCCGGAAACCACAGCCACTCAGTCTTGGACGGGTTGAGCTTGAGTTTGTTACTACCCATCCAAACCCGTACGGCCTCCAAAAACCGGGACAGCACCTCGGCGGCATCGTTGGGGTAGTTTGGGGTGGATATGTACAACTAAGTATCATCAGCATACAGATGATATCCCACCCCAAAACCACGGATGATCTCGCCCAGCGGCCACCGTAATATGGTGCCTCTCACCCCCAACCCCCCCAGTCGGTGCAATAGGATACCATGGTCGATGGTATCAAAAGTCGCTGAGAGGTCTAATAGGACTAGGATAGAGGAACATCCCCTATCCCGCGCCCTCCAGAGATCATCCACCAACGCGACCAATGCCGTCTCAATGCTGTGACCGGGTCGGAAGCCAGACTGGCGCGGGTCTAGATAATCAACCATAATTTGGAGAATAGCTTGACTCCCTCTTCTTTGGGGCACCCTCTGAGATATTGGAAGGCTGCTATCATGTCTCCCCTGGTCCTTCTTTTCATTCAACTAGATATACCCAGTTCCTGCAACCGTTCTTCCTATGTTTTAGCCTCCAGTCCCCTCATCCTCTTGGTTGCTCTTCTCTGCACTCTTTCTAGAGTCTCAGCATCTTTTTTTTAATCTGGTGACCAAAACTGGATGCAGGATTGCAGGAGTTTCCTTACTAAGGATCTGTGGCAAGCATTGCCCACCACACCTAGAAGAATGAAATATTTTGGCGAATATTAAAAAAAGAGCCAGTTATGACCCCTTTGTAACCCCTACATGGCCAATAGAATGCATGTCCTTGCCACAGGAATAGGAAGCAGGGATAATTTATTTAATTCGGTTTTAATTATTTGTAATTGTGACATTCATATGTTTTTAATTTCCTGTGCACCGCCCCGAGTCCCTTTGGGGAGAGGAAGCGGTTATATAAGTAAAAATTAAAATTAAAATTAAAAAAATAAAAATAAAAAGGAAGACTGTGGGGTTCTTGGTGCCCTCTGAACTAGGTTCTTTTCTTGCAGACTTTTTATTGCCAATCTAGGTAACATCATCAGTGCTAGGAGGAAGGAGGTGGAAAACGACTGTGGGGTCCTTGGTGCTTGCTGAGCTTGGAGACACATCATCAGTGCTAGGAGAAACTATATATATAAACACTGTTCCCTTCTAGCACTGAGGATGATCCCTAGTTGAGCAGGGGCGGGGGGTTGGACTAGATGACCCTCCGAGGTCCCTTGCAGCCCTAGGATTCCATGCTGAAGTACAGATGTTCTTTCTGGTCTGTCTTTCTCCCGTTTTTAAATGCAGACTGAAAAGGCCCTTCGCAATAGCCCAAAGCCGGGAAAGAAAGGAAAAAAAAAACGGTTTTGGGAAGGATTTCTACAAAAATGAAGCTCCCTCCCATCTCAAAAAAGCAAATTGCAAACGTTTTTGGTTAAAAGTTGCACAACTCATTTCGTGAGGGCTTCCTGGCCTTCTGCGTTCCCAGGAAGAGGGTTGTTGTAAAACCACACAACGGTTTAATACCCAATAATTTAATGGGTGTCTCAATATCAGCAATTTTTTTGTCCTCTCTGAAAAAACAGAGCGGTGACCAAAATCCTCCCACAAACCTTTCAAAGGGCTGCACACATTTCTCGCAAAGTTTTAAAAAATATTGACGGGTGGCTGCTTGTATAAATATGTTTTTCTTTCTGCAAGGAGGAAAACTCTGAGATTTTTTTTTTAAAGTTCCCCCTTGAAAGACAGATGCCTGTTCAACTCTAGGAAAATAAAACTTTACAATTTCAGGAGTTGATCCAAAACGGGAAGGAGAAGAAATATCTGCTTGTTCAACTATCAATTATGATCAATTATCAATTAAGATCCCTTGCCCTGCTTAGAGATAACTTTGGGATAACGTTCGTAGTCCTTGACATATGACCACAGTCAACTCCAAAATTGACAGTGAGACATCTGCGAAGTGAGTTTTGCATCCATTTTACAACCTTGTTGCTAAATGAATCACTGCAGTTGGCAAGTTAGGAAGATAGTCGTTAAGTGAATCTGGTTTCCCCATCGACTTTGCTTATCAGAAGGTCGCAAACGGGGATCACCGTCATAAATATGAATCAGCTGTCAAGCGTCTGAATTTTTTATCATGGGATTGCAGGGATGCTGCATTGGTCATAAGAGTGAAAAACGGTCATAATTCACGATTTTCAGTGCTGTTGTAATTTCAAACGGTCACTAAACGGCGGAACCGGAGACACCAAGTTGGTTCCGCCCCAGGCGCCTGATGGACCCGGAAAGGTTCCAGAGGGAGCTTGGGCCAATACCTGTATCCCTGCCCCGCGGCTCGACTGAGGACCTAGTGGCCGCGTGGTATAGTGCGGCCACGGGGGCCTTGGACCGAGTCGCGCCATTGTGGCCTCTCATGCGGTGTCGAGTCACCCAGGCTCCTTGGTTTACCGAGGAGCTCCGGGAGATGAAACGCCGCAAGAGACGCCTAGAGAGTAGGTGGAGATCTTCTCGATCCGAAGCTGACCGAACACTAGTGAGAGATCATATTTGGACTTACTTAGTGGCGCTAAGAGTGGCCAAACGTGAGTATTGTGCCACCCTTATCGCGTCCACGGAAAACCGCCCTGCCGCCCTGTTTGGGGTGACCCGCTCCCTCCTTCATTTGAGGCCGCGGGAAGCCCCTCTGCAGGGTCGAGCAGAGGAATTTGGAGTATTTCTGCAGGACAAAATCACTCAGATTCGGAACGAGTTGCCCTCCACTAGTGGCCCAGTCGGGGCGTCCGGTGCTGGTCTTGAGATAACACCTTGGGAGGAGTTCGACTTTGTTACTACTGAGGATATGGACAGGTTGCGGAGGAACCTTAGAGCCACCACATGTTTATTGGACCCGGGCCCCTCCTGGCTTGTACTGGCATCCTGGGAGGTGACACGAGGCTGGCTCCAGGGCATTGTGAATTCATCTCTGAGTGAGGGGTACTTGCCCACCATTTTGAAAGAGGCGGTGGTGAGGCCCCTCCTCAAGAAGCCATCCCTGGACCCAGCTTTATTAGAGAACTATCGTCCCGTCTCCAACCTTCACTTTTTAGTGAAGGTTGTTGAGAGTGTGGTGGCTCAACAGTTTCTCCGACATCTGGAGGAAGTTGATTATCTAGACCCGCGCCAGTCCGGCTTCCGGCCCAGTCACAGCACCGAGACGGCATTGGTCGCGTTGGTTGATGATTTCTGGAGGGCACGGGATAGAGGTTATTCCTCTATCCTAGTCCTATTAGACCTCTCGGCGGCTTTTGATACCATCGACCATGGTATCTTATTGCACCGATTGGGGGGGTTGGGGCTGGGAGGCACCGTTCTACGGTGGTTCTCGTCCTACCTCTCTGGTCGGTCGCAATGGGTGTTTGCAGGAGGGCAGAGGTTGTCCCTGAGGCCCCTCACATGTGGGATCCCTCAGGGGTCGGTCCTCTCTCCCCTTCTGTTCAACACCTACATGAAGCCGCTGGGTGAGATCATCCGTGGTTTTGGGGTGGAATACCATCTGTACGCTGATGACACTCAGTTGTACATATCCACCCCAAACCACCCCAACGATGCCGTCGAGGTGCTGTCCCGGTGTCTGGAGGCCATACGGATCTGGATGGGTAGTAACAAACTCAAACCCAACCCGTCCAAGACCAAGTGGCTGTGGTTTCCGGCACCCCGGTTCAGCCAGATAAGTCCAACACTGGCCATTGGGGGCGAACAACTGGCCCCCGTGGAGAGGGCGCGCAACTTGGGTGTCCTCCTGGATTCCCGGCTGTCAATGGAGGACCATGTGGCGGCCGTGGCCAGGGGGGCGTTCTATCAGGTACGCCTGATACGTCAGTTGCGCCCCTTACTGGACCAGGGAGCCCTTCGCACAGTCACTCAAGCGCTTGTGACATCCCGGCTGGATTACTGCAACGCTCTCTACATGGGGCTCCCCTTGAGGTGCACTCGAAAGCTACAGTTAGTACAGAATGCGGCCGCGCGGGTGATTATGGGTGCCTCAAGGCAAACCCACATAACACCTCTCCTGCGTGAGCTGCACTGGCTGCCTGTGGCCTTTCGAGTGCGCTTCAAGGTGTTGACAACCATCTTTAAATCGCTCCATGGCTCGGGGCCTAGCTATATACGAGACCGCCTCCTGCCCCATACATCCCTTCGTCCGATCCGCTCCCACAGAGAGGGTCTTCTTCGGGTGCCGTCGGCGGGGCAATGCCGGTTGGCGACACCCAGGGGAAGGGCCTTCTCTGTGGCGGGCCTGGCCCTCTGGAACGACCTACCCCCCGCCCTTCGCACTATCTCGGACCTCCGCCTCTTCCGCCAACGTCTTAAGACGCATTTATTTCAGCAAGCCGGCCTAGGATAGCCCCCCGCTTCTGACTTTTTAAAAATAAATTATAATTTGGGAAGGTTTTTAACATGGGTTTTAGCACGGGTTAACTAATTTAATATATTTTAATTGATATTTATTGTATTTTGTGGTTTTAATAATGCCTGTGTGCCGCCCTGGGTCCTAACAAGGAGAAGGGCGGGGTATAAATTTAATAAAATAAATAAATAAATAAATAAAATAAACGAACGGTTGTAAGTCAAGGACCACCTGTGTGATGTTGACAAAAAGTAATGGTTGCAACTGAACATCTGGGCTCATTTTTCCAGTCCTGCCGTAAGCTCTGAGTTCAGGTTTCATGCATAGCATGTGAAAAAAACCACCGCCCAACAAAATATAGGCAGTACTTGACTTATGGCCGTTCACTGAATGACTGTCTGAAGTTGCGACAGCATTGGAAAAGTACCTTAGGACTGTTTTTCACACTTACGACCATTGCAGGGTATCCTCACAGTCAAAATTCAGACCTTTGGTAACTGACTCATGTTTACGACGGTCGCAGTGTCGGTCATGTGATTCCCTCTTTTGCAACAAGTCAAATGAGGAAGCCAGACTGACTTAAAAAAAAACTGTGTTGCTAACTTAAAAACTTGCAGTGACTCGCCTAACGGCAAGAAAGGTTGTAAAACGATGCAAAACTCACCTGATAACTGTCTCGCTTAGGGACATATGTTTTGGGCTCCATTGTGGCTGTAAGTCGAGGACGGCCTGTGTTACATTGGATACACTCGGCTGCCGTTTGTAAATCAAAGTTTGGAAAGCACAGAAATTTGCAAAGCTTTGGGGCGGGATGTGCATAGCAGCACCATTTGGGGAGGAGGGTTAAACCACGTTGCCTGTTCCCAGGAAAATCAAATTGCAAAGCCTTTTAAAAGGCAAAAAGCAAAATGAAACCACAGAAACCAACTAAAGCAGTGGTCGTCAACCTGGTCCATAGCGCCCCCTAGTGGGCGTTCCAGCATTCATGGTGGTCGGTGGGGGTTTTGTCCCATACTGAAGCACTTTCCTTTTTAAAAAAAAATTAATTGACTTAAAAAAAAAATTCTATAGCATTGTTTAAAAACATTTTCATTAGGTTTTCATAAAATTCCTCGTCGTAATTTAAATTTCTCAAAATATACTACTTTGTATCGCCCACGAATGCTTTAACTTGCTGTAACTCTTGCTTTATAAATTTTATAAAGTAAAGTTACTTCCCTACTTTATAAATCGCCATTTCTGTGGAACCGGTGGGCAGTTAAAAAATTTCACTACTAACAGAGATACAAAAGTTGCCGGTAGGTATTAAAAGGTTGACTACCCTTGATCCATCCATCCATCCATCCATCCATCCATCCATCCATCCATCCATCCATCCATCCATCCATCCATCCATCCATCCATCTATCTATCTATCTATCTATCTATCTATCTATCTATCTCTGCCCCTCCATTCACCCATATCATCTATCCATCCATCCATCCATCCATCCATCCATCATCTACATCTATATCTAACTCCATCTATATATTTATATATCCATCCACCTATCCAACCAATCTACTCAACTATCCTATCTATCTCATCTCTCATCTCTCATCTCTCTCTCTCTCTCTCTCCCTCTCCCTCTCCCTCTCCCTCTCCCCCCCCTCTCTCTCTATCTCTATCTCTGTCCATCCATTCACCCATACCATCCTTCCATCCATCCATCCATCCATCCATCCATTCATCCATCCATCCATCCATCCTTCCATCCATCCATCCATCCATCCATCCATCCATCCATCCATCCATCCATCCATCCATCCATTCACCCATACCATCCATCCATCCATCCATCATCTGCAAAGCGCAAACTAAGGATTTTTTAAGGTAATTTTTTAATCCAGGTTTTAGGGGGCTCCAGGGTGGTGGGGGGGGTTCACTCAGTCTGGTTCAACCGGGAATACTGTTAGGCCGGCTGGCGGCTTTGATACGGAGGCTAGAAGGTCTGATATGGGGAGGGGGGCAGGGGTCGGTTCTACAGAGGGCCTTCCCATCAGAACGGTCCTGGGGAGGGGTAGGTATGGCGGGAGCCAGGGATTACATCACATGTCAGGGGAACGTATCCATTGTTTACAAGCGGTCCTGCGCCCCGACTCCCTGAGCTCCCCTTCCAATCTATGAGGTCAGGGATCACAGAGCCATGGACCTAGGCTGATGCTGTGCAACGCCAGGTCCGTGGTCAACAAAGCCCCCCTCATCTACGACCTAGTGTCGGAGGGGGAGCCGGACTGGGTGGGTATTACAGAAATCTAGCTGGGCCACAAGGGAGGAATACCCCTCGTAGAAATGTGTCCGCCAGGTTACCGGGCATTCCATCAGCCATGGGCCCAGGGCAGGGGGATGGGGGTGGCGGTTATTATTAGGGAAGATCTTAGACCAAGGGAGACCACTGTGCCGCAGACAGCCAGTTGTGAGTCCCTCTGTGTGAAGTGGGGCCATGGGAGGCAGCTGGACTTGCTGATTGTGTACATGGCTCCCCGCTATGTATCAGCAGCCCTGCCCGAGCCCCTCGAGGTGATCGCCGAGGTGGCGGTTGACATCCCCAGACTTTTAGTCATGGGGGATTTCAACCTGCCATCGGTAGGCGAAGCATCTGAGGTGGCCCGGGAGTTCATGGCCCCCATGACAGCCATGGACCTGACCCAAGTAATTCAGGACCCCACGCACACCGGGGAACACACACTGGATTTAATTTTTGCCTCTGGCCAGTGGCTGAGTGATCTAGGATTAGGGGAATTAGCCATCGAACCCCTGTCATGGTCAGATCACTCTCTCCTTCGGCTTGACCGCTACACCCCACTGCGGGGAGGTGGAACCAGAGATACCAAGATGGTTCTGCCCCAGGCGCTTGATGGACCCAGAGAGGTTCCAGACGGAGCTTGGGCCACTACCTGTGACTCTGACCCACGACTCAACTGAGGACCTAGTGGCCGCATGGAATAGTGCGGCCATGGGGGCCTTGGACCGGGTTGCGCCCTTGCGGCCTCTCACGCGGCGCCAATCCACCCTGGCCCCTTGGTTTTCCGAGGAGCTGAGGGTGATGAAGCGCTGTAAGAGACGCCTAGAGAACATTTGGAGGTCCACACGGTCCAAATATGATCGAACACGGGCAAGGTCCCATTTGAGGACCTACCTAGTGGTGATAAAAGCGGCGAAACGTAACTACCTCACAGCTCTTAGCGCATCTGCAGATAACCGTCCTGCCGCCCTGTTTAGAGTGACCCGCTCCCTTCTTCAACAGAGGCCGCAGGAAGCTCCTTTGCAGGGCAGAGCAGAGGAATTTGGAGACTATCTGCAGGATAAAATTGCTTGGATCCGGGACGAGCTGGCCTCCAACGAGATCAGCCTAGGCGGACCGTCCGAGGCAGGTCTTGAGACCGCATTATGGGAATAGTTCGACCTTGTTACTTCTGATGATGTGGACAGGTTGCCGAGGCGACTGAATGCTACCACATGTTTATTGGACCCGTGTCCCTCCTGGCTTGTACTGGTCTCCTGGGAGGTGACACGAGGTTGGCTCCAGGAAATAGTGAACGCTTCTTTGAGTGAGGGGTTCTTGCTGGCCACCTTGAAAGAGGCAGTGGTGAGGCCCCTCCTCAAGAAGCCTTCCCTGGACCCAGCGTTGTTAGTTAATTATCGTCCGGTCTCCAACCTTCACTTTCTGGCGAAGATTGTTGAGAGTGTGGTGGCACAGCAGTTCCGCCGGCACCTGGAGGAAACTGTCTATCTAGACCCGCACCAGTCCGGCTTCCGACCTGGGCATAGGACAGAGACGGCATTGGTCGCGTTGGTTGATGATCTCTGGAGGGCCCGAGATAGAGGTTGCTTCTCTATCCTGGTCCTATTAAATCTCTCAGCGGCTTTTGATACCATCGACCATGGTATCCTATTGCATCAACTGGAGGGGCTGGGGTTGGGAGGCACCGTGTTGTGGTGGTTCTCCTCCTACCTCTCTGGTCGGTCGCAATTCGTGTTGACTGGAGGGAAGAGGTCGATGTCGAGGCTCCTCACGTGGGGTGCCCCAGGGGTCGGTCCTCTCGCCACTCCTGTTCAACACCTATATGAAGCCGCTGGGCGAGATCATCTGTGGTTTTAGGGTAGAATACCATCAGTACGCTGATGATACTCAGCTGTACATATCTACCCCAGACCATCCCAATGATGCCGTTGAAGTGATGTCCCAGTGTCTGGAGGCCGTACGGGCCTGGATGGGGAGTAACAAACAGACTCAACCCGTCCAAGACTGAGTGGCTGTGGTTTCCGACGTCCCGATACATCCAGTTGACACCATCACTGGCCATCGGGGGCGAGTCATTAGCCCCCGTGGAAAGGGCTCGCAACTTAGGCGTCCTCCTGGACTCACGGCTATCCATGGACGGTCGTGACAAGGGGGGCCTTTTACCAGGTTCACCTGGTACGCCAGTTGTTCTCCTTTCTCGACCGGGAAGTCCTACGCACAGTCAATCAAGCGCTCGTTATGCCCCGTCTAGACTACTGCAATGCTCTCTACATGGGGCTCCCTTTGAGATGCACCCAGAGGCTCCAGTTAGTGCAGAATGCGGCCGCGCGGGGGATCTTGGGAGCCTCTCGGCATTCCCATGTAACACCTCTCCTGCGCGAGTTGCACTGGCTACCGGTGGCTTTCCGGGTGTGCTTCAAGGTGTTGGTAACCATCTTTAAAACACTCCATGTCACGGGGCCTAGCTATTTGCGGGACCGTCTCCTACCACATACATCCCTTCGGCCGATACGCTCCCACAGGGAGGGCCTTCTCTGTGGCGGGTCCAGTCCTCTGGAACAACCTTCCCCCCGAACTTCGTACCATCACGGACCTTCACCTCTTCCGCCGATTACTTAAGACCCATTTTTTCATCTAGCCGGCCTAGTTTAGATTCTGAGGTAATTTTTACAGACTTAGTTAGTGGATTTTAACTTTTTTATCAGTTTTAATTATATTTTTAGCACAGGCCATATTTAATTTAATTATATTTTAGTGTTGTGTTTGTATTTATCACAGTTTGTATGTTTGTATTCTTTTAAATTTTCTGTGCACCACCCTGAGTCCCACTGGGGAGATAGGAGCGGTATAGAAATGGAATAAAATCTAAATCTAAAATCTAAATCTACATCTATATCTAACTCCATCTATATATTTATATGTCCATCCATCTATCCAACCAATCTACTCAACTATCTAATCTATATCTTTCATCTGCCTGCCTGCCTGCCTGCCTGCCTGCCTGCCTGCCTGCCTGCCTGCCTGCCTGCCTGCCTGCCTGCCTGCCTGCCTACCTACCTACCTACCTACCTACCTACCTACCGTATCTATCTATCTGCCTACCTACCTACCTACCTACCTACCTACCTACCTACCTACCTACCTACCTACCTATCTATCTATCTCTATCCATCCATCCACCTCTACCTACCTACCTACCTACCTACCTACCGTATCTACCTACCTACCTACCTACCTACCTACCTACCTACCTACCTACCTATCTATCTATCTATCTATCTATCTATCTATCTATCTATCTATCTCTATCCATCCATCCACCTCTACCTACCTACCTACCTACCTACCTACCTACCTACCTACCTACCTACCTACCTACCTATCTATCTATCTATCTATCTATCTATCTATCTATCTATCTATCTATCTATCTATCTATCTATCTATCTATCTATCTATCTCTATCCATCCATCCACCTCTATGAATCTACCTACCTACCTACCTACCTACCTACCTACCTACCTACCTACCTACCTACCTATCTATCATCTATCTATCTATCCATCCATCCATCCACCTCTATCAATCTACCTACCTACCTACCTACCTACCTACCTACCTACCTACCTACCTACCTACCTACCTACCTATCTATCTATCTATCTATCTAACTATCTATCTCTGTCCATCAATTCACCCATATCATCTATCCATTCATCTATCTATCAGTGGTCGTCAACCTGGTCCCTTCCTCCCCCTAGTGGGCGTTCCAGCTTTTCATGACTTCCCTACTTTATAAATGGCCATTCCTGTGGAACCGGTGGGCGGTGAGAAAATTTCACTACTAACAGAGATACAAAAGTGGGCAGTAGGTGTAAAAAGGTTGACTACCCCTGACCTAAAGTAACAAAGATCAGACAAGTGGAATTCGTCTCGTCCATCTGTCCGTGGTCACAACATTTGCAGAGAAACAGACCAGCACAAACCTCGGACGAAGCCAAGTTGCAAACTCTTAGCAACTCTTGAGTGAGCCATTTACTCATCAGAGCCCAAAATATACCTGTGTTTTATACAGGTAATGAAAAATTTGAAAAACCAGCTTGCAAAAAACTGAAATTTCCTTCTAATGGACATCAGTTCCTGCTGATTTCACAAACACAGTCGTTTGTACAGGCAGTGCTCGACTTACAACTCCCCCAATGGACACCCCCCCCATTTCTGTCACTAAGCGAAGCAGTTGTTGAGTGAAATTTTATGAAAGTTGCAGAACCCCGGGTGGCTCCCGCGATCCCCTTTTGCAACCTTCTGACAGCCAAAGTCAACGGGGAAGCAGGATTCGCTTAACAACCGTGTTATCAGCTTTCCGTCGCTAAGCAAGGCATTGATTAAGTGAATTTTGCCCCCTTTTACTAACTTCCTTGCCACGGTTGTTAAGTGAATCACCGTAGGAGGTTAAGTTAGGAATGGTTGTTGAGTGAATTCTGACTTTGCCGGTCAGAAGGGGATCATGTAACCCAGTGACCGTCATAAATACGAGTCAGTTGCCAAGCGTCAGAATTTTGATCATGTGACCATGGGGAAAATGCTGCAAATTTTTTTACTACAAGTGTATTTTTCAAAATTTTGCAAAGATTTCTAAATTTTGCAAAGATTTCTAAATTTTGCAAAGATTTCTAAATTTTGCAAAGGTTTTGAATGTTTGCATAAAACTTTGCAAAAAAAAACCCCAACCACTTTCTCTCTCTCTGCTGTTTGCAACGGTCACTAAACAAGTGGACGAAGGTAGAAGAGTTCTAACATGGTTTTCATCCGTGCGAAAGACACATTTGCAAGGAAATGATGACCGGGGTTGTTTTATTGGCACCGGGCTTGATTTTGTTCTGGATCGCTTATCCCGTTTTAGATTTTATTTTATTATATTATATTTTATTTTTTTAGGAATCAATTGTGGCTGTTCTCAAACTCCATCTCTTTGCAATCTTCTGGCTGGTTTAAAGACAGATTCCTTTCCTTGCTGCCAAGCTCTTTTCTTCCAACCGTTTCAACCGAACCAACTATTAAATTATCAACGATGTTCATTTGCAAAAGGACATCGCAGCGATGAAAGCTGGAGAAATATGAGCCGGTTTGAATTTCACCCATTAAAAATAAAAAAAAATGTCCTGCCGGATCCTTGATGAGCTACAGAAAAGCTGTTTGCAGATCATTTGGGCTGCAGGGTTTATTTTTATTTTTTTTAAAAAGAAAAGAAAAGAAAATATCTTATCAAGCCAGCGATCCCTTCTTTATTTTATAAAAATTAGATTCAGGCTTTCTGAAACTCTCCAGAGATTTTGCAAATGACAAAACAACAACTGTGACTCGGTTTTATTTTCTGTCAGAGCCAAATGGACTTGGAAATATATAAGCCCGAGAATAGCTCAGCCGTTAAAATATTTCTATTTATTTATGTGTTACGTTCCCTTTGCAGGTAGTCCTCGACTTGTGATTGAAGTTAAATTTTACGTTGCTAAGGGAGACGTTCGTTAACTGAGTTTTGTCCCATTTTACGACCGTTCTGGCCGCAGTTGTTAAGTGAATCACTGCTGTTGTTAAATCAGCAACGTGGTTATTAAGCGACTCTGGCTTCCCCATTGATTTGTCAGAAGGATGCAAAAGGGGATCACGTGGGATCGGACACGGCGACCGTCGCAACTATGAGTCATTTTCCAAGCATCTGAGTTTTGATGACGTGGTCATGGGGACGCAGCAATGGTCGTAAGTGTGAAAAATGGTCATGTCTCTTTTTTTCAGTGTTGTTGTAACTTTGGTCACTAAGTCGAGGACCACCTGAATATACGTCCCCTTGCATGCTAAAATTCCAAAATTGTCCCATGGGAACTGGAGAGCTCATAAGTCCCTTCCTCAATTTTAAGAGATAAAGGAACACAGGGAAGGCTGGATAGTTTTCTCCAGATAAAATGCCTCAGAGTGGGTTACAAAATACTAATGGCGAAGGTGGAAATGGGACATCATGGAAGGAAAGAGGGAAAGGAAGGAAGGAAGGAAGGAAGGAAGGAAGGAAGGAAGGAAGGAAGGAAGGAAGGAAGGAAAAAAGGAATAAGGAAGGAGAAAGAGATAGATAGATAGATAGATAGATAGATAGATAGATAGATAGATAGATAGATAGATAGATAGGCAGGCAGGCAGGCAGGCAGGCAGGCAGGCAGGCAGGCAGGCAGGCAGGCAGGCAGGCAGGCAGGCAGGCAGGCAGGCAGGCAGGCAGATGGAAGAAGGAAAGACAAAAGGAAGGAAGGAAGGAGAAAGAAACAAGAAAGAAACTGAGACAGACAGAAAGACAGAAAAGGAAGGAAGGAAAGAAAGAAAGAAAGGGAGGAAAGAAAAAAGAAAGGAAGGAAGGAGAGAGGGGGAAGAAAAAGGAAGGAAGGAAAGAAGGAGAAAAGAAGAAAAGGACAAAGGAATGAAAGGAAGGAAGACAGAGAAAGAAACAAAGAAAGAGGGAGGGAACAAAAAAAAGGAAGGAAAGAATGAATGAAAGAGTGATAGAAGAAAGAAAGAAAGAAAGAAAGAAAGAGGGAGGGAGGGAGGAAAGAAAAAAGGAAAGAAGGAGAGAGAGGGGAAGAAAAATGGAAGGAAGGAAAAAAACAGAAAGGAATAAAGGGATAAAAGAATGGAAGGAAGGATGAGAACGAAAGAGAAAGAAAGAAAGAAAGAAATTACAAATATTAAAGGACCCCCAACTGCAGAGGAGCCATTGATGTGACACTGCAGCTAAAAACTCCAATGTGGTTTCTGAACATCCAATTTGTGGAAGATCCTTTTTGCATCATCATCATCAGACCCACCAGTGGCTAGACCCCACTGGGAATACGAGGGGAACACTGGTGGGGTCTGAGAACAACCAAGAAAAGGAGATTTTTTTTGGAAACCAAGAAGACCCATTGCCAAAATCAGGCTTGGCCAAAGAGAGCCCCCTTTGGGGGGCAGGAGTGGGGGGAAATGGGACCCCAATGATGGAAAACCAGCGTTTGCGTTTGAGCTGCTCGAAGCTTGGCGTGTTGAATGTGCATTTAATCAGCCACGTATGTAGAGGACGGTATCTGAAATGAACCAGGGTTTGCTCTCATAGATATTGTTAATATTACACGTTGTCCTTTCATATCTATAATTCTATTCTTCCCCTAAAGATATAATAATATGATCGAGATTCCTTTCCTGTCCATCCCGTTTATCCATCTTGTATTTCAACAACCCTACTTCTCCTTCCTTCTCTTTTTCTCCTTCCCTCTCTTCTTCTCTACTTTCTTCTTTCCTCCTCTCCTTTTTCTTTTTTTTCTTCCCCTTCTCCTCCCTTCTTCCTCCCCCCCTCCTGCCCTCTCTCCTACTACCCCTCCCTTTCTTCCTCTCCTTTATCCTTTCTTCTTTCCTCTCCCCTCTTCCTCTCCTCTTCCTTCTCCTCCTCTCTCCCTTCCCTCCTTCCGTTGTTGTGTTTTCTCATTTTCCTCTTTGGCCTGATGTATTTCCGGGACGGCGGTTCTGTATTTATATAACACTCTTAAGTGCCTCCTTTTATATTGCATTGTAATAATTCCCCCACACACATCCTCTTTTGAGCATATATTTGTACATTAATATCGTTCTTTTTTCTCCCTCCTTCTTTTAACAGGCCTCCTGAGCTTACGAGAAAAGAAAGGGGCTACAGAGGACTAGAACCATGAACGTCTCCAACCCTGTGGGCATCTTGGCCCCGTCTCAGCCGGCTTCCTCCCTCCCCCAAATAATCCCACCCTTTGGCACAAGAAGGAAGGCTTCACCATGACTGGCTGGCACCGAGCTCCTTAAAGGGCATGGTGGACGTGCCATTTTACCCACCAAGCGCCTGGTTGGCCCGGGAGATGCCAAGAGCCGTTTGCGCAAACCGTTCAGGTGAGTCAATGCACAGTGGCATGCCGTGTGGCTTTCCGATGCCAGGCGCTTGGCAGAAGCCGAAAGGTTAGCACCCACTGTGCCTTAAGACGGTGTGTATATTTTTAGTTGGAAAACCCACCTGGAGAAGTTTTTTTTTCCCCTCGCAAAGAATCGTTGAGAAAAATTGTGGATGGGAGAAACATCTGGCTTAAGGTGGAGCTGTGGGGATCCTTGGGAGTCTGTGAGCTGTGGGGGCAGGTTTCCTTGGAGACGTCTCATGACCCAACTAGCGAACATCATCAGGGCTAGAAGGGAGTGGGGGGTTGTGAAGAGGAGGAGGAGGAGGAGGAGGGAGGAAGAGGAGGACAATGACTGGGTTCTAAGTGCTCTAAGAGCTTCATGCTTTTCTTGCAGGCGTCTCATGACCCAACTAGCGAACATCATCAGTGCTAGAAGGGAGTGGGGGAGTTGTGAGGAGGAGGAGGAAGAGGAGAAAAAGAAAAGAAGGAAGAAGGGGGAGGAAGAGGAGGAGAAAAGAAAAAAGGGAGGAGGAGGAGTGCTGGGTCCTGTGTATTCTCTGAGCTTGATTTTCTTGCAGACGTCTCATGACCCAACTAGGGAACACCATCAGGGCTAGAAGGGAGGCGGGGTTGTGGAGAGGAGGAGGAGGAGGGAGAGGGAGGGGAGGAGGAATAGGGAGTCCTTGGGGCTCTCTGAGTTTGGTGGTTTCCTTGCAGACGTTTCATGACCCAACTAGGGAACATCATCAGTGCTCCAAGGAAGGTGGGGCTTGTGGAGAATGTGCTTGAAGGGAGTGAGGCTAACACTTCTAAGCACGGATGATGTCACCTAGCTGGGTCACTGAAATGTCTGCAAGAAAACAGCCGGTCACCAAGCTCCTGAATTGTGTTCATGCGACAGGCGACGGTCGTAAATGCGAGGACCCCTTCATCAGTCACTTTTTCAGTTTCCCGCAGGCTCAGTTCTGAAGTCCATGCATGCTGGCTAAAGAATTCTGGGAGCTGAAGTCCACCCATATTTGAAAGTAGCCACTGAAAGGTCATCTTGACACAACATCAATCTGACCTTCACTCTTTGCTCCTGTTAAGTAAGTCGCTTGTATTATTTTGCTAGGGTTAGGAATTCATTCCGTAAAAGAATTGCATCCTTTTCTATCTGGCTACTCGCTTCTGTCATTTGCTTCAGAGCCAGGCGCCTCCTGGGAGACGGTTCCCAGGAACATCCTGCCCCATAGATAAGGGGGGGGGGCTGCCTAGGAGCACAATCACACAAGGACAAGGGATACTCTGTAAGAGTATGTAGGATTGGATTAGAAGGGACCTTGGAGGTCTTCTAGTCCAGCCCCTTGCTCAAGCAGGAGACTCTACCATCTCAGACAAATGATCCAAGCGGTCAGTCCTAGAGGAGATCCACCCTGACTGCCATTTAGAAGGTCAGATCCTGAAGAGGAAACTCAAAGGCTTTGGCCACCTCATGAGAAGGAAGAAGGACTCCCTGGAGAAGAGCCTCATGTTTGGAAAGATTGAGGGCAAAAGAAGAAGAAGGGGACGACAGAAAAGGAGGGGGCTGGATGGAGTCACCAAAGCAGCCGGTGTGAGCTTCAATGGACTCCAGAGGATGGGAGAGGACAGGAAGGCCTGGAGGAACATGGTCCATGGGGTCGCGATGGGTCGGACACAACTTCACAACTCACAACAACAACAGCTGTCTAATAATGTTGATTTCAACACACAGTGGAAAGCCAGAGGGGCTCCAGAAGAGAGTGATGTAAAGGTACCAAGATTTGACCTTCCTCGCCAGCAGCGGTCAGGCCTGACCCCAGCTCCACACCCAACATGGTGTCTGCCAGGACTCATGGTTTAAGTGGGGGGTCTTGTCTCCACCCCTCAGTGTGACTGTGGTGCCCCTAGACCAGGGGTCTGCAAAGTTGGCTCTTTTAAGACTGGTGGACTTCAACGCCCAGAATTCCCCAGCCAGGCACACTAGACCAGGGGTCTGCAAAGTTGGCTCTTTTAAGACTGCTGGACTTCAATGCCCAGAATTCCCCAGCCAGGCACACTAGACCAGGGGTCTGCAAAGTTGGCTCTTTTAAGACGGGTGGACTTCAACTCCCAGGATTCCCCAGCCAGGCACACTAGACCAGGGGTCTGCAAAGTTGGCTCTTTTAAGACGGGTGGACTTCAACTCCCAGGATTCCCCAGCCAGGCACACTAGACCAGGGGTCTGCAAAGTTGGCTCTTTTAAGACTGGTGGACTTCAACGCCCAGAATTCCCCAGCCAGGCATACTAGATCAGAGGTCTGAAAAGTTGGCTCTTTTAAGACGGGTGGACTTCAACGCCCAGAATTCCCCAGCCAGGCATACTAGACCAGGGGTCTGCAAAGTTGGCTCTTTTAAGACGGGTGGACTTCAACGCCCAGAATTCCCCAGCCAGGCATACTAGACCAGGGGTCTGCAAAGTTGGCTCTTTTAAGACTGCTGGACTTCAACGCCCAGAATTCCCCAGCCAGGCACACTAGACCAGGGGTCTGCAAAGTTGGCTCTTTTAAGACGGGTGGACTTCAACGCCCAGAATTCCCCAGCCAGGCATACTAGATCAGAGGTCTGCAAAGTTGGCTCTTTTAAGACGGGTGGACTTCAATGCCCAGAATTCCCTAGCCAGGCACACTAGACCAGGGGTCTTGCAAAGTTGGCTCTTTTAAGACGGGTGGACTTCAACTCCCAGAATTCCCCAGCCAGGCATACTAGATCAGAGGTCTGCAGAGTTGGCTCTTTTAAGACGGGTGGACTTCAATGCCCAGAATTCCCCAGCCAGGCATACTAGACCAGGGGTCTGCAAAGTTGGCTCTTTTAAGACGGGTGGACTTCAACTCCCAGGATTCCCCAGCCAGGCATACTAGACCAGGGGTCTGCAAAGTTGGCTCTTTTAAGACGGGTGGACTTCAACGCCCAGAATTCCCCAACCAGGCATACTAGACCAGGGGTCTGCAAAGTTGGCTCTTTTAAGACGGGTAGACTTCAACGCCCAGAATTCCCCAGCCAGGCATACTAGACCAGGGGTCTGCAAAGTTGGCTCTTTTAAGACGGGTGGACTTCAACGCCCAGAATTCCCCAGCCAGGCATACTAGACCAGGGGTCTGCAAAGTTGGCTCTTTTAAGACGGGTGGACTTCAACGCCCAGAATTCCCCAGCCAGGCACACTAGACCAGGGGTCTGCAAAGTTGGCTCTTTTAAGACGGGTAGACTTCAACGCCCAGAATTCCCCAGCCAGCCTGGCTGGCTGGGGAATTCTGGGAGTTGAAGTCCACTCGTCTTAAAAGAGTCAACTTTGCAGACCCCTGTCCTAGACAAAATATTCACCACTTTGTGTCCGAATGTCCACCAAGAGCTGACACCGGCCCAATGCCTCGTCTTTTTCGACCTAGACCAACCCTGTCCTTGAATGGCTGGGTGAACTGGACATTATCCTTGGAGCTACCCTAAGTCCGTGTATTTGCAATGGCGCTAAATAAATAAATAAATTCGGCAGAAACTGTTTCCTTCTAGAAAGAAAGAAGAGGGGCGTGCACGGAGGAAAACGGTTCAATAATCCTTTTTTTTTTAATGGTGTTTGAATGTCCTCATCTCTGGATTGATTTCTTTCACTTTAGACAGTGGCTGGTCGCATTTTCCACTGTCATTAAGCCTCCTCAATGTGTGTGTGTGGGGGGGGAACATGTCCAGTTAATAACATATTTCATAAACAGAATAAAAGCCTCAAGCCCTTGTGTCCTTTTTCTTTCTTTTTTATGTTTTTGAAATCGACGTCTCGTATTTCCCCTTTGCTTACATAAAGCAGATCTGTTTTCACCAAAAGAAAACAGAATTGTATTCGCCAGTGGACAAAACAGGACGGAAGCTGCACGGTGTGTGTTAGATGTCATATTAATAAAAGATAAACCAAAAAGGAGAGTGAGTCATTTCTATAGTTTGAAAAAAAGGTATTAATCTTTCAGGTTAATAACAGGGTCTCTGCTGTGTTCTGGTGGTTGTTGTTATTGATGGAAGGGGAGGGGAAGGGATGAAAGGAGGAAAGGAAAAGGGAGGATTGAGGGAAGGAGGATAGGAGGGAAGAAGGAACAGAAAAAGAAAGAAAGAAGAAGGAAAGGAGAGGGAGGGAGGGAGGAAGAGAGGAAGGGGGGCAGGAAGAAAGAGGGAAGGGAAGGGAAGGAGGAGAGGAGAGAAAAAGAAAGAAAGAAGGAAGGGAGAGGGAGGAGAGAAAAGGAGAGGAGAGGAGAGAAAAAGGAGAGAAAAAGAAAGAAAGAAGAAGGAAGGGAGAGGGAGGGAGGGAGGAAGAGAGGAAGGGGGGCAGGAAGAAAGAGGGAAGGGAAGGGAAGGAGGAGAGGAGAGAAAAAGAAAGAAAGAAGAAGGAAGGGAGAGGGAGGGAGGGAGGGAGGAAGAGAGGAAGGGGGCAGGAAGAAAGAGGGAAGGGAAGGAGGAGAGGAGAGAAAAAGAAAGAAAGAAGAAGGAAGGGAGAGGGAGGGAGGGAGGAAGAGGGGAAGAGTGGCAGGAAGAAAGAGGGAAGGGAAGGGAAGGAGGAGAGAAAAGGGAAGGGAAGAAGAAGGGAAGGGACGGAGTGAGTGAGTAAGGATGCAGAAAAAACAAAAGAAGAAGAAAAAGATAGAAAATGGTTTCCAGTTTCTTTTACAGAAAACAAGTGAATTTACAAAATGATCTCTTACTTTATAAATACAAAAAAAAAGAGCTCTTTTCTATTATCCACTTTTTTCTAATCCAAGGGTTTGCAGGCAAACATGAATGTGGGCATTGTCTTGCTTTCCCCCCCCTTTTTAATAATAAAAGTCAATTTAGCCAATCTCTACATGTTGCATCCTCTTCACGAACCATTCCTCCATTCTGGGTCATGTCAAACCTTCCCAATTTTAAGCAAATAATAAACTTTTGCAATTGTTTTCCAGGAACCATAGCATGCAATTCTCCTGTTCAAGTTGGAGAGGTCAGGGAAGGAAGGAAGGAAGGAAGGAAGGAAGGAAGGAAGGAAGGAAGGAAGGAGGGAGGGAGGGAGGGAGGGAGGGAGGGAAGGAAGGAAGGAAGGAAGGGTGTGAGGAAGGGACAGAAGGAAGGACAGAAGGAGAGAAGGAAGGAAGGAAGCAAGGAAGGAAGGAAGAAAGAGTGGGAGGCGAGGAAGGAAGGGTGGGAGGGAGCGAGGGAAGGAAGGAGGTAGGGAGAGGAAGAAAGGAAGGGAGGGAGGGTGTGAGGAAGGGAAGGAGGCTAGGAAGGAAGGAAGGAAGGAAGGAAGAATAGGTGGGTGGGTGGGAGGCCAGGAAGGAAGGAAGGATATGAGGGAGGGAAGAAAGGAAGGAAGGAAGGAAGGAAGGAAGAAAGAAAGAAAGAAAGAAAGAAAGAAAGAAAGAAAGAAAGAAAGGGTGAGTGGGAGGCCAGGAAGGAAGGGTGTGAGGGAGGGAGGGAGGGAGGGAAGGAAGGAAGGAAGGAAGGGTGAGTGGGAGGCCAGGAAGGAAAGAAAGGAAGGAGGGGGGGAAGGAGGCCAGGAAGGGAGGGATGGTGAGGTGGGGGAGAGGGAGGGAGGAAAGAAGGATGGGTGAATGGATGGAAGGAAGTTAGGGTGGAAGGAAGTTAGTTATAATTATGACAATTGCAATTTTCATTGTTGGTTGAGGACCAACTGTACTTCAAACGTCACAAAGTTGGCAGGATATAATTTCTAGATGGAAGTGAAGGTTTAAAGTTTTTCTCATTTTTTATCGTTATTTTATCCCCACGGGAGGATGTACAATAGCAAATTCTCAGCAAGAAAATGTGGCGGTAAGAAAAATGTGCTGATTGTGCAATTCCGAGCAGTTTGTAAAAATTAAGCTCCCTCTGACATCTGGATTCTGGAGCATCCATCCCAATTAACTGCTGGTACTTAATTACTTTCCAGTAATTCCTTGAAATGGCATCCTGGCTCCTTGAATCATTAATTTAACTATCAAGATACTTTGCTTAACAATCGTGGAGTCTTTTTATTTTAACTTTTTTTTTATTGTCAGCCTGTTTGTAAAAACTTCCAACAACATTTAAAGCAGAGTTTCTCAAACATGGGCTGGCCCATTTAAGATGTCTGGACTTCAACTCCCAGAATTCCCCAGTCAGTACTGGGTTGACTGGGGAATTCTGGGAGCTGAGGCCCACGCACTAAAACACTAAAGTTTAGAAGATTGTTATTGAATCTAGTCTATGGAAGAATCACAGAACATGTGACCTGAAGGATCAGATGAGATCATCTAGTCTAACCCCCTGATCGGTGACATCATCCAGTTAGTCATCCATAACTCCAATCTATATTGGCTTAAACCAAACTGGTAAACTAGGCCCAAATTGGTGCCTGGTAACAGGAATTTCTGTGAATCAGGCAATATATGGATGTCTTCAGATATACTAAAGATTTGAGATAGACATAGATTATAGATAGATAGATGGATAGTTGGATGGATGGATAGATAGCATTAGATATAGACAAATATAAAGAGATGGATAGTGTTGAGTCCCCAAGCCTATGTCCCAGACAGCTCGTCTGGTAACCTATGAGTCACCGCATTCCGGAGCTGAGCCAGCAGCTGCAGTGATTAACAGAGACAAGCTGTCTGGAATCTGTCTGGAAAGGAGTTACAATGTTGCAAGTGCATTGCTAGGAGTTTCCTGCCTGGTAACTCTATATAAGAGGTTGCCAGAGAAGAAACCTTGCCAGTTGAATCTTGTGTGTGTTGTAAATAGTGTGAATAAACGTTCCTGTTGTTTTGACCATGCCTGAGTCGGAATCCTTTGTCTGATCTAACACTGGCGACGAAGGTGGGATTCAGGCCGTGGCCTTAGAACGCAACGGGTAACGAATACTTCAACAACAGAGCGCAGCGCGACGCACAGCCTCACCATGGCTACGGCGACAATGCCTCCGTTTGCACCGTTCGACCCGATGAAGGAACAATGGGCTTCCTTCTTAGCCCGGTTCGAGTGCTTCTTGATAGCCAGCGACTACGGCGAACTCGCGCCTGCCAGGAAGCTGAGCCTATTCCTCCAGTGCGGCGGCCCTGAATTGTTTGCTACCGCCCGAACCATAGCAGCACCCGCAGCGGTGCACGAAGTGCCGTGGGACGATCTCCTGGGCCGCCTGAGAGCACACTACGCGCCGGCACCTTCCCGCATAGCGCATCGCTATGCATTCAGGCAATGTGTGCAACAGCCGCAACAGTCGGTAGCCGAGTTCCTGCAGAAATTGAGAGCGACCGCAATCCCCTGCGAGTTCCCTGCTGGCTTCCTGGAGGAATCCCTACTGGAGCAGTTTGTATGCGGCGTAAGAGACATCCGCCTAAAGCGCCGCTTGCTTTCAAAAACTGTCCTGACTCTCGAGCAAGCGGTGGAAGAAGCACGCGCGACAGAATTGTCGGAGATCTCCACATCCGACATGGGCCGCGCGCGCCCTCCTCTTTTCCCCACTCCGCGAGCGTGTCTGGTAGACGAAATAGTGCCGCTGGATGAGCTGGAGGAGGAAGACCGTGGGGACTGCATGAGGGTGACCGGGCGCGTGCTGAATCGCGCATTCACACCGCAGCAGAAGTCCAGGAACTGCCTAGGCTGCGGAAGGGCCCACCAGAGACCAGAGTGCCCATTCAAGGCATCGGTGTGCCGCAGATGTGGCAGGAAAGGACACCTAGCAGCTGTGTGCCGTGCTGCCACTCCAGCGACAACGCCAGCTGCCGCCTCCAGAACCGTTCCACCAGGACAACGAGGGTCGCAGAAGTGTTCAGGACGCTACCAGCCACAGCCGACCGACTGCTTCGCGCTGGCGGAGATGCCCCCAGCTCTAAGCTACGACCAGGCAGAGAGTAGGAGACTGTCAACAGTGGTTTGCTTAGAGGGGGTGGGGGTAAAAATGGAAATAGATTCAGGGTCCTCTAGATCACTCATGTCCTGGGCGCATTTAGTTAAGCTTTGCCCCAAGCTCAGGAAGCGGGATCTCGGCCCCACAGCGACGATCCTGAAAGATTACCAGGGCTCACAAATTCCCATTCTAGGTCTGCACAGAGTGAGAGTAGACTACGGCCCCTTCCACGGATCCCTTCCCATCCTGGTAGTGGCCAAACCCCTAGCTGCCTTGATCGGATTGGACTGGTTTCCAGCCTTGGGACTGTCAGTCCAAGGAGTACACAGCGTGCCAGCCAGTTCTCCGGTAGACGAAGTAATCAGAGAGTTCAACGACGTCTTTGATGGCAGCTTAGGAACGTACAAAGGCACTCCAGTTTCCCTAAATTTGGACCCCCAGGTTGCTCCAGTCCGCTTGAAGGCCCGCAGGCTGCCGTTCGCGCTGAAGCCCAAGGTTGAAGCGGAATTGGATCGATTGGTGGCGCAGGGCGTGCTCGAACCCGTCGATCAGGCGAAATGGGAGACCCCAATTGTGGTCCCCATTAAGCCCGACGGGTCCGTGAGGATCTGCGCCGACTATAAGTCGACGATCAACCTCGGGCTTCAGGCGAACCCATACCCGGTTCCGGTGGTGCAAGACCTACTCCACTCATTGGGACGAGGTCGAGTGTTCGCGAAACTGGATATGGCGCAGGCCTACCAACAGCTCCCGGTGGATGACGAGGCTGCGGAAGCGCAGACCATCGTGACCCACCGTGGGGCTTTCCGCTGTCGCCGTCTCCAATTCGGCGTGTCCGTAGCCCCGGGGATCTTCCAGAGCCTCATGGAGCGACTGCTCCATGGACTCCCTGGCGTTGTACCGTATTTTGACGACGTCCTGATTGCTGCTTCCAGCATATCAGAACTCGCCAAAACGTTACGGAAGGTCCTCAGAGTTTTCAGGGGCGCGGGTTTAAAGTTGAAACGCAGCAAATGTACGTTTGCTGCGCCTAGGGTGGAATTCCTGGGTTTCATGATTGACGCCCAAGGAATTCACCCAACCCCCTCCAAGGTCGAGGCCATCCAAAAGGCCCCCACTCCTGCCTCCAAAATGGAGCTGCAGGCATTCCTCGGCCTTTTGAATTTCTACGCGCCGTTTATTCCCCATAAGGCATCGCTAGCCGAGCCGCTGCATCGGTTGCTCGACCGATCCGCGGCCTGGCACTGGGGCAGCCGCGAAGCACACGCGTTCGCGGCTGTCAAAGCCATGCTCACGTCAGATGCGGTACTAGTCCAGTACCATGACAGGCTTCCTCTGACGCTTGCGTGCGATGCCTCCCCTTTTGGCCTGGGGGCTGTCCTTAGCCACGTCTTTCCAGACGGCTCGGAAGCCCCCATTGCTTTTTACTCCCGGACAATGTCTCAAACGGAGAGAAACTACAGCCAAATCGACAAGGAGGCTTTGGCTGTAGTGTCCGGGATTAAGAAGTTCCACAATTACCTCTATGGGCGGACCTTTTCTGTTGTCACGGACCATAAGCCGCTCCTTGGGCTATTGGCCGGTGACCGTCCGACACCCCCCATCCTGTCGCCCAGGATGACCCGCTGGACGGAATTCCTGGCAGCGTATGACTATACGCTGCTATACCGTCCTGGCAAGCAGATAGGGCATGCTGATGCCCTAAGCCGCTGCCCTCTCCCGGGGCCGGATCCGGCCCCTGTGCCTGCTCTCTCTGTCCTGATGGTCACGGAGTCGGACTTGCCCCTGTCCTCTTCCGCCGTTGCCGCTCACACCCGCGCAGACCCCGTCCTCGCCCAGGTCTGCCGATGGGTGCTGAGGGGCTGGCCTTCGGGCAGTGTGGCTGAAAACTTTCGGCCTTACAAGTCACGCCAGCTGGAGCTCTCGCTCCATTGCGGGTGCTTGTGTTGGGGAGATCGGGTCATCGTTCCTTCCCCTCTCCGGCACATGGTTCTTCAGTCGCTCCATGCCAACCACGCAGGCATCGTCCGTATGAAGGCATTGGCCCGGAGCTATGTCTGGTGGCCCGGCATGGACGCTGAAGTGGCGGAATGGGTGGCCGCCTGCTCCTCCTGCCAATCGTCCCGGCTGGCCCCGCCGGTCTCCCCGCCGAGGGAGTGGGACGCCCCCAGGTGCCCATGGTCCAGGCTCCACTTGGATTTCGCGGGTCCCTTCCATGGCCAGAATTTCCTCGTGGTGGTGGATGCGTTCTCACGCTGGGTGGAGGTGATTCTCATGGCTTCCACCACAGCGGAGAGCACGGTGCGTGCCTTGCGCCGTCTGTTCACGACCCACGGGTTGCCGGACGTCGTTGTGTCCGACAACGGACCCCAATTTCAATCCTCCACCTTCTTGGACTTTCTGGCCACCCAAGGGATCCGCCACGCGCCGGTCGCCCCTTATCACCCGGCGTCTAATGGACGCGCGGAACGAGCCGTGCGCTCAGCCAAGGAAGCCTTGGCCCGTTTGGATAAAGGGGACTGGCAGGCAAGGGTGGCCGCGTACCTTTTGGGACAGCATGTCACACCTTGCCCAGCCACAGGGAAAAGCCCCGCGGAGCTCTTGATGGGCCGACGCTTGCGGACCACTCTGGACAGACTGCACCCCGATTACGACGGGTTGCAGAGGGGCAACCTGCAGATTCCCACTCCTCGTTTATTTGAAATTGGGGACCTGGTTTGGGCAAGGAACTTTTCAGGGGAGCCGCGATGGATTGCCGCAACCATTTTGGACGTAACCGGACCCTGTTCTTACAGAGTCGGCCTTCAGGATGGATCCGAGTGGCGGCGCCACCTGGATCAACTGAGGCGCCGCCTGCCCGAAACAGCAGTCACCACGCCAGGCCGTTCCTGCCCGTTGGCCCCCGTTGGGCCATTGTTCTCTGCTCAAGCCGAGCAGTTGTTTGGAACCCCGGAGTCCCTAGCCGGTCCAGACCTCGTATCGGCGGGAACAGCACGGGGAGACCGCCAGGACCTCACAGCCCAATCTGACTCTCAGCTGGGGGCCTCGCCCATCGGGGAACCACCCTACCAGAATAATACTCGCCAGCAAATGCCAACTACCTCAAGCCCGGTCGCCACGCCCCCTCACCCGGACTTGCTAGGGTCGCCATTGCCGCCTACGGCGACTCCACCTCCGAGGGCAGGCCGCGATGACGTAGGCGAAGGCTCCGTGTCCCACAGGGAGGAGCCTCCTCAAGAACTAAGGCGGTCAGGGCGGACCCGACACCGCCCCGCCTATCTGAACGACTACGCGTGCGCATGTACTGTGTTGGACAGAGAACCTAGACACATGCGCACTGACTATGGGGGAAGGAGTGTTGAGTCCCCAAGCCTATGTCCCAGACAGCTCGTCTGGTAACCTATGAGTCACCGCATTCCGGAGCTGAGCCAGCAGCTGCAGTGATTAACAGAGACAAGCTGTCTGGAATCTGTCTGGAAAGGAGTTACAATGTTGCAAGTGCATTGCTAGGAGTTTCCTGCCTGGTAACTCTATATAAGAGGTTGCCAGAGAAGAAACCTTGCCAGTTGAATCTTGTGTGTGTTGTAAATAGTGTGAATAAACGTTCCTGTTGTTTTGACCATGCCTGAGTCGGAATCCTTTGTCTGATCTAACAGATAGATTACAGATAGACAGAGATCAATACAATACAATACAATACAATAGCAGAGTTGGAAGGGACCTTGTAGGTCTTCTAGTCCAACCCCCTGCATGGGCAGGAACCTTATACCATTTCAGACAAATGGCTGTCTAACATCTTTTTAAAGACTTCCAGGGTTGGGGCATTCGCAACTGCTGGAGGCAAGCTGTCCCAGAGGTTAATTGTTCTTACTGTCAGGAAATTTCTCCTTAATTCTAAGTTGCTTCTCTCCTTGGTTAGTTTCCACCCATTGCTTCTTGTCCTGCCCCTATCTATCTATCTATCTATCTATCTATCTATCTATCTATCTATCTATCTATCTATCTATCTATCTATCTATCTATCTATCTATCTATCTATCTAGCTATCTAGCTATCTAGCTAGCTAGCTATCTATCATCTTCTGTCTGCATCAATAGAATGCAGACAGAAGATGATAGATAGATAGATAGATAGATAGATAGATAGATAGATAGATAGATGATTAGATATTAGATATAATCATAAATAGATGAATTAATTTAACTATCAAGACACTTTGCTTAACAATCGTGGAGTCTTTTCCACCATCATAGAGATGGATAGACAGATCATAGAGATGGATAGAACACAGATAGATAGAAGGAGATTATAGATAGATAAAATCAGATTAGAAACACAAGTTGAAATAGGGAAGAAAATAGTAAGTGAGCACCTGTCTACCCTAGATGAGTTCAAATCATGAGGACCGGATGGATTACACCCCAGGGTTCTGAAGGAACTGGCAGACGAGATCTCAGAACCACTGAACTATATCTTTCAGAAATCCTGGAGCACCAGGGAACTACCAGAGGACTGGAAAAGAGCTGATGTGGTTCCCATCTTCAAAAAAGGAAACAAAATAGATCCAGGAAACCACAGACCCATCAGCCTGGCCTCAATACCAGGAAAGATTCTGGAAAAAATGATCAAGCAATGAATTACTGAACACCTAGAAGCAAACAAAATAATAGCCAAAAGCCAACATGGGTTTGTCAAAAACATCATGCCCAGACTAATTTTATTGCATTCTTTGACAGTGACAAAATTAGTGGACCAGAGGAATGCCGTCGATATAGTTTACTTTGACTTCAATAAAGCATTTGACAAGGTAGACCATAACCTACTACTAGATAAAGTAGAAGAATGTGGGTTAGACAGCATCAGCACCAGATGGATTCATAACTAGCTGACCAACCGCACTCAACGTGTAGTCCTCAATGGAACTGCATCTACATGGAAGTATGCAGTGGAGTCCCCCAAGGCTCTGTTTTAGGCCCAGTACTCTTCAACATCTTCATCAATTATTTGGACGAGGGAATAAATGGGGAACTCATCAAATTTGCAGACGACACCAAGCTGGCAGGAATTGCCAACACTCCAGAAGATAGGCTTAAGATACAGAAGGATCTGGACAAACTTCAACATTGGGCACTGTCTAACAAAATGAAATTCAAGGGTGGAAAGAGGAAGGTTTTACATTTAAGCAAGAAAAATGAAATACACAGGTGCAGTATAGGTGGTATCTTGCTCAATTCAAAGGAATTGCCCCACAAACTAACACCTCCAGGCCGGTGCACGATCTCAACGGGGAGACTGTTGGGTCCGATATTGGGAGGGGGGCTAGGGTTGAGTCAATAGGGGGCCTTCCAATCAGGACGGTGTGGGGGAGGGGCAGGTATGGCAGGAGCAGAGGATCATTGGGGGGGGGCGCTCCCGCTACTTACGGGAGGTTGCGTGCTCCCATCCTCAGGGCTCCTCCTGCAACCCAGGAGGTCAAGGATTTCAAAGCCGGGGCCCTAGGCTGATGCTGTGCAACGCCAGGTCCGTGGCCAACAAAGCCCCCCTCATCTACGACCTAATATCAGAGGGGGACCCGGACCTGGTGGGTATTACCGAAACCTGGTTGGGCCCCGAGGGAGGAGTACCCCTCGTAGAAATGTGTCCACCAGGTTACCGGGCATTCCATCAGCCACAGGCCCAGGGTAGGGGTGGGGGAGTGGTGGTTATTATTAAGGAAGGTCTTGAGCCGAGGGAGACCTCTGTGCCGCAGACAGCTGGTTGTGAGTCCCTTTATGTGAAGTGGGGTCATGGGAGGCAGTTGGGTTTACTGATTGTGTACCTGGCTCCTCGCTACGTCTCAGCAGCCCTGCCCAAGCTCCACGATGTGATCGCTGAGGTGGCGGTAGACACCCCCAAGCTTTTAATCATGGGTGATTTCAACCTGCCATCGGTAGGCGGGACATCTGAGGTGGCCCAGGAGTTCATGGCCTCCATGACGGCCATGGACCTGAGCCAAGTAATTAATGGCCCCACACACACTGGGACACACACTCTGGACCTTGTTTTTGCCTCCGGCCAGTGGACGAGTGATCTGGGATTAGGGGAATTAGTCATCGAACCCCTGTCATGGTCAGATCACTCTCTCCTCCAACTTAACTTTCCAACCACTACACTCCACCGCGAGGAGGCGGAACCAGAAATACCAATATGGTTCCGCCCCAGGCGCCTGATGGATCCCGAAAGGTTCCACATGGAGCTTGGGCCAATACCTGAATCCTTGACCCGCGACCCGACTGAGGACCTAGTGGCCGCCTGGAATAGGGCGGCCGCGGGGGCCCTGGACCGGGTCGTGCCTTTGCAGCCTCTCACTCGGCGTCGATCTACCTTGGCTCCTTGGTTCTCAGAGGGGCTGAGGGAAATGAAACGCCAGAAGAGACGCCTAGAGAGTATCTGGAGGTCCACCCGCGCCAAATCTGACCGAACACAAGTAAGGTCGCATTTACGGACCTACCTAGTGGCGATAAAAGCAACGAAACGTGACCATCTCACTGCCCTCATCGCATCCGCAGATAACTGCCCTGCCGCCCTGTTTAGGGTGACCTGCGCCCTCCTTCACCAGAGGCCTCGGGAGGCTCCCTTGCAGGGCTGTGCAGAGGAATTTGGATCTTACCTGCAGGATAAAATTGTTCAGATCCGGAGCGAGCTGACCTCCAATTGGACTAGTCTGGGCGGGATGACAGAGATAGGCCTTGAGATCACTGTTTGGGATGAGTTTGACCCCGTGACCCTCAATGGCATGGACAGGATACTGGGGCGGTTGAAGGCCACCACATGTTTATTGGACCCATGTCCCTCCTGGCTTGTACTGGCCTCCGGGGAGGTTACACGAGTCTGGCTCCAGGGAGTTGTAAATGCTTCTTTGAGTGAGGGGTTCTTGCCAGCCGTCTTGAAAGAAGCGGTGGTGAGGCCCCTCCTCAAGAAGCCCTCCCTGGACCCAGCTCTATTATACAACTATTGTCCAGTCTCCAACCTTCCCTTTT
Organism: Rhabdophis nuchalis; assembly: GCA_039707465.1. Classification (NCBI taxonomy): domain Eukaryota; kingdom Metazoa; phylum Chordata; class Lepidosauria; order Squamata; family Natricidae; genus Rhabdophis; species Rhabdophis nuchalis. Next base: position 5,012,808 of record CM077647.1, on the reverse strand, counting down.
TAGCGAAGGTTGTTGAGAGTGTGGTGGCACGACAATTCCCCCAGTACCTGGAGGAAACTGCCTATATAGACACGCGCCAGTCCGGTTTCCGGCCTGAACACAGCACGGAGACGGCATTGTTCGCGTTGGTAGATGATCTCTGGAGGGCACGGGATAGGGTTGCTCCTCTATCCTGGTCCTGTTGGATCTATCAGCGGCTTTCGATACCATCGACCATGGTATCCTATTGCACTGGCTGGAGGGATTGGGGTTGGGAGGCACCGTGTTGTGGTGGTTCTCCTCCTACCTCTCCGACCGATCGCAATTTGTGTTGGCAGGGGGGCAGAGGTCGACTTCGAGGCCCCTCACTTGTGGGGTGCTGCAGGGGTCGGTCTCTCGCCTCTCCTGTTTAACATCTACATGAAGCCGCTGGGTGAGATCATCCATGGTTTTGGGATAGAGTTCCATCTGTACACGGATGACACCCAGCTGTACATCTCTACCCCTAACCACCCCAATGATGCCGTTGAAATGATGTCCCGATGTCTGGAGGCCGTGTGTGTCTGGATGGGGAGGAACAGGCTACGACTCAACCCGTCCAAGACCGAATGGCTGTGGCTTCTGGTGCCATGACATAGCCAGTTGGTTCCATCCATGGCTATTGGGGGCGAGTCATTAGCCCCTGCAGAGAGGGCTCGCAACTTAGGCATCCTTCTGGACTCTCGGCTGTCCTTGGATGACCATGTGACGGCCGTAGCCAGGGGGGGCTTTTATCAGGTTTACCCGATACGCCAGTTGCGCCCCTTTCTGGATCGTGACGCCCTGCGCACAGTCACGCAAGCTCTTGTCATTTCCCGCCTAGACTACTGCAATGCTCTCTACATGGGGCTTCCCTTGAGGTGCGCCCGGAGGCTCCAGTTAGTGCAGAACGCGACCGCGCGGGGGATCTTGGGAGCACCAAGACACTCCCACATAACACCTCTCTTGCGCGAGCTGCACTGGCTGCCTGTGGCCTTCCAGGTGCGCTTCAAGGTTTTGGTGACCATCTTCAAAGTGCTCCATGGCATGGGTCCTGGTTATTTGCAGAACCGCCTCCTCCCACATAACCCCATCCGACCTGTCCGCTCCCAGGGGGAGGGCCTCCTCAGGGTGCCGTCCACTGGACAATGCCGGCTGGTGGCTCCCAGAGGAAGGGCCTTCTTTGTAGCGGGCCCAGCCCTCGGGAACGACCTGCCCCCCGACCTTCGTACCATCACGGACCGTCGCCTCTTCCGTTGAGCATTGAAAAGTTACTTTTTTCATGCGGCCGGCCTGGCATAGTTTGTTTTTATCATCATTTAATAGGGTTTCTTAATTATTTATTTTAATTCAAGTTTAAGTTTACTTAATTTAATTTTAATTTTAAATTTATCTATTGTATTTAGATATACGTTTCATTATCCCTGTGCACCACCCTGAGTCCCTATGGGAGAGAGGGCGATATACAAATAAAATAAAATAAAATAAAATAAAATAAAATAAATAAACAAACAAACAAACAAACAAACTAACTAACTAACTAACTAACTAACTAATAATAAATAAATAAATAAATAAATAAATAAATAAATAAATAAATAAATAAATAGCAGCAACTGTGAGAGGGATCTTGGAGTCCTAGTGGACAACAATTTAAATAGGAGCCAGCCATGGGCAGCAGCTGCCAAAAAAGCCAACACAGTTCTAGGCTGCATCAACAGAGGGAGAGAATCAAGATCACGTGAAGGGTTAATACCACTTTATAAGGCCTTGGGAAGGCCACACTGGGAATATTTGCACCCAGTTTTGGTCGCCACGATGTAGAAAAGACGTGGAGACTCTGGAAAGAGTGCAGAGAAGAGCAACCAAGATGATTAGGGGACTGGAGACTAAAACATACGAAGAACGGTTGCGGGAACTGGGTATGTCTACTTTAATAAGAAGAAGGACCAGGGGAGACATGATAGCAGCCTTCCAATATCTCAGGGGTTGCCCCAAAGAAGAGGGAGTCAAACTATTCTCCAAGGCACCTGGGGGCAGAACAAGAAGCAATGGGTGGAAACTAATCCAGGAGAGAAGCAACTTAGAACTGAGGAGAAAATTTCCTGACAGTGAGAACAATTAATCAGTGGAACAGAAGTTGCCTCCAGAAGTTGTGAATGCCCCAACACTGGAAGTCTTCAAGAAGAGGTTGGAGAGCCATTTGTCTACAATGGTATAGGGTTTCTTGCCAAAACCCTATACCATCGGACCGAAGCCTGAGGATGGCAAGTGAGATCTTGCCGAGAGGTTGCAATAACAATTTCATGTTATATACACGGGAAAATACCCGAAGACAGCAATACCAGCATACCTACACCCGTGAAAATCTACAAAAGCAAATACACACACACACACACACACGTGTCACAACACCCTGTTAAGCCCCAATTAAGGGAGGAAGCAATCTGCTTTCCTTTTCTGTCTTTCGGCTCATCACAAGAGACCATCTAGACAGAAAGCTATTTGTTCCGTTGCCTTTTATTTCCATTTGTGTTTACATTTTGAGCTGATCAATAAATAAACAAAGGGAGACTAGGATAGATCTATTTCGAGCTATTTAGCTTTCATAAGATAGCCATACCCTTACTGGGATTTGATAATCCCAGTAACACTTCCCTGGTTCAAATCCCAGTAAGGGTATGGGCTAGCTGATGAGAGGTAAATAGCTCGAAATAGATCTATCCTAGTCTCCCTTTGTTTATTTATTGATCAGCTCAAAACCTAACACACACACACACACACACATATAAAGAGAGAGAGAGAGAGGAAGGGAGGGAGGGAGCATATATATAACAAATAAATATTTCCTAATTTAATCAATGTTCCCCCAGGAAACCCAATTATTTCCTATTATGCTTGCTTGATAATTGGTTAAAAAGCTTCATCCAATCAAAGGGAATAAAAATTAATCATTCAGCTAACCTTCTCTACTACTAAATAAAGTGTTCGCCTAGGACATATTTCGTTTCTTATTTACAAAATTAACGAAAACTTCTTGTGGCCCAGAGAATTTAAGCCTCTAAATTCCTGATTCTGTCCCTGGTTCGAAATATGCTTTGCTGGGCTCCGAGCGACAGACTTACCGTCTCATTGCATTTTCATGACGGAAGCCATATGGACATCCGCTCAAAAGAATAAATTTTAAAAAAACCAACAAAGGGGGGAAAAAAGATAATGTAATCACAATCCCATTTTGGTATATATTCTATTTCGGTTGATTTCACTCCAGCCGTAGGAAAGCAGGAAATCTATGCTGCCTTTTCCTGTTTTTTTTTGCTGCCTTCACTCAGCTGGGCTGAGATAGAGAAGGACTCCATTACATTTTCCCTGGAGGAATATAAAGCATCAGATTCTGTTGGAGGCAAATGTGAGCCTTCCTAAATTCAGCATCCCACCAGGATGGGAAAAATGAGAGCCCTCCCCTCCTTCCATCTACCCCAACGTCCTTCCTTCCTTCCTTCCTTCCTTCCTTCCTTCCTTCCTTCCTTCCTTCCTTCCTTCCTTCCTTCCTTCCATCCATCCATCCATCCATCCATCTATCCACCCTCCCTTCTTTCCTCCCCCTCCCCCTCTCCCTTCCATCCATCTATTTTTCTTCCTTCCTTCTCCTTCCTTTCTTTTCCCCTTCTTCCCATCTTCCCTCCCTCCCATCCCTCCCTCCCTCCATCTTCCTTCCTTCCTTCCTTCCTTTTCTCCGTCCCTCTCTTTTATGTTCCTTCTCCTTCCTTTCTTTTCTCCTTCTTCCAATCCTCCCTCCCTCCTTCCCATCCATCCATCCATCCATCCATCCATCTTCCTTCCTTTTCTCCCTCCCTTCCTCCCTTTTGTTCCTTCCTTCTCCTTCCTTTCTTTTCTCCTTCTTCCCATCCTCTCATCCTCCCTCCCACTCCTCCCTCCCTCCCTCTTCCTTCCTTCCTTTTCTCTCACCCTCCCTTCCTTGTATGTTCCTTCATTCCTTCTCCTTCCTTCCTTTCCTCCTTCTTTCCATTCCCTCCCTCCCTGCCTTCCATCCTTCCTTTTCTCCCTCCCTCCCTCCATCTCTCCCTTCCTTCCACCCTCCTCCTCTTCTTCCAGATTATCTTTAATTTCATCATTCAATTTTATGCCCTTCTGGTTCTTGGTGTTCACCCATTCCATTATTAATCAATTCTAATCTTTTAAGGTTCACTGGAAAATGGCTGGATGCTGCCTCTTGAAGGGGCACCTGGTGGCCTTCTTTCCAGCCCCCCTCGCTCATTGAGAGCAAGTCCCATTAGCTGCCACTGTGTTTCTAACGTCTCTTGTCCTTTAGAAACCCTGATCCGCATCTATGGCAGCCGCAACCACGAACAAGGAGCAAACTTACACAAGACTTTGTGAGAATTAAAGCGAGGGAACAGCCGGCCGGAATCGAAAGGTTATTAATAAGAATCAGCGTGTTGAGAGGCGCTGCGAAAACTATTTGTTCATTCTCGGATCGCTTTGTCTTGCAAATAATTCTTGTGCATTTGCTCAACTCTTCCCAGCTCTGCTTTTGATTGCAAATCGTGAACCGTAAAATTGAAAAAAAAAAAAAGTTATTTTCTTTCCTTCCCTTGTTATGGCTTTATAGCTGTCCACGCAAGTTTTACAATAATAACAACAATAATACAAAATTATTTAAAAACGCCCTTTTCCTCGATGGAATGTCGTGCTGACTTTACCATCATGTGTTTTTCATTTTCCCAGCTAACATGGAATGCGTAGAATGACTACAAGTCCCTAAAGATGTGATTTATTTTCCTGGATTGTTTCCTGCGAGAAAGAAAGAAAGAAAGAAAGAAAGAAAGAAAGAAAGAAAGAAAGAAAGAAAGAAAGAAAGAAGGAAAGAAAGAAAACAAATGATTCATCATCTGTTCAGATTCCATCATGAAACACCTGTTGGACATTTGAGGGAAATGCAGAGAGATGGGAAAAGCCACAGCAAAAGGTTCTGCCCTAGAAACCAAACAGTGAGTTCTAGTCCTGCCTTAGATATGAAACAAGGCTGGGTGACTTTGGGCCAATCACCAGGAGGCGGGGAGTTCTAGTCCCGCCTTAGGCATGAAAGCCAACTGGGTGACTTTGGGCCAATCACCAGGAGACGGGGAGTTCTAGTCCCGCCTTAGGCATGAAATCCAACTGGGTGACTTTGGGCCAATCATCAGGAGACGGGGAGTTCTAGTCCCGCCTTAGGCATGAAAGCCAACTGGGTGACTTTGGGCCAATCACCAGGAGACGGGGAGTTCTAGTCCCGCCTTAGGCATGAAAGCCAGCTGGGTGACTTTGGGCCAATCACCAGGAGACGGTGAGTTCTAGTCCCGCCTTAGGCATGAAAGCCAACTGGGTGACTTTGGGCCAATCACCAGGAGACGGGGAGTTTTAGTCCCGCTTTAGGCATGAAAGCCAGCTGGGTAACTTTGGGCCAATCACCAGGAGACGGGGAGTTCTAGTCCCGCCTTAGGCATGAAAGCCAGTTGGGTGACTTTGGGCCAATCACCAGGAGACGGGGAGTTCTAGTCCCGCCTTAGGCATGAAAGCCAGCTGGGTAACTTTGGGCCAATCACCAGGAGACGGGGAGTTCTAGTCCCGCCTTAGGCATGAAAGCCAGTTGGGTGACTTTGGGCCAATCACCAGGAGACGGGGAGTTCTAGTCCCGCCTTAGGCATGAAAGCCAGCTGGGTGACTTTGGGCCAATCACCAGGAGACGGGGAGTTCTAGACAGGGAAAATAGGAGCAGGGAAGGAATATTACCCATGTCCACTGCCTGGAGCGAGTTATAAAATAATAAAATAGTTTATGTAAAATAAAAATCTAATGCAAATAAATAAAACTGGGAACTCGTTTTTCTTTTTGGACCCATAAATAAATGTCTGCCGGAATGTGCAGGGATTGAGAAACGAGATAATTGCAATCAGAGTGTCCGACTCCACATTCTGCCTCTCGAACGTCATTTTACAACTTGGGGAAGAAATTCTGGGCATCTGGCTTTTCAAAACGACAATTGGATTAAAAGTTGGTGGGGCACTGGCAGCTGCCTGCCAAGCGTTGCTTGCTGTATGTGTGCACGCAGGCATTTGTGTTGTTGTGTGTGTTCATAATGTGGTGCAAGCTGAAGCCAGCATTTTCTTGCTTGGAAAAATCCGGGATAAAATCCCAGGTGAGGATTCCCACCCTCGGCAATCTGGATTTCTGCGACAAGTTGCCACAGATTCTAGCCATGCCTTTCCATCTTTGGGAGATATCAAAAATCAAGCTGTGCAGCTAGTCCTCAATTCTTGACCACTTTCTGCAAATACAACCAGGCTCAGCACCAAGGAGCCCCACTGTCCTCCTCCTCTTCCTCTTCTCCCTGCAAACCATACACCCGTCGTGCACTGGTGATGTTCCCTAGTTGGGTTGCAAAACGTCTGCAAGAAAACCACCAAGCTCAGAGAGCACCAAGGACCCCAAAGTCTTCCTGCTCCTCCTCCTCCTCCTCCTCCTCCTCCTCCTCCTCCTCCTCCTCCTCCATGCACGCCACATTCCCTTCTAGCACTGATGATGTTCCCTAGTTGGGTTATGAAATGTCTGCAAAAAAGAGGGAGTCAAGCTATTCTCCAAAGCACCTGAGGGCAGAACAAGAAGCAATGGGTGGAAACTAATCCAGGAGAGAAGCAACCTATGAGGAATTTCCTGACATTTAGAACAATCAATCAGTGGAACAGAAGTTGCCTCCAGAAGTTGTGAATGCCCCAACACTGGAAGTCTTCAAGAAGATGTTGGATAGCCATTTGTCTGAAATGGTATAAGGTTCCTGCCTACGCAGGGGGTTGGACTAGATGACCTCCAAGGTCCCTTCCAACTCTGCTATTGTATTGTATTGTATTGTATTAAACAACGAAGCTCAGAGAGCACCAAGGACCCCAAAGTCTTCCTCCTCCTCCTCCTCCTCCTCCTCCTCCTCCTCCTCCTCCTCCTCTTCCTCCATGAACGCCACTTTGGACAATTGATTCACATTTATGACAGCTGCCGTGTGCTAGGGCCATGGGATTCCCCTCTGGCGACCTTCCGACAAGCAAAAATCAACGGCGGAAACCAGATTCATTTAACAATCGTGCTACAAAGTTAACTGCACTGCTTTCATTTAACAACAGTGGGGGGAAAGGTCATAAAACAGGGCAAAACTCGCTTAACGACCTTCCCGCTTAGCAACGGGTATTTTGGGCTCCATTGCGCCCGTCAGTCAAGGACAGTGTCCTTAAGTCCCACGGAAACACACAAGCAAAAAAAAAAAGACACAGGATGCCTTTGTTAGCTAGAGAGTTCAGCTTTTATTTGGTTTTAAACTGGCAAGTTCCTAGTCCTTATGGCTGTGACCATGTAGAGTACAGATTTCGGAACGGCAGGGGGTTGAGTAGAGAATTAGAGCGATTTGAGGGATTCCTTGCTCGGGATGGATCGGAGGCGGGAGAAAGCAGCTCCCCGCCCTCTTTACAAAATTCACCGAAGCAGCATAAATTACACAAAACATAGATGGAATAAATTATTAGACAACATAACATCCATTGTGCAGATTTGGGGGAACAGGATCCAGCTTCTTCTTATTATTATTTTTAATGTTCTCTCTCTCTCTCTCTCTCTCTCTACTTTCTTAATTCCCAGAGTGATTTTTAATTTTAAAAAAATTCCTCCCAAAGTCCACTAATTATTGCAAGTGGTGGATTTGATGAGCGTTCTCCATCCTGGGTGAAAAAAAGAGAGATTTCTCCAGTTGGTGCCATCAAATCTTTTTTCTGGACAACTCCTCCCCACCCCACAGACGAGATGGGAATGGCTCGATCCAAGCGGGATGGAAGCAGCGATGGTTCTGTCAAGGGCTCCCTGCAAGGAATTATGGGTCTTGTAGTTGTTACCAAAGGGCATTTATTTTAAAAATAGGAGACACGCAGCCAGATTCAGTATTAACTCAGTATTTGGAGAAATTCCCTAAACCCCTTGTGCGACGGCCTTAATCTACATATATAAAAATGTCTGTGTGTTTGCGTGTGTGTGTGTCCCCAGCATAACTCTGGAACGCCTCGAGCAATTTCAACCAAACTTAGAGTAACTTACACAGATGACTTACTCTCTGGAAACAAAGACTCTGGGGGTAAGACTATAGTAGTAGTAAAACCGGCAACAACCCAGCCCTGCTTTTGGGGATGGTGGTGTTCTGTTAAGATACAGCCTGTTGTGCCTTAAAACGGCGTCTAATGTACTGCTGTAAAATGGCTTCTACTGTGCAGCGCAGCGGAGTTGCCATGGTAACAGCTTCACAGTACACCAGAGGGGGGCTCCCTCTGGTAAGGGTGTGTGTATGAAATCCAACGTTAGAAATTACATTTGTTCTGGACATTTCCCCCCGTATAAATAAGTATCTGGGCAAAGCCGGGTTATCGGCTAGTAATAATTAAAAATTGGGAATAGAAAACAAAATTACATTATCAGTCCCAGCTCAGGTAAGAGTCTCAGGGTTGCTGTGGACTGATTGCTTCATCTGCAGGATGTCCTCAACTTACAACCATTTATTTAGTGACTGTTTGAAGTTCTAACACCAATGAAAAAAGTGACTCACGAATGTTCCTCACACTTACAACGCTGGCAGCTTCCTCTTGGTCGCGTGATCAAAATTCAGCTACGCTCAGGGTTAGGGTTAGGGTTAGTCCTCGACTTATGACCACAAATGAGCCCAACATTTCTATTGCTAAGTGAGGCATTTTGTTCAGGGAGTATTTTAGCCTGATTTTTATTCCTTGCCACCGTTGTTAAGAGAAGCACTGCACTTGTTAAGTGAGTAGCCCGGTTGTTAAGTGAATCCTGTGACTTCCCAGATTATTGACTTTGCTTGTCAGAAGGTCACAAAAGGGAATCACATTACCCCCACCCCCATCCCGACCACCTCAGGGCACATCGTCATAAATACGAGTCGGTTGCCGTCCATGGGGATGCTGCAAAGGTTGTAACTGTGAAAAACAATAAGAAGCCACTTTTTTCAATGCTGTTGTAACTTTGAACGGGCACTAAATGAACTGCTGTAAGTCGAGGACTTCCTGCATTTACAACCGTTGCAGCGTTGTGAGAATCACCTGCTTTTTCTCTGGCAATTTTCTCTACCGGCTTCGGACAAGTCAATGGTGGGAGCCAGATTTGCTTAAGGACTGTGTCATTCATTTAACAACGGCGTGATTCCCTTTTGTGAGGGACTCGCTCAACAAACCTGGCAGAAAGATTGTAAAACCGGATGCGCTTCACTCGATGGCTGCCGTGCAATGCAATGGACATTCTGGCGCCCCAACTGTGGTCGTAAGTCAAGGATTCCCTGTGCAACGGAGGGAGAACATCTTACGATTCCTTCTTCCTCAATTGCGAGATTTTGGAAAAGATTTTTTAAAAAAACACCCCTCTTAGCTGATTCTCGGTCTGCTTATTGAACGGCATTTCCTGGTGGGAATAAGACTCGATCCGTTGGCAAGCGAGAGATGGCCCATTAAGGATGAGCTTGGAAAGGGTCATCTTAACGCAACGTTGCCTTCGTGCGCAACCTGAAAAGCAAAGCCGTCCACTTGTTTCGGACTTCCTCCTAGACGGATCTTTGGAATACAGGGCAGTCTTCTGTTGCTGGAGGGAGAGGGGCAGCGACTGGGGCCTGTGTGACCCGGCCCACCGTCACCGAAGCTGAGGAAGACCTCACGTAGTCCTCTTGGGCGATGCTCGCTCGTGTGCAAATCCGCATATTTGCTGCCTTCCTCCTCCCTTCCCCCACCCCCGTTCAGCGTCCGGGCTTCCATCCCTCTGGGACTGACCCAAGGTCACCCCACCCCAGCCCCTTGGAAAGGACCTGGTGTTTTGTCTGAAAACGGCACCGTAGAGGTAGAAAAACACCATGTTTGGGAAGCGAGGGGAAAACAGCCCTCTTTGGACTGGGGTCAATCACCGTTTCTCTCTTCAACTCTCTCTCGTCCCTTCTAATCTGCTCGTCTGATCCTCAGTGGGTTGCCCTTGATCCCAGGTGGTGTTCCACCTGACGCAGGGATGAAGGACCTGAACCCAGAGCTCCGCTGCCTCCATCTAGCCCCTCCTCTTTTCCTCCCCCACCCCTCGCTCTCTATCCAGCCTTTGCTTTCCCTCTTATGGTTAATCAATGATCTGTCTCTTCCGGAAAGAGAGAGACAATATTATCTTCTTGTTTTGCTTTTTGACTGACTCGCTGCTTTATGTAGAGCAGGCTCAGTATCGATCTAATTGTAATTTCTCCTCCTACAACGAGTGCTGGACAATCTCTTGATGCCTTTGTTTAGGGGAGGGGGTGGGGAAGAGGGGTGAGTGACCAGGAATAAGAGCCTGGGACAATACGATTTTTTCTCTCTCGTGTGGCGAGGCCGAAGCAGAGAGATAACAGGACGAGCAGGAAAACAATTTCGATTTTTGATTGCAAAACCCTTTTCTTAGATCTGCCTTCCCTTGGTCGCTTAAAATGTGAATTTAGGACACAGCTCTGGGGGTGGGGGAAGTCTTGTCTGGATGGAAATAAAAACATTCAGGAAGGTTGGGGGTATTTTTTTGTTCCCGTCAAACCAAATCTTAAAAGCAAACCAACCCCGCGAGAAAGCCTTGTTCTGAACTGACCCTGGTGGGGATCGGTTGGGCCGGATCCTTTGTGATCTCCTAAGGGAGGAAAAAAAACCTCTGAATGCCCTAGGACCATTGGCCCCCTTTCCCTTAATAGGGTTCACTCTTGCCTTCCAAGGCAGGAGAATTTGGAGTCTCTCCCGGGTCGCCAAAAATAGTTGCAGTCCTTCACTCCGGCAAGGTGGTGTTTCTCACTGCAAAGGATCGGGTGGAGAGTCAACCGCCCGCTCCCAAAAACTGGGATGGGTGGGGTCAATTGACTGGAAGTTGCTTGCCACCCTCAGTGCCTTCTGAGACCCCCCTCAGTTAGGCTTTCTAACCATCATCTCGTTTTGTTACATCACAGATTCTTCTTCTTTTTCCAACAAGGTGGCCGGCCGGTAGCCGTTGTAGAGTCCGGAGCTGTTGAGGTACTCCTCTTCTTTGCTGAAGTGCTCGGGCCCTGAAGACGCCAACGAGTTCTCCGAAAGGGACCCGTTCCGGATGTAACCTGGCAAATTCCGGTGTCCGTTGAGGGTCCCCGGGGCTGGCTTGCCGTTGAGAGGGAGCGGCATGCCCCCTTTGGCGGTGACGTTTGTGACGCTGGTGTGGGACACCATGGGTCCGTAGCTGTAGGTGGTGCTCCCGCTCCGTGCCTTTCTTCGGAAGTCCAGCGCTAACGTCCACCGGCTCCAAGACTTCTTGATCTCGGCTTGGACCTGGGGAGGGGGGGGGAAGGGCGGGGGAGAGAAGGACGGTTATTATGGGATGGGGCTGGTGGAAAGTTCTGACCTTACGGAAGAGATTCTGGGTAAATTGGAGTTTGAAGGGATTTTGGATGGTTCCGTTAGAACAGGGGTGTCCAAACTTGGGAACTTTAAGACTTGTGGACGTCAACTCCCAGAATTCCCCAGCCAGCCATGCCTTCATTCCCTCCCTCCCTTCTTTTCTTCCCTCCTTCTCTCCCTCTCTTTCCTTCCCTTCTCTTCCCCCTTCCTTCCTTCTTTTCCTTTGTTCTTTCCACCTCTCTCCCTCACTTCTCCCCTCCCTCATTCACTATTTCACTTCCTTTCTCCCTTTCCTCTCTCCTCTTTCCACTTCCCTTCCCTCTTCCTTCCTTCCTTTCCTTCTTTCCTTCCACCTCTCTCCCTCCCTTCTCCCCTCCTTCATTCACTATTTCACTTCCTTTCTCCCTTTCCTCTCTCCTCTTTCCACTTCCCTTCCCTCTTCCTTCCTTCCTTTCCTTCTTTCCTTCCACCTCTCTCCCTCCCTTCTCCCCTCCTTCATTCACTACCTCTCTTCCTTTCTCCCTTCCCTCCCTCCCTCCCTCCCTCTCTTTCCACTTTCCTTTCCTTTTCCTTCCTCTCCTCCCCTTCCAAACTTTCTTCCCTCTCTCCCTCTTTCCACTTTCCTTTCCTTTCCTTTCCTCTCCTCCCCTTCCCAACTTCCCACCCTTCTGGCTTCCCTTACTCCTTCCTTCCTTCCTTCCTTCCTTCCTTCCTTCCTTCCTTCCTTCCTTCCTTCCTTTCCTCCTTCCTTCCCTCCCTTCTCCCCTCCCTCATTCCCTACCTCTCTTCCTTTCTCCCTTCCCTCTCTCCCTCTTTTCACTTCCCTTCCCTTCCCTTTACCCTTCCTTCCTTCCTTCCTTCCTTCCTTCCTTCCTTTCCTCCTTCCTTCCCTCCCTTCTCCCCTCCCTCATTCCCTACCTCTCTTCCTTTCTCCCTTCCCTCTCTCCCTCTTTTCACTTTCCTTCCCTTCCCTTTACCCTTCCTTCCTTCCTTCCTTCCTTCCTTCCTTCCTTCCTTCCTTCCTTCCTTCCTTCCTTCCTTCCTTCCTTCCTTCCTTCCTTCCTTCCTTCCTTCCTTCCTTCCACCTCTCTCCCTCCCTTCTCCCCTCCTTCATTCTCTACATCTCTTCCTCTCTCCTTTCCTTCTCTCCCTCTCTTTCTACTTTCCTTCCCTTCCCACCACTTTACTCCAGTGGTGGGTTTCAAATTTTTTTAGAACCTACTCTGTAGGTGTGGCCTATTTTGTGGGCGTGGCTTGGCAGTCATGTGACAGGGTGGGAGTGGCCACCTTTTAAAATGTGGTGAAACTCATTTAACAACGCTCTTGCTTAGCAACCAAAATTTTGGACTCAATTGTGATGATAAATTCTTTCTTTCTTTCTTTCTTTCTTTCTTTCTTTCTTTCTTTCTTTCTTTCTTTCTTTCTTTCTTTCTTTCTTTCTTTCTTTCTTTCTTTCTTTCTTTCTTTCTTTCTTTCTTTCTTTCTTTCCTTTCCTTTCCTTCCCGTTGGGTCACTGGCAGCAGCGGGCCAGATTTACTTCCAGGTACGGCGGTGGAACCCCCTCTCACCGGTTCTCTAAATTTCACCAACCGGCTCTCGCGAGTAGGTGCGAGCCTGCAGAAACCCACCACTGATTTACTCGCTACCCTTCTGGCCTCCCTCCCTCCCTCCCATTGCTCTTCCCTTCCCCTGAACCCAGAGTTTCTGGAGAATGGGATACTCACCTCCCCATTACAAAAGCAGTAGATAATTGCCACGAAAAATCCCTAGGAAGAAAAAGAGGAATAAAATTGGTTTCTTCCGTTGATTTCATGAATAGCTTTTAGGGTGTGGTTTGGGTCCCCTGTAGGGCTGACCTAATCCATAATGGGCTGGGTAACTTGAGGTTAATATCCATTCTGGACTTACAGCAGTTCATTTAGTGACCGTTCAAAGTTACAGTGTTGGTGGGGAAAAGGGACTTACGACCATTTGTCCTAAACTTACAGCCTCCCCATGGTTACATGATCAAAATCCACATGCTTGGCAACTGACTCGTATTTATGACGGTCGCAGTCTCCCGGGGGGGTCACGTGATCCCCTTTGACGACCTTCTGATGAATGGGGAAGCCGGATTCTCTTAACGGCCGTGTGACTGACTTAGCAACTGCAGTGATTCACTTAACAACGGTGGCCAGGAAGGTCGTAAAACGAGGCAGAAACCTTTTCTGGGGGAATTATGGGATGCCGCTGAGATTGAGCAGATGGCTCGCAGCAAATGAAATTACAACAGAGGCCCATAAAATCTGAACTGACTTCAAAGGGGGATAATAATAATGTACATTAAAATTTAACAATTAATGCAATATTAAATTTAATAAAAGGGATGATCATTAGGTTTTAATTTTTAACCTCCTATTTAACATTTATTAATAATGAATTCCCCATAAATCTTGCAAAGGTCCGATTCTGGCTTGCAAGTTTGAACCCGCAAGGGTCCAACCGGAAGCCTCTGAGGCGGGTGGGGGATTATGGGAGCTGAAGTCCCAGGCGTGGATGGACACCGTGGCTGGAAAAAACATTTCATTGCATTTTCACCCCCTTCCAGAATCCTAAACTGAAGGAGGGCTGGAGGCTGGACAAACCTGGAAAGAATTGAAGAGCATTTCGTAGTGCATCTGAATTTGCCAGAGGATTCCGGTAACCTCCGTGTACGGCATGGCCATAAAAACGATGTAATGGACTCCGAATAACGGCATGAGGACCAGGGTGGATTTCAAGAGTTTCCTGCAGAGAAAGAAAAAAAATAGATGAGAAATAATAATAGACGGAAGAGAATCTTCGCAGCTTCGGGATTAACTGGAGGGCCCTGGGTGCTCTGTGAGCTGAGTGGGTTTCCTGCAAGATGTTTCATGACCCAACTAGATTACTTCATCAGTGCTAGAAGGGAGGCCCAGCCCTCTGGAACGACCTACCCCCCGAATTACGCACCACCTCGGACCTCCGCCTCTTCCGCAAACGTCTCAAGACTTATTTATTCCAACAAGCCGGCCTAGCGTAGCCCCCCGTTTTCTGACTTTTAAATGTGGATAAATTTTAAATTCTTAGGGTTTATAATGGGTTTTAGCATGGGATAGAATTTAATAGTTTTTAAATAATATTTTTGTATTTTGTATGGTTTTTTAATATTGCCTGTGCGCCGCCCTGGGTCCTTGCAAGGAGAAGGGCGGGGTGTACATTTAATAAAATAAAATAAATGAAAGAGGGGGAGGCGGGGGAAAAGAAGAGGAAGAGGAGGAGAAGACAGAGGAGGGAAAAAAGAAGAGGAGGAGGAGAAAGAGGAGAGGAAGAAGAAGAGGAAGAAGAGGGGAAGGAGGAGAGGAAAAAGAAGACTAAGGAGGAGGAGAGGAAAAAGAAGAGGAGAAGGAGAAGAAGGAGGGGGAGAAAAAGAAGACTAAGAGGGGGAGGAGGAGAGAAAAAAGAAGAGGAAGAAGAGGGGAAGGAGGAGGAGAAAAAGAAGACTAAGAGGAGAAGAAAGAGGAGAGGAAAAAGAAGAGGAAGAGAAGGAGAAGAGGAAGAAGAAGAGAAAGAAGAGGAGGCGAAGGAGGAGAGGAAAAAGAAGGGGAAGAAGGAGAAGAAAAAGAAGACTAAGAGGAGAAGAAGGAGGAGAGGAAAAAGAAAAGGAAGAGAAGGAGAAGAGGAAGAAGAAGAGAAAGAAGAGGAGGTGAAGGAGGAGAGGAAAAAGAAGAGGAAGAAGGGGAGAAGGACTGCGGAGTCTTTGTTGCTCTCTCTCAGCTTGGTTTTTTTCTTGCAGACGTTTCATGACCCCACTAAGTAACATCATCAATTCTGCAAGGGAGTTGGGTTTGCAGGAAGGAGGAGGAGGAGGTGAAGGAGGAGGAGGAGGAGAACTGCGGGTTCCTTGGGAAAGGAAGGAAGGAAAGAAGGAAGCAACCTTCTTAGATAGATTCCGGCAAGCAAAGTCAATGGGTAAAATCCGATTTGCTTAACAACGACATGTTTCACTTAACGGCTTCAGCAATTCAGGCATTTCACAGGTTTAAAGTCAGACGTGGCTGGTTTAACAAGGGAGATTCTGGCCCCAATTTCGGGTCATAAGTCAGGGGCTGCTCCTACTCAAAGCCTCTTCCTCGCTCACCCTCCTCTGCAAGGGGACCCCAAAGGGAACGAGGCACGTCGGGTGAGGCTGGCAGAGGGGGAAAAAGCCGAGTTTTTCCACACTGGCAGAGTTTGCTTCGAAGTTCAGGGTGGGGAGGAGAAGGGGGAGAAGGGGAAGGGGGAGGGAATGTGAATTCGGAAAGCAAATATTTTAATTTGAAGCAGGCGAGACCAGTGGGGATGCTTGGCCCGGCTTTGCAAAACCTCAAAGTTTCGTTCTCAGCCTATCAATTTATTTCACCCTCTTGGAGGGTTTTGCTACGAATATGTCGGTTTGGACGGAGGTTGGAGGGTGTTTTTCCAGCCGGGACACCGCGACAGTCGATGCCAGAGGAGGAGAGGCCCCCCCACATCCCCTCCACCCCCCCCATCCAACAGAAGGGTGCCCCCTTCGCTAATTGCCTCCAGATTCGGCCGAGACTTGGCGCGATGGGACTCTTCCGCCTCCATGTCAGCCTCGTTTGCAGCCAGAGAGGAGGCTCCCTCTGGGGCACAGCTGGCGAAGGGGGCCAGATGTGGTTGTCTGCACGCAGGGTGTCACTCCTTGGGGGTCATGGGGCTGATTGGCAGCTGTTGCATGGTCTCCTTCGCCTTTTCCTTTCCCTTCTTTCTCTTTTCCTCCTTTTTTCCTTCTCTTCCTCTTCACTTTCCTTTTTCCTACCCGTTCCTTTCTTCTTTCTTTTTTTCCGTATTCCTCCTTCCCATTCCCCTCCATCTCTCTCTCCCTCCTTTCCTTTCCTCTATTCCCATGTTCCTTTCCTTCCCCTTCCTCCCTACCTTATTCCTATTCTCATTCCTTTCCCCTTCTTTCTTTCTTTCTTTCTTTCTTTCTTTCTTTCTTTCTTTCTTTCTTTCTTTCTTTTTTCTTTCCTTCCTTTCTCCCTCTTTCCCTTCCTTCTCTTCCTGTTCCATTCTTACCTCCCTCCTGCTATTCCTTGTTCTCCTTTCCTTTCCTTCCTCTCCTTTTCCTCTCTTTTCCCTTCTCTTCCTCTTCACTTTCCTTTTTCCTACCCATTCCTTTCTTCTCCCTTCTTTCTTTTTTTCCGCATTCCTCCTTCCCATTCCCCTGCATCTCTCCATCCCTCATTCCTTTCCTCTATTCCCATGTTCCTTTTCCTTCCCCTCCCTCCCTCCCTTATTCCTATTCCCATTCGTTTCCCCTTCTTTCTTTCTTTCCTTCCTTTCTCCCTCTTTCCCTTCCTTCTCTTCCTGTTCCATTCTTACCTCCCTCCTGTTATTCCTTGTTCACCTTTTCTTTCCTTCCTCTCCTTTTCCTCTCTTTTTCCTTCTCTTCCTCTTCACTTTCCTTTTTCCTACCCATTCCTTTCTTCTCCCTTCTTTCTTTTTTCCCGCATTCCTCCTTCCCATTCCCCTCCATCTCTCCATCCCTCATTCCTTTCCTCTATTCCCATGTTCCTTTTCCTTCCCCTTCCTCCCTACCTTATTCCTATTCTCATTCCTTTCCCCTTCCTTCCTTCCTTCCTTCCTTCCTTCCTTCCTTTCTTTCTTTCTTTCTTTCTTTCTTTCTTTCTTTCTTTCTTTCTTTCTTTCTTTCTTTCTTTCTCCCTCTTTCCCTTCCTTCTCTTCCTGTTCCATTCTTACCTCCCTCCTGCCTTTCCTTTCCTTTCCTTTCCTTTCCTTTCCTTTCCTTTCCTTTCCTTTCCTTTCCTTTCCTTTCTTCTCTGTTTCCTTCCCTTCCTTTTCCTGGCATTAGATAATGGGCGAAGGAAGTTTTCCACGGGCTCTTCCTGAAACTGAATTCTCCTCTGAATGTCTCTCTGTTGGGTCACTCGGTATAAATTTAATAAAACAAAATGAAAATAATAAACTCCTGAAGGAGAGGAGGATAATTATCTGCCTACCGATACTGCTGTCGTGTGTCGCATCTGCCGGCGTTCGTTTCTCGGAGTTTTGTTGCGAGAACTTTGATGATTTTGGTAAACAGGATAAAGTTTGCCTGAAAGACAAAAGGGAGGAAGGGAAAGAGCAGGAGGACAAAAAGAAAGAAGGAAGGGAGGAGAAGAGGAAAAAGGGAAGAAAGAAGAAAAGGAAGAGGGAAGGAGGAGAGAAGGAGGAGAAAAGGAAGGAGAATGGAGAAGGAGAAAGAGAAGGAGGGAGGGAGAGGGAAAGGGAGGGAGGAAGGAGAAGAGGAAAAAGGAAGGAAAGAAGAAAAGGAAGGGGAAGGAGGAGAGAAGGAGGAGAAAAGGAAGGAGAATGGAGGAGAAAGAGAAGGGGAAGAAGGACAAGAAAGAGGAGGAGCAGAGCAAAGGGATGAGAAGAGCAAAAGGAGAGAAAGAAAAACAAGAAAGAAGAGAAAAAGAAGAGGCGGTAAATAAAAAAAAAGGAGGGAGGGAGAGAGAAAGGGGGGAGGAAGGAGAAGAGGAAAAAGGAAGGAAAGAAGAAAAGGAAGGGGAAGGAAGAGAGAAGGAGGAGAAAAGGAAGGAGAATGGAAAAGGAGAAAGAGAAGGAGGGAGGGAGAGGGAAAGGGAGGGAGGAAGGAGAAGAGGAAAAAGGAAGGAAAGAAGAAAAGGAAGGGGAAGGAGGAGAGAAGGAGGAGAAAAGGAAGGAGAATGGAGGAGAAAGAGAAGGGGAAGAAGGACAAGAAAGAGGAGGAGCAGAGCAAAGGGATGAGAAGAGCAAAAGGAGAGAAAGAAAAACGAGCAAGAGAAGAGAAAAAGAAAAGGCGGTAAATAAGAAACAAAAAAGGAGGGAGGGAGAGAGAAAGGGGGGAAGGAAGGAGACAGGAAGGAGAGATAATTTAATACCAATAAAAGTGCCCCTTTGGGCAATTAGCATCTCCAAAACCCATACCACATTTTTAGGAATATATATATATTTAAAATTAAACACCTCCTTCCTTTCCATCGCCCCCTCCCATTGCAACTAGGGGGAAAAAATTCGCAATTCAATCAAACCCACCCAGAGGGTTATTTGGGGAAGGCTCCATCCCCCCCCTCCCCAAAGCTTCAGGACCAAGACAAAAAAAAAATCCTTGTGTTGGTGCGTGTGTGTGTCACAAAACCCAGGGACATCGCCATCCTAACCTGGTTTGTGGTCTAACCGCAGGCTATTCCAGTTTTCCTGTGTCCTCCAGCCTCCCCTCCGCCTTGAATGGACCACCCAGACAACCCGAAGGGAGGGCCGGGGATGAAGGAAGCTGGCCGGAGAAGAGGGGTCAAGTGCCAGCCTTGCAGAAGTCTTTCCGTTGACGGTCCACTGACCACAAAACAATGGCTTGACCCAGGACACATGGTGGTTTGTTTGGCTCAAAACTTTCTCAGGCTGGGAAGCCCACTGGAGTTTCCCACAAATGTCTTCCCTACATCCGAAAGAAGCTGGGGTGGCTTCGATTTGAGGTCTGCAGACACCCACACACACACACCCTCCAAGGGATTGGGGTGGCTTCGTTCATGTCGCGGGGTGGGGGTGTCTAGTTGTGAGTGTGTGTGTTTGTGTGTATTTCTCTCTCTGTGTGTGCGCGCAGATCTTTGTGCCTTGCAGCCTGGGAAAAGACACCTCTGCTCAGCAATCTGCGATTCTCCCCCATTGTAGGGACTTTGCTGGAGCTTTCCAAAATTGGGGCCTAAAGGTAGAGCTCTCGCCTCCCAATCGGGAGGTTGGTGAGTTCGATCCTAGGTAGAGGCCCTTGTAGGGTCTCCTGCTTGGTGCAGGGGGTTGGACTAGATGACCTGCAAGGTCCCACCCCACTCGGTTCATCTGTTAAAGCGGACAACTCTATTTGACCGGGATGGTATACAGGGAGTCCTCAACATACAACCATTTGTTTAGTGACCGAAGCGGTCGTTTATTCATGCTTGCGACCGCTGCGGTTCCCTCCACCTCCCCCCAGGATCAAAATTCAGGAGCTGGGCAGCAGACTCATATTTATGACGGTCGCAGTCTGTCCCGTCCCCCCCCCCCCCCCGGGTCCTTCTGATGGTGAATGTCAACAGGGAAGCCATATTTGTTTAACAACCCCCGGCTATTTAATAACAGCAGGGGTTCCCTTAACACAGGGGTCTGCAAAGTTGGCTCTTTTAAGACGGGTGGACTTCAACTCCCAGAATTCCCCAGCCAGCTATGCTGGCTGGGGAATTCTGGGAGTTGAAGTCCACCCGTCTTAAAAGAGCCAACTTTGCAGACCCCTGGCTTAACACAATGTGGCAAGCGAAGTGGTGAAATGGGGCAAAAACCCCACTAAACAACGGTCTGGCCTAACCAAAGAAATGTTTGGATCAAAGGTGGAGGTAAGTTGAGGACTATTTGTAAGGTCTCCTGCCTTGAGTTTGGGGTTCGGCTAGATGACCTCTTGGGTTCCTTCCAGCCCTAGGATTTTATGTTCTTCCTGATAAATTATAGGAATGGAAGTCCTCCCCTCTTAAAGCATAGCTGAATGGGGGATTCTGGGATTTGGAGTCCTCCCCTCTTAAAGAATAGCTGAATGGGGGATTCTGGAAGTTGGAGTCCTCCCCTCTTAAAGCATAGCTGGATGGGGGATTCTGGGAGTTGGAGTCCTCCCTTCTTAAAGCATAGCTGGATGGGGGATTCTGGGAGTTGGAGTCCTCCCCTCTTAAAGCATGTTGAGGTTGATTTAAATGATAGCAAAGCCGGTAAAAAACAGGCACAGCTATCCCTAAACTATTATTAATTATTATCTATTATTATACAATTATTAATTATTAATTATAATAATTATTATAATTATTATTAATTGTAATCCCCATTAATTATTATTAATTATAAACAACCCTGCCCTCCATCTTGACATTTTTGACCTCTGCCTGTTGATTTCTCCTCTTTTCCACCCTTCCCACACTCCTCCTCGTCTCCAGCTCACCAGCACAGCCGTCAGGATGGGCACCTGGATAAACCACTTGAAATACCTCGCGCTTAAGTCCCAGCATCTGCCAAGAAAAGAGGACAAAACTGCTTACAAAACATCTGATTTTGTTGTAAAGCAGCTTTCGGCTCTAGGAACTGTTTTCAGGGAAATTTATAATCTCCATTTATCCAAAGACTTGTTGAAATCATCTCCCAACATGGCCAGGAAAGCAAATTTGTGAGGGGTCGAGCCTCCAGGAAAAGGAGCAGTCTACCCTTAAAAGCAACAAAGGACATTGGCAGCGGGGATAAATAAGAGTAGGTTTGTCTATTTCGGGAACTACAGATCTTAAACAGGTTGGCTTTTAAGGATGTTTTACAAAGCTGGCGACTTTAAGGTGTGTGGACTTCAACTCCCAGAATCCCCCAGCCAGCCTTGCTTGTAGTCCACACATCTTAAAGTCGCCAGCTTTGAAAACCACCAGTTTTAAAACATTCTCTTGGCTGATTTTTTTAAAAAAATAATAATAATAACCCAGTCATTGGTTTTGAGTGAGTATTTCAATATATATATATATATATATGTATCTTTAAAAATAATTATTAAAGGAATGTTGAGGTAATAAATGGCCCAGCTGACTTCTTGAGGAATAAAAATGTCACGGTTGTACAAATTATGGCCATTAGCAAAACAAATCATATGGCACTCTGGGATTAAAAATATCCTCACACGCCAAATCACACACACACACACACACACACACCAATCTGACATTGTGTGTGTGTGTGTGCCTGTTACACACACTCACACTTATTTCAGCCCAGGAGAAAAAGATGTAAAATAAGATCGAAGCGAAACCAAGTTTACAACTCTTAGTTACACGTGTGTGTGTGTGTAACAGGGGTGTGCATGTGCATGTATATATGTGTGTGTATGCACAGACACACATACATATATGTAACACATGTATGTATACATTCACTCACATACATACATACATACATACATGTACACACATACTGTTTGTGTGTCTGTGCATATACGCACATATATACATGCACACACACATATGTACACATATACACAAACATACATACATACACACATACATACATATATATTAATAAAATAATTTGGCAAATATCTATATTTTACATCTTCCATCCTTCCATCCATCTCTATTACCTGTCTGTCTACCTCTATTATCTCTCTCTATATATACATATATATCATCTCTCTTATCCGCTATCTTTATTATATCTATTTATCTATTTCTATCTATCTATCTATCTATCTATCTATCTATCTATCTATCTATCTATCTATCTATCTATCTATCTATCTATCTATCTATCTATCTATCTATCTATCTATTGTCTCTCTCTCTCTCTCTCTCTCTCTCTAGCTATCCATCCATCCATCTGCCTGCCTGCCTGTCTGCCTGCCTGCCTGTCTGCCTGCCTGCCTGCCTGCCTGCCTACCTACCTACCTACCTATCATCCTCTACCTTTGCCATATTATCTCTGTTCCATCTTTATAGAGTCACAAAACTCATGGGTATTTTTTTATTTTTAGTGACTTCTGATTTTGTGGGAATAAAACTTTCACTGGAGGATTCAAAGTCAGATAAAGCATTTTTTTTTAAAAAAAAAAAGGAAGAGAGAAAGAAGAAATCCATACAGAACAAACTCGGGACTCACTCCGTGTCTGCTAACGTTGCTCGAAGAGTTGCCCAGATTGTGACAAACACAGCCGGTAGGCCTGAAAGACGGAAAGCGGGGATGAGTCTCAGAATCAGATCAATATTTCATATTTGTCTACACAGCAGCCTTCCTGGGTGTGTGTGTGTTTGTGTGTGTGTGTGTGTGTGTGTGTGAAGTGAGGAGGGTTCTATTGTTGTCTGGATAACACTTGTACTTGAGGTAGAATTGACCGGGTTCAAATCACAGATAGTCCTTGACTTACGACCACAATTCCCATTTCTAAGTGTGGGAGTTGAAGTGAATCCTGCCCTATTTTACATCCACAGCGTGGTTGTTAAATGCACCTGGCTCCCCACCACCACCACCACCCTAGTCGCAAAAGGGGATCGCGTGACCCCGAGACGCAGCAACGGTCATAAGTTCGAGTCAGTTGCCAAGCGTCTGAGTGTTGGTCACATGGCCACAGGGAGACTGCAATGGTCAGTAAGCGTGAACCATGGCCATGACTCACTTTGTTCAGTGCTGCCGTAACTTAAACCGGTCACTAAATGAACTGCTGTAAGTGGAGGACTACCATTTGGAACTGATGAAGGGAAGAGCCAGCTGCCTGGAGAGGCCCAGGAGGGAAGAGGGGTGGGTGGAAGGGGAGAAGAGGAGGGGAGAATGTGGGGATGGGGGCTTTTTCAGAAAAGCTGGAGGACCAGGACGAGGGCAGACCGCCCAGGAGGAGGCCGGTGGGTCTGTGTGGCCACTAAGGGTCAACCCTGACCTATGTCATCTGTCAATCAAAGTGAACCCTTAGCTTCCTTGAGATGTCCATAATGCAAGGAGAGTTTCCTTCCTTCCTTCCTTCCTTCCTTCCTTCCTTCCTTCCTTCCTTCCTTCCTTCCTTCCTTCCTTCCTTCCTTTGTTCCTTCCTTCCCATCTACCTACCTAGCTACCTACTTTCCTCTTCTTTCTTTTGCCTTCTTCCTTCCTTCTTTCCTCCTTTTCCTTCTTTCCTCCCCCTTTTCCTCTGCTCTGCTCTTCTCTTCCTTTTTCTTTCCTTCTTCCTTCTCCCATTCCTATCTATCTTCCCTCGCCCACTTTTTCCTTCTTTCCTTCCACTTTTCCTCTGCTCTGCTCTTCTTTTCTTTCCTTTCTCCCTCCCTCCCTCCCCCTTTTCCTTTCCTTCCCCTTTTCCTCTGGCCTTCTCTCCTTTTTCCCCATCTTCCTTTTCCTTCCTTCCCTTTTTCTTCCTTCCCCTTTTCCTCTGCCCATCTCTTTCTCCTTCCTTCCTTCCTTCCTTCCTTCCTTCCTTCCTTCCTTCCTTCCTTCCTTCCTTCCTTCCTTCCCTTTTTTCCTTCCTTCCCCTTCTCCTCTGCCCTTCTCTTCCTTCCTTCCTTCCTTCCTTCCTTCCCTTTTTTCCTTCCTTCCCCTTCTCCTCTGCCCTTCTCTCCTTCCTTCCTTCCTTCCTTCCTTCCTTCCTTCCTTCCTTCCTTCCCTTTTTTCCTTCCTTCCCCTTCTCCTCTGCCCTTCTCTCCTTCCTTCCTTCCTTCCTTCCTTCCTTCCTTCCTTCCTTCCTTCCTTCCTTCCTTCCTTCCTTCCTTCCTCCCTGCCTGCCTGCCTGCCTGCCTGCCTGCCTGCCAGCCAGCCAGCCAGCCATTAAATTTTGTTTTCTAAGTATCTGCAGCTCTGTAAGAAAAAGGCAGCATTTTACAGAAGCCATTTGGAAATTATTTGTGGGTTATTAGCAATAGGCAATCAAAAAAACAACAACAAGTGGTCTTCCCTCTAACCCCTTTAGGTATCATAACGACAGAACAATAATAAGTGGAAAGTAGACCACCAGGTGATCACCATTTGGTGAATAGGAACAATATAGCCAAACATTCTTCCGGAAGACCAGATAGTAAAACATTTAATTTGCAAATCTGTTCGCCGGCTGGATTAAAATCCAGTTGGAGAAGCCAATTCTTCTTTTTCTCATACTTTTTCAGCATTTCTACCTTCTGATTTGGCTGTGGAAGCTAGACAAGATGGCACCCATCTCTGAGAAAAAAACCATTATCCGCACGAACGGAGGGGTTTTGGGGGGGGGGGTTTCAGCCCATACAGGCCAACTTCCCAAGCCTTTGGCAGAAGGAAATAAATAAAATAAAAATCTCCACAGCCTCATTATATTTTATTGTCACATAAAGTAACGTAATTTACAGCCTGGACAGTCGTGTTGCAAGCTGGACTGTAACACGCAGCAGCTTATGAGATAATAAAAAGAAAATTGGTTAATTTTCGAGAGGGACAATGCCTTCTTCCTTTCTCCTTTAGGGTAGATGAGCCCGTTAATGTAGATCAGACGTTCCAGGTTCCCAGCCAATATTTCAAGGAAATATTTCTCTTCCAAGGTGGATTTTGGCAGGTGAGGGATTTAAAAAAATAATAATAATAACAATAATAATCTGCTTTTTCTTCAAAAAAAAAAGTTTCTCTTTTTGTTTGGTGCTGCATTTAAATAAAAACAAACAAGCTTCTTTGCCAAACTGTGGCACGGAATCTGAATTTTGGTTTTCTTTGACTGCGGTGGGATGGAGGTGTGGGGAGGGGGCCGCCGGACGTGGGGAGGGCTAGGGGGTTTCAGTTTTGGGGAGGAAAAACAAGCCGTCAATCAAAGGAAATGATGGAAAGACGATAGCCAACAGGGTGCATTGTGGGGTGGAAGGGAGGCATTGCATTGCATAAGTTTTCTGAACTTCGCAGGTGCTTCTTATCCCTGCTGGCTCGCACATCTCAACAACATCCTTGCAACCCTGAAGCTAAAATGCCGCAGCAAAGCAAGCAACCTCGAGTTGTTCTCAGTAAATGTGCAGCTTTGATTTACAGGCAGTGCTTCGACTTACGGCCGTTTCAATCGGGGGGAATGGAAAACCGTCTTTCGTAAATTGTTTTGGGTGTTTAGATAAGTTCTGTTATTCTCAGAATCACGAGTATCAACACACAGACTGAGATATTCATTTCAGGACGGTCAACAATATGGGGAGTCCTCGACTTACAACGGTTCACTTAGTGACCGTTCAAAACGCCACTGAAAAAAAGTGTTTTTCACCCTTAATGACCCTTCCCTCCTCCCCAGGGTCACATGGTCAGAATTCAGACGCTTGGCGATTGACTTGTAGTTATGACGGTTGTAGCATCCCGGGGGTGTGTGTGTCACATGATCCCCTTTTGCGACCTTCTGACCACACAAAGTCAATGGGGAAGCCAGATTCGCTTAACGACCGTGTTCCTAACTTAACAACTGCAGGGATTCACTTAACAACGATGGCGAGAAAGTTGGAAAATTGGAGGGGTAACTCACTTAGCGATGGAAAATTTGGGCTCGATTATGGTCATAAGTTGTGGACTTCCTGTGATAGTGATTACGTCGTGCGACGGATATCTGTTAACACCACGAAATATCGACATCTGTTATCCCAGGGTCTTGGGGAGGAATCAACAGCTGGGTAAAACTGTCAACTTCCAGTCTGAACATCTGGCTGATTGTGCAATAAGACCGTGAATTAATATTAACGAGTAATTAATGCTAATTAGACAAGCATCTGCCATGCAACACCTCAGAAGTTAGCAATTGTCGATAAGACAGACCGAAAATATTTGGATGTTGGAGTTGACAGAACAGGTAGTCTATGACTTACAACGGTTCAAAGTTGCAACAGCACTTAAAAAAAAGGGACTTTTTTGTTCTTACAACCGATGCAATATCCCCGTGATCACATCATCAAAATTCGGATGCATGGCAGCTTATTTGTGACGGTCGCAGTGTCCCTGGGTCACGTGATCCCCTTTTGCGACCGTCTGACAAGCAAAGCCAATAGAGAAGCCAGATTCACTTAACAACCGTGTGACTGATTTAACAGCTGCAGTGGTTCGCTTAACCATTGTGGCAGGAAAGGTCGTAAAACGAGGCGAAACTCACTTAACAAAGGGCTCGCTTAACAACAGCAATTTGGGGCTCTGTTGTGGTCGTAAGTCGAGGACTACCGGTATGTGCAGACAGCAGAAGAGAAGAGAAGGAAGTGGAGAAGGTCACGAAACAGACTTGCAAATAGAAGTTGAAGAGGCTTGATAAAAGGAAGGGAAGGGATGGGAAGGAAGGACCAATGGTGATAGCACCTTGGGTGCCACCCTAAAACTGAAATAATGCCTTGGGTGCCATTTCACAATATAAAGAGTGCAGAGAAGAGCAACCAAGAGGACTAGGAGACTGGAGGATAAAACATACGAAGAACGGTTGCAGGAACTGAGTATGTCTAGTTTAATGAAAAGAAGGACTAGGGGAGACATGATAGCAGCCTTCCAATATCTCAGGGGTTGCCCCAAAGAAGAGGGAGTCAAGCTATTCTCCAAGGCACCTGAGGGCAGAACAAGAAGCAATGTGTGGAAACTAATCCAGGAGAGAAGCAACCTAGAACTTCCTGACAGTTGAGAACAATTAATCAGTGGAACAGACGTTGCCTCCAGAAGTTGTGAATGCCCCAACACTGGAAGTCTTCAAGAAGATGTTGGATAGCCATTTGTCTGAAGTGGTGTAGGGTTTCCTGCCTAAGCAGGGGGTTGGACTAGAAGACCTCCAAGGTCCCTTCCAACTCTGCTATTCTATATTCTAAAGACATCTGGAACATCCCTTGAACACTATCCACATTGACAAATTCCCCATTGACGAATTGAAAAGGCAGCTTGATTCGGACTGACACACTGTGCCAATACTTTTAACCCATCAAACAACCACATCTGTTCATCTCAGGTCCTTGGCAAGGACTCAAGAGGTCGACTGAAGGGCCCAACCCTGTCTCAACATCTGGCTGGCCCTTCCACCAACCCTAATAGTATTGTCTACTATGACGTTTCTAAGAGAATGGTGGAGGATCAGCCTAAACTGAAGACCTCTAGGAGCAAAGGTTCATGAGAACTTGTGGCCTCCTAGAAGCAAGCTGGGATCAACCTGGTGACCCACTCAGTAAGATCCTATTTCCCAAGGGTCAGCCAATTAGATGGTTGGATGGTTCCGTGGTTCCATTGTTCTTCTCTTCCAAAACTGTTCATGGACTTGAGAGCAACTGTTTACTTTTACGTTTACGTTTATTTAAATTTATATACCGCCCTATCTCCCTTGCGGGACTCAGGGTGGTGAACAGGCAATTATAAAACATAAAACATCAGGTACAATAAATATAATAAAAACAGATTAAACAAAAAACCTGCTCTAAAAAGTCCCTAATAAAACCAAATTGATAAAACAAATTTAAAAGCTACGCCAGGCCGGCCGCACGAAATAGGTGAGTTTTCAGGGCCCGGCGGAAGAGTTGCAGGTCCGTGGTTGTGCGCAGGTCGGGGGGAAGGTCATTCCAGAGGGCCAGAGCTGCCACAGAGAAGACTCTCCCCCTGGGGGTTGCCAGCCGGCATTGGCTAGCCGACGGGACCCTGAGGAGACCCTCTCTGTGTGAGCGGACTGGTCGGTGGGAGGTATGCGGTAGGAGACGATCTTGCAAATATTCAGGTCCCTTGCCATGGAGCGCTTTGAAGGTTGTTACTAACACCTTGAAGCGCACCCGGAAGGCCACAGGCAGTCAGTGCAGCTCGCGCAGGAGAGGTGTTACGTGGGAGCATCTAGAGGCCCTCAAGATCACCTCAAGGGAAGCCCCATGTAGAGAGCGTTGCAATAGTCCAGGCAGGAAATGACGAGGGCTTGAGTGACCGTGCGTAGAGCATCACGATCCAGAAAGGGGCGCAGCTGGTGTATCAGGCGAACCTGACTGTGACATGAATGGGTCTCTCTTAAAATGTCTCTCTCATGTGCACATCTATGCTTCTACAAAAGGCCCACCTTCTAAGCTATTTTGGAGATCTTAAATGTTTCTTTCCTTGACGCCTGCAAGCAAAAACAGACCTTGGCTAATGATCTGCCCACCACTGCATCCCACATCCTGTTTTTGGCTAAAATTGCAGCTTTCCGTTCTCGTGTCCAGACAAATGTGTTCAGGGTAAACTCAAGGACCTGACCTTGAAGTTGGGGCTTCAGAAGAAGAGAGAAGAGAAGGAGACGATGAGAGAAGGAAAGCTGATGGAGGCATTTCTCCCATCTAGCGGGTTGAAGGGGTCCATCCCACCTCACAGACACGTTCAGGAGGCCTTGGAGACCTTTGGTGGCCTCCAAAACATCCTCCTGACCTTCTCCTGTAGAACATCTTGTTGAAAGATTTAAGATGGAGGAACTCAAAGTAAGACTCTTAGGTCTGGCAGCTCCAAAGCCATGTGGAATGTGAAGCCAGATGTTTCCAGGTCAAATAGACGAAGACCATTTCCACCCAAGTGGCTTCTGGAGACTTCTGAACCACATTGGAGGGACGTTGAAGTTGTTTTGGGACAACGTCACCTGAACGATTTTAGAGGAACCCATTTATCGCTAGCACAGACGTGAAAAGTCTCTGGATGGATATCTTTTAAGAAAGTGGAGAAGAACAGGTTGACTTTTGATGCCATCCATGGTTCCCCAAGAAATAGGACAACTCTAGTGAATTTGCCCTCTAGTGAAGAAGACAACATCTGACTTCAACATTTGGCTCAACTCTTCCTCACCTCAATCGCTGAGGGTCCTCTCCTTGTCACTAGTCCTCAAAACAGTTGAAGAAATATCTAACTATCCATGCCCCACCCTAGACCTTAAGCTAGATGAGGATGCTTGTAGCTTGGGATTGAACTCCGAGGTCCTTGCTGCTGTCTGAGTTGGTTTTCTTGAAGATGTTTCATGACCCAACTAAGTCACATTTTCAGTGACTTAGGGGTTTGCAGAGAAGAGGAGGAGGAGGAGGAAGAAGAGGAGGAGGAGACTGTGGGGTCCTTGGTGCTCCCTGAGCTTGGTGGTTTTCTTGGGGACATTTCATGACCCAACTAGGTAACATTATCAATGTTGCAAGCTAGAAGCAACCTAGTACCTAGTTGGGTCATGAAAAGTCTGCGACAAAACAATCCAGTTTGGAGAACCTCAAGGACCCCGTGGTTCTACCATCATCTATGACCAAAGATGTGGAAGCTGATGAAAGAGAGATCTTATGTTGTTCCCCCTGCGCATCGATTTGAACACCTTTGGGAAATCAGAGCTCAAGGCATGAAGATGGCTCAAGTCACCAGGAACTCGTTGTCCCCACTCCACCCTCTGAATTCCCACCAAAATGTTCAGGAGAAATTCATTATTTGATTCAACTTCAAAGTCAATATTTGGCAATAACGTCTAAAGACCTTTCATGGGTTGAGGGAAGGTCCATCTACTTGGTGTTGAGCCTCATTAACCACATAGGTGAATCTTCTCCAGAAGGAAGGGTCTTTTTTAAATCACGATTTCATTTATATCACCCATTCCAAAAATCCCACCCTTCCACCAATATCTACAGGGGCTTCCAATCATCCTGATTTGGGACCGTCTTTGATCTTTCCTTCTTTATTTTTACCTAAAAAAAACCATTCAAGGATGAATTGTAAGAGGTGTTTGTAAGACTCCTCATTGCCAAGAGGCCAACGTTTGGAAGCTCCTGAGATACTGCAGCCTCTGGAGGAAGCCCTTGGAGGAAGATCAACTCACCCCAACCGAAAAGCGTGAATCCACAGAGGTATTTCTTCTCCGAGAAGAAGGCCATGAAGATGAGACTGTGAAGATAAAGGCCTTCCACCAAGATCCAGTAGTAACTGGTGGCCAGGAAGTAGAGGAACAGAGTCACGACTAATTTGCAGCCCACCTGGGGAGAGTACTGAGAGAAGGACTAAGAGAAAGAAAGAAAGAAAGAAAGGAAGGAAGGAAGAAAGAAAGAAAGAAAGAAAGAAAGAAAGAAAGAAAGAAAGAAAGAAAGAAAGAAAGAAAGAAAGAAAGAAAGAGGAAAGTTAATTGACAATATTGATAAGTCCTGCTGTGGGCATCCTGGATGGACCAGCTTTGATGTTAGACAGGTTGTTTAAACTAGGAGATAGTGAGTTCTAGTCCCGCCTGGAGCTAGAGGGCTTGGATACAATACAATACAATACAATATCAGAGTTGGAAGGGACCTTGTAGGTCTTCTAGTCCAACTCCCTGCCTAGGCAGGAAGCCCTATACCATTTCAGACAAATGTCTATCCAACATCTTTTTAAAGACTTCCAGGGTTGGGGCATTCACAACTTCTGGAGGCAACTTCTGTTCCAGAGGTTAATTGTTCTCACTGTCAATAAATTTCTCCTTAGTTCTAAGTTGCTTCTCTCCTTGATTAGTTTCCACCCATTGCTACTTGTCCTGCCCTCAGGTGCCTTGGAGAATAGTTTGGCTCCCTCTTCTTTGTGGCACCCTCTGAGATATCGGAACACTGCTATCATGTCTCCCCTGGTCCTTCTCTTCATCAAACTAGACATACCCAGCTCCTGCAGCCGTTCTTCATATGTTTTAGTCTCCAGTTCCCTAATCATCTTGGTTGCTCTTCTCTGCACTCTTTCCAGAGTCTCCACGTCTTTTCTACATCGTGGCGACCAAAACTGTATGCAGTATTCCAGGTGTGGCCTTCCCAAGGCACCATACAGTGGCATTAACACTTGACGTGATCTAGATTCTATCCCTCTGTTTATGCAGCCTAGAACTGTGTTGGCTTTTTTGGCAGCTGCTGCACACGGCTGGCTCATATTTAAATGGTTGTCCACTAGGATTCCTAGATCCCTCTCACAGTTGCTACTATTGAGCAAGGTACCACCTATACTGTACCTGTGCATTTGGTTTTTCTTGCCTATATGTAGGACCTTACTTTTGGATTCTAGTCTTGCCTTAGGTATGAAAGCCAGCTGGGTGACTTTGGGCCAATCACCAGGAGACGGTGAGTTCTAGATCCGCCTTAGTCATGAAAGCCAATTGGATAACTTTGGGCCAATCACCAGGAGACAGTGAGTTCTAGTCCCGCCTTAGTCATGAAAGCCAGCTGGGTGACTTTGGGCCGATGACTAGGAGATGATGAGTTCTAGTTCTGCTTTATTCATGAAATCTAGCTACATGACTTTGGGGCAATCACTAGGGGACACGGGTTCTAGTCTTGCCTTAGGTATTAAAGCCAGTTGGGTGACTTTGGGCCAATCACCAGGAGACGGTGAGTTCTAGTCCCACCTTGGGCATGGCACAGCTGCTACAGTTATGCTATTTTTAGAGTTGGGTTTTAAATTAAATTGTTTTTTAGCACGGGCTAAATTATTTAATATTAGTTTTAACTTTTGTAGAATTTTGTATCGTCTGTATTTTAGATTTTTTAAACTCCTGTGCGCCGCCCTGAGTCCCTTTTTGGGCGATAGGGCGGGATAGAAATCTAATAAAGTATAAAGCCCACTGAGTGATTTTTGGCCCCTCTCCCTCCACTCCACCTCTCAGGGTTATAGTTTGGGGGGGAAATGGGAGGAGGGAAGCTCTATCAAGCACATCCACTGAGTTATTGATAAAATAGTAAACGCAGAATAAAAATATCAAACCAATCAGAGTCTTCAAACATAAGTCTTCATACTTGGCAACTTTAAGACTTGTGGACTCCAACTCCCAGAATTCCCCAGCCAGCCATGCCGGCTGGGGAATTCTGGGAGTTGAAGTCCACAAGTCTTAAAGTTGCCCAGTTTGGGGACCCTTCTTTTAAACATGAAGGATGTTTTGCCAGCGGAAGATACTAACCAGTGTTGAGTTATTGGCTTCAGCCATGAATTTGAACTCATCTTCTGGAATGAGCTCCATCTCCTCCAGCGCAGAACCCGAATACAGAACTGCATCCTTGACAAAGATACTGATGGCCCGGAGCATAAAGGAGACAAATAGATGCATGTGGATGTAGTTCCTGGTACAGTGCAGACGCCTGGAAGGAACCAAAAAGACGGAACTTCAAGACTTGGATCATCTTTGGCAAGGGATTCATTCACAGGCTCTCCCTCTCTCTCCCTCTCTCCCTCTCACACACACAGAAAGAAAGAGCGAGAGGGAGAGAGAGAGAAAGAGAGAGAGAGAGAGAGAGAAGGAGCAAGAGAGAGAGAAAGAGCAAGAGAGAGAGAAAGAGCGAGAGAGAGAGAGAAAGAGTGTGAGAGAGAGAAAGAGCGAGAGAGAGAGAGAAAGAGTGTGAGAGAGAGAGAAAGAGAGGGAGAGAGAGAAAGAGAAAGAGCGAGAGACAGAGAAAGAGCAAGAGAGAGAAAGAGAAAGAGAGAGAGAGAGAAAGAGTGAGAGAGAGAAAGAGAGAGAGAGAGAGAGAGAGAGAAAGAAAAAGAGAGAGAGAAAGAAAGAGAGGGAGAGAGAGACAGAGAAAGAGAGAGAGAGAGAAAGAGAGAGAGAAAGAGCGAGCGAGAGAGAGAGGGAGAAAGAGAGAGACTGGGAGTGGGGATTCGAACGATGACTTGAATTTGGCTGGAGGGGACTCAAAACACGAACCCATGTAGTTGCTGGATTGCAAGACTGAATTTAAGTAGTAAATGGAATAGGTATAAATAAGCCATGAAAATTCAGGTGCGGGTAAGTCCTTGGCAGAGGGATACCGTGGCTCAGCGGCTAAGACACTGGGCTTGTCGATCAGAAAGGTCAGCAGTTCGGCGGTTCGAATCCCTAGAGCTGCATAATGGAGGGAGCTCCCGTGCCTTGTCCCAGCTTCTGCCAATCTAGCAGTTCGAAAGCAGGTAAAAAATGCAAGTAGAAAAACAGGAGCCACCTTTGGTGGGAAGGGAAGAGCGTTCCGTGCGCCTTTGGCGTTGAGTCATGCCGGCCACATGACCACGGAGACGTCTTCGGACAGCGCTGGCTCTTGGGCTTTGAAACAGAGATGAGCAGCGCCCCCTAGAGTCAGGAACGACTGGCACAGATGTGCGAGGGCAACCTTCACTTTTACTTTTAAGTCCTTAGCATACGGCCATTTGTCTAACAATGGCGCTGAAAAAAGAGACTTAGGATCGTTTTTTACACTTATGACCGTTGCAGCGTCCCCATGGTCACGTAACATAGGACAACTGACTCCTATTTATGACGGTTGTACCCTGGGGTGTGTCTGCCACGTGATCCTGACCTTCAGCAAAGTCAGTGGGGAAGGCAGAGACCATGTGGATAACTTAACAGCTGCAGGGATTCACTTAGCAGCGGTGACAAGAAACTGTGGCAAAACCCGATTGGCCTATGTCTCACTTAGCAACATAAAGGTTAGGCTCAATTGTGATTGTTAGTCAAGGGTACTACCTGTATATGAGGTAGGTGGGGTATCAGTCCGTGAAAAAATAGAACAAAATAGAATAAAAATACAATGGAATGGAAGAGAAGAGAAGAGAATAATGGAAGGAAATGGAATGGAATGGAATGGAATGGAAGGGAAGAGAAGAGAAGAGAAGAGAAGAGAAGAGAAGAGAAGAGAAGAGAAGAGAAGAGAAGAGAAGAGAAGAGAAGAGAAGAGAAGAGAAGAATGGAATGGAATGGAATGGAAGGGAAGGGAAGGGAAGAGAAGAGAAGAGAAGAGAAGGGAAGAGAAGAGAAGAGAATAATGGAATGGAATGGAATGGAATGGAATGGAATGGAAGGGAAGAGAAGAGAAGAGAATAATGGAAGGAAATGGAATGGAATGGAATGGAATGGAAGGGAAGAGAAGAGAAGAGAAGAGAAGAGAAGAGAAGAGAAGAGAAGAGAAGAGAAGAGAAGAGAAGAGAAGAGAAGAGAAGAGAAGAATGGAATGGAATGGAATGGAATGGAAGGGAAGGGAAGGGAAGAGAAGAGAAGAGAAGAGAAGGGAAGAGAAGAGAAGAGAATAATGGAATGGAATGGAATGGAATGGAATGGAAGGGAAGGGAAGGGAAGAGAAGAGAAGAGAATAATGGAATGGAATGGAATGGAATGGAATGGAATGGAATGGAAGGGAAGGGAAGGGAAGAGAAGAGAAGAGAATAATGGAATGGAATGGAATGGAATGGAATGGAATGGAAGGGAAGGGAAGGGAAGAGGAGAAGAGAAGAGAAGAGAATAATGGAATGGAATGGAATGGAATGGAAGGAAAGAGAAGAGAAGAGAAGAGAAGAGAAGAGAAGAGAAGAGAATAATGGAATGGAATGGAATGGAATAGCATAGCATAGCATAGCATAGCATAGCATAGCATAGCACAGCATAGCATAGCATAGAATAGAATAGAATAGAATAGAGTAAGGAATAAGAATAGGAATAGAAATAATAGAAATAGAATGGAGAACAGAACAGAACAGAACAACAATAAAGCATAAAAGGAGGAGAAGAAAGGAAAAGAAAAGAAAAGCCAAAATAACAGGACAAAATTTGCTTGTTTTATGAGATGGCAGCTTATACAAATTTAGAAATATACAGAAATAAAGAATTAACATATAGAACACAGTGCATGGATAGATTGAAAACAAGCAAAAAATAATAATGTTTTTTTATGCTGCTAAAATCACCCTTTCGTTACGTGAAATACAACATAATGGCTTACGAGCCCCATAAACCAATGTAAAACCATTTAAGGCGGCTGAAACGTTGGTTTAAAAGCCAATGTTGGCCTGTATGTGGGTCAAATAAGTCAAGATGGCAAAGAGCTTTTCAAGAAAATACTGGACATTCCTTTGATTGGGATGGTATAAGATCTCCTGTCTTGGGCAAGGGGTTGGACTAGATGACCTCCAAGGTCCCTTCCAGTCTTTATGATTGTAGGATTCTATGGCTGTAAATACAAAGCAATATAAGCCCCACCCCTTTGCTTGGACATGTGACCGGGTGGACCTTCACAAGGCGTGGGGGATTGGCATTGCCGTAGCTGCCATTTTGACTTTTTTGACCTTATCTGCAAACCTCACGGATGAAAAGGGGACCCACCAGCTATGGCATCAACTTACCGGAAATAAGCTAAGATCATAACCGCGATGGTCAGCGATCCCAGCGAGATGGAATAACCAACGG
Organism: Rhabdophis nuchalis; assembly: GCA_039707465.1. Classification (NCBI taxonomy): domain Eukaryota; kingdom Metazoa; phylum Chordata; class Lepidosauria; order Squamata; family Natricidae; genus Rhabdophis; species Rhabdophis nuchalis. Next base: position 4,977,732 of record CM077647.1, on the reverse strand, counting down.
TGTAAATCAGATAAAGTCGATGGAATACTTCCTGAAACACAGAGAAGGGTCAATCTAAGATGGGTGGACTTCAGCTCCCAGAATTCCCCAGCTAGCGTTGAATGAAGCCAGCTGGGTGACTGGGCCAATCACCAGGAGTTAGTGAGTTCTAGTCCTGCCTTAGGAATGACAGATGACTGGGTGACTTTGGGCCAATCACCAGGAGACGGGGAGTTGTAGTCCCGCCTTAGGAATGACAGATGACTGGGTGACTTTGGGCCAATCACCAGGAGACGGGGAGTTGTAGTCCCGCCTTAGGAATGACAGATGACTGGGTGACTATGGGCCAATCACCAGGAGACGGGGAGTTGTAGTCCCGCCTTAGGAATGACAGATGACTGGGTGACTTTGGGCCAATCACCAGGAGACGGGGAGTTGTAGTCCCGCTTTAGGAATGACAGATGACTGGGTGACTTTAGACTAATCACAAGGAAATGGGGAGTTGTAGTCCCGCCTTAGGAATGACAGCTGACTGGGTGACTATGGGCCAATCACCAGGAGATGGGGAGTTCTAGTCCCGCCTTAGGCATGACAGATGACTGGGTGACTTTGGGCCAATCACCAGGAAATGGGGAGTTCTAGTCCCGTCTTAGGAATGACAGCTGACTGATTGACTTTGGGCCAGTTCTTCTCTTTTAGCCCACCTCATAGTGATGTAGGTGTGCAGAAAATAAGAGGCGGAAGGAGCATCATCTGTGCTTGCTCTCTTTATTTATGAAAACAATAATGATGGGATAATCAAATAAAAAAAATATTAATATAGATTATAAATACATAACAAAATAACAGAGTTGGAAGGGACCTTGGAGGTCTTCTAGTCCAACCTTCTGCTGAAGCAGGACACCCTTACAGAATAGCAGAATAATAGGTTTGAAAGGGACCTTGGAGGTCTTCTAGTCCAACCCCCTGCTCAAGCAGGAGATCCTGTATCGTTGTCAGTTGAAACAGGCGGAAGGAGATTGTCCAATCTCTTTCTGAAAACCTCCAATGATGGACTCCCCATAACCTCTGGAGTCCAATTTGCAAACAAATACATAAAGATTGTGAATAAATAATTTATGAATAAAGAAACAAAAGGTTACAAGTAAAATAACTGTTGAATAAACAGATAAGGATTACAAAGAAATGGTTTATGAGTAAATAAAGGTTGTAAGCAAGTAATCTATGAGTAAATAAATAAAGATTACAAAAACTTTGTGAGTAAGTAAATAAAGATGGATGGATGGATGAATGGATGAAATTCAGGCCAATCTGTGTTACCCACATTGTGCTTGGGTTCAATGACGAGAAACCTGGTACACTCGGTGTAATTCGCCCACGTTTTATTCTTGAGGGGCATCAACACCCAGCTGCCATTCAAGTCACACTGCCGATGGGCATAACCTGGCAGAAGAGAAGAGACAACGTGAAACAGGGAAGAAATTGCCTTCGGGGATCCCTTGGTACCCCAAAGTTGTGCTTCAGTTGTACCCACATCAAAGGGGCAGGAACAGGGGTGTCGGTGGCAGTGGTGAAAATCATTTTTTTTACTAACAGTTCTGTGGGAGTGGCCTCGAGGGGGCTTGGGAGGGGAAGGATATTGCAAAATCTCCATTCCCACCCCACTCTCGGACCAGCCAGAGGTGGCATTTGCCGGTTCTCCAAACTACTCAAAATTTCCACTATTGGTTCTCTGAACTTCTCAAAATTTCTACTATTGGTTCTCTGAACTTCTCAAAATTTTCACTATTGGTTCTCTGAACTTCTCAAAATTTCCACTATTGGTTCTCTTAACTTCTCAAAATTTCCACTATTGGTTCTCTTAACTACTCAAAATTTCCACTATTGGTTCTCTGAACTTCTCAAAATTTCCACTATTGGTTCTCTGAACTTCTCAAAATTTTCACTATTGCTTCTCTGACTACTCAAAATTTTCACTATTGGTTCTCTAAACTACTCAAAATTTCCACTATTGGTTCTCTGAACCTCTCAAAATTTCCACTATTGGTTCTCTGAACTATTCAAAATTTTCACTATTGGTTCTCTGAACTTCTTAAAATTTCTACTATTGGTTCTCTGAACTTCTCAAAATTTTCACTATTGGTTCTCTGAACTTCTCAAAATTTTCACTATTGGTTCTCTGAACTACTCAAAATTTTCACTATTGGTTCTCTGAACTTCTCAAAAATTCTACTATTGGTTCTCTGAACTTCTCAAAATTTTCACTATTGGTTCTCTGAACTACTCAAAAATTTCACCATTGCTTCTCTGAACTACTCAAAAATTTCACTATTGGTTCTCTGAACTACTCAAAATTTCCACTATTGGTTCTCTGAACTACTCAAAATTTCCACTATTGGTTCTCTGAACTACTCAAAATTTTCACTATTGGTTCTCTGAACCTCTCAAAATTTTTACTATTGGTTCTCTGAACTATTCAAAATTTCCACTATTGGTTCTCCAAACTACTCAAAATTTCCACTACGGATTCTCCAAACTATTCAAAATTTCTACTACCGGCTCTCTGAACTACTCAAAATTTCCACTAGGGATTTTCGCAACTATTCAAAATTTCCACTACAGGTTCTCCGAATTATTCAAAATTTCCACTACAGGTTCTCCAAACTACTCAGAATTTCCACTACGGATTCTCCAAACTACTCAAAATTTCCACTACAGGTTCTCCGAACTACTCAAAATTTCCGCTACGGATTCTCCAAACTACTCAAAATTTCTACTACGGATTCTCCGAACTACTCAAAATTTCCACTAGGGATTTTCTCAACTATTCAAAATTTCCACTACAGGTTCTCCGAACTATTCAAAATTTCCACTACAGGTTCTGCAAACTACTCAGAATTTCCACTACAGATTCTCCGAACTACTCAAAATTTCCGCTACAGGTTCTCCGAACTACTCAAAATTTCCGCTACAGGTTCTCTGAACTACTCAAAATTTTCACTATTGGTTCTCTGAACTTCTCACAATTTTCACTATTGGTTCTCTGAACTAAAAATTTTCACTATTGGTTCTCTGACGTACTCAAAATTTTCACTATTGGTTCTCTGACCTACTCAAAATTTCCACTATTGGTTCTCTAAACTACTCAAAATTTCCACTATTGGTTCTCTGAACCTCTCAAAATTTCCACTATTGGTTCTCTGAACTATTCAAAATTTTCACTATTGGTTCTCTGAACTTCTTAAAATTTCTACTATTGGTTCTCTGAACTTCTCAAAATTTTCACTATTGGTTCTCTGAACTACTCAAAATTTTCACTATTGGTTCTCTGAACTACTCAAAATTTTCACTATTGGTTCTCTGAACTTCTCAAAAATTCTACTATTGGTTCTCTGAACTTCTCAAAATTTTCACTATTGGTTCTCTGAACTACTCAAAAATTTCACTATTGCTTCTCTGAACTACTCAAAAATTTCACTATTGGTTCTCTGAACTACTCAAAATTTCCACTATTGGTTCTCTGAACTACTCAAAATTTCCACTATTGGTTCTCTGAACTACTCAAAATTTTCACTATTGGTTCTCTGAACCTCTCAAAATTTTTACTATTGGTTCTCTGAACTATTCAAAATTTCCACTATTGGTTCTCCAAACTACTCAAAATTTCCACTACGGATTCTCCAAACTATTCAAAATTTCTACTACCGGCTCTCTGAACTACTCAAAATTTCCACTAGGGATTTTCGCAACTATTCAAAATTTCCACTACAGGTTCTCCGAATTATTCAAAATTTCCACTACAGGTTCTCCAAACTACTCAGAATTTCCACTACGGATTCTCCAAACTACTCAAAATTTCCACTACAGGTTCTCCGAACTACTCAAAATTTCCGCTACGGATTCTCCAAACTACTCAAAATTTCTACTACGGATTCTCCGAACTACTCAAAATTTCCACTAGGGATTTTCTCAACTATTCAAAATTTCCACTACAGGTTCTCCGAACTATTCAAAATTTCCGCTACAGGTTCTGCAAACTACTCAGAATTTCCACTACAGATTCTCCGAACTACTCAAAATTTCCGCTACAGGTTCCCCGAACTACTCAAAATTTCCGCTACAGGTTCTCTGAACTACTCAAAATTTTCACTATTGGTTCTCTGAACTACTCAAAATTTCCGCTACAGGTTCTCCAAACTACTCAAAATTTCTACTACGGATTCTCCGAACTACTCAAAATTTCCGCTACAGGTTCTCTGAACTACTCAAAATTTTCACTATTGGTTCTCTGAACTTCTCAAAATTTTCACTATTGGTTCTCTGAACTAAAAATTTTCACTATTGGTTCTCTGACGTACTCAAAATTTTCACTATTGGTTCTCTGACGTACTCAAAATTTTCACTATTGGTTCTCCGAACTATTCAGAATTTCCGCTACAGGTTCTGCAAACTACTCAGAATTTCCACTGCGGATTCTCCGAACTACTCAAAATTTCTACTACTGGTTCTCTGAACTACTCAAAATTTCCACTATTGGTTCTCTGAACTATTCAAAATTTCTACTACCGGCTCTCTGAACTACTCAGAATTTCCACTACGGATTGTCCGAACTACTCAAAATTTCCGCTACAGGTTCTCTGAACTACTCAAAATTTTCACTATTGGTTTTCTGAACTACTCAAAATTTCCGCTACAGGTTCTCCAAACTACTCAAAATTTCTACTATGGGTTTTCTGAACTATTCAAAATTTCCACTACTGTTTTTCTGAACTTCTCAAAATATCTGCTACAGGTTCTCCGAATTTTTCAAAATTTCCATTATGGATTCTCCAAACATCTCAAAATTTCCACTATTGGTTCTCCAGAACCTGTCAGAACCTGCCGGATTTCACTCCTGGTCAGTGGGTCAGGAGCTGTGCTGGGATGGTCAGAGATCCTGAACTGTTTCAGCTAGTGGGTCTATAAACCACGATTCTCAATTTATGGAAGGTCTGGCTGAGACTGACAAAGGAAGCTTCTGTTTTTCCCACTTCATTCTCTGGAAGGTTTACAATCCCTCCCAGGTTTCTCTTAGAAATATCTTGGCTGATTTTAAGAGATTTTGGAGGCGTGGCTGGACAGAATTCCACAGGCAGCTAGGGAATTCTGGGAATTGAAGTCCACACATCTTAAGATGGCCGAGGCTGAGAAACACTGGCACCACTGGCCATCCTGCGGAACAGCTTGCCACTTGAAATTTAAAGAGCAAGGATCGGAGAACCTGTGTTATGCCTCCGAATCCTGGGATTGAATTAAATTGAATTTAAAGCAAATTACCCTTCCATTCCCATGGAAAGAAGATATTTGAGACATTTTTCTGCAAAGGATTGACAAGGGAGACAGCTGGGATCAGCATGAAAAGGTTAACAATATGAGTTGCTCTCAGCAGCTTCTCTATTGTTCTCCTGCCAAACCCATTCTAACTTTATTTTTCCAACACCTTTCGCTGAAGTGGGTGTGATTTAAAAAGAGAGCGAGGGAGAGAGAAGGAGGCAGAGAGGGAGAGAGAGAAGAGATGATAGATAAACAGATAAATAGAATGATTGATAGATAGCTAAGAAGATAGATGATAGATAAAAGATAGACAGACAGACATAGACAGACAGATGATAGATAGTTAGATAGATAGATAGATAGATAGATAGATAGATAGATAGATAGATAGATAGATAGATAGATAGATAGATAGATATGGATGGATGGATGGATGGATGGATGGATGGATGGATGGATGGATGGATGGATAAGATAGACAATAGATAATAGATAGATGGATAGATACAGAGAGAGAGAGGGATAGAGCATAGAGGGAAGGATGGATGGGTTGATAAGTGGGCAGATGGATGGATAGATAGATACGTTTTTTTAATGACTGGTTGACTATTTTAGAGAGAGTGGATGGATTGATAAAAAGAGATATAGAGGAAGAGACTTGGTGAGAAAGAGATAAATGATTGGATAGCTAAAAGGCAGGCAGGTAGGTAGGTAGGTAGATAGATAGATAAAGATAAAAGACATAGATAAGATAGATGATAGATAGATGAAGATGGATATCTGTCTGTCTGTCTATCTTTATCAGTGTGTGTGTGTGTTGGGATTCAACATTTTTTACTACCGGTTCTATGGGCGTGGCTTGGTGGGCGTGGCTGGGGAAGAATGCTATAAAATCCCCATTCCCTCCCAATCAGCTGGGACTCTGACTGGGAGGCAGAGAAGAGATGGGGGGCGGGGCCAGCCACAGGTGGTATTTGCCGGATCTCCAAACTACTCCAAGTTTCCGCTACCGGTTCTCCAGAACTGGCCAGAACCTGCTGAATACCACCTCTGGTGTGTGTGTGTGTGTGTGTGTGTGGAGACACACATACACACACTGAGAGAGACAGATACTCACCCTCGTGGTAGAAGTCATGGATGTAATCTGAACAGCGTATGGAGACCACCTGTCCTGGGGGCCCTTCCGGCCAGCAGCTGATACCGTCCCACTCGGGGGCACAAAACCCCTCTGCAAGACACAAACAATACAATACAATCAATGCAATAAAATGCAATGCAGTACAATAGCAGAGTTGGAAGGGACCTTGGAGGTCATCTAGTCCAACCCCCTGCCTAGGCGGGAAGCCCTATACCGTTTCAGACAAGTGGCTATCCAACATCTTCTTAAAGACTTCCAGGGTTGGGGAAGCTGAAGAGCTTGTGGGAGGTCAGCAGCCATTCAAAGTGACCTATGACCGTTTTTCACACTTACGACCGCTCCAGCGTCCCCAGGATCACCTGATCAAAATTGGGACCATGGGCAACTGGCTCGTATTAATGACGGTCGCAATGTTACATTGGGGTTACAGGATCCGCTTTTGCGACCTTCCTAGCAGCTTCCGTCAGCAGCAGAGTCAACGGGGGAAGCTGGGATTCGCTTAAAGGCATGCGATTCACTTAACGACCGTGGCAAAAGCACTGACAAAATCAGGTGCAACTGTGCATATACAGAAACGTTCAACACAATTGTGTAACTTAACAATACGTACTTCCTATTTCGTCTTGGGATGCATTTGTCTCCTTGGCAGGTTAGAATGAGATAACCATGGCTTGTTTGTCTGCCTTTATCAAAGGTGAAATTATGCCATAGGTTTTGGGAGTTCTTCCTCCCTCAATTCTTCCTCCCTCCCTCCCTCCCTCCCTCCCTTCCTTCCTTCCTTCCTTCCTTCCTTCCATCCCTCCTCTCTCTTTTCCTTCCTCCCCCTTTCTTTCTTTTTCTTCTGTATTTCTTTCCTCTCTCCCACCCTCTCTCTCTTCCTTCCTTCCATTCTTCCCTCCTCCCTCCTACTCCTTCCCTCCCTCCCTTCCCCTTCCTTTTTCTTTTCTCCTTCCTTCCATCCCTCCTCTCTCTTTTCCTTCCTCCCCCTTTCTTTCTTTTTCTTCTGTATTTCTTTCCTCTCTCCCACCCTCTCTCTCTTCCTTCCTTCCATTCTTCCCTCCTCCTTCTTCCCTCCCTTCCTTCCCCTTCCTTTTTCTTTTCTCCTTCCTTCCGTCCTTCCCTCTCTCTCTTCTTCCCTCTGTTTCTTTCTTTTTCTCCTGTCTTCCTTCCTTCCTTCCTTCCTTCCTTCCTTCCTTCCTTCCTTCCTTCCTTTCTTTCTTTCTTTCTTTCCTGCTTGCTTGCTTGCTTGCTTGCCAACATCTGCTCCACATGGGGAGCTCACAACAGCCCTCTGCATCTTGGTAACGAAAGAGACGCCAACCCAGTTCCCAAGGTGTTTGCGTAGCAGCATAGAATATAAATCACTCCTAAGTTAGGCTGGCACTCTGAAGGAGGGGCGGGGGGGGGGGGCAGGGGCAACCGCAGGCACTGGTGTGCCCTTGTGGTGATTCTATTACGGGAAGGACGAGCCGTGCTTGGAAAGAAATGGGAAGCAGAAACCTCAAGAGGAACAGAAAAAGATGAACGGGGGGGGGGGGGGGAGAGAAAAAAGAATAATGGAGAAGAGAAGGGAGGGAGGGAAGAGGATGGAGGTCAAGAAAAGGAGAGGGTGGGAGGGAGGGAGAAAGGCGAGGGAAAATAAAAGGAAGGAAAGAAATGAGTAAATAAGGAAGGAAGAAAAAGGAAGGAGAGAGGCAGAAAGAGGAAGGAAGGAAGGAAGGAAGGAAAGAAGGAAAAGAAAGTAAAAGAGAGAAAGAGGAAGAATAAATGGAAGGAATGGCAACAGGGAGGAAGGAAGAGTAAAACATGTAAAAGAAAAAATAAAGGAAAAAGCAAGCAAAAGAGACAGAGAGAGGGAAAGAAAGAAAGAAAAAGAAAGGAAGGAAATAAGAAAACAAGGAAGGAAGGAAGAGAAAGAAAGAAAGAAGGAAAGGAAAGAAAGAGAAAGAAAGAAAGAAGAAAGGAAAGAAAGAGAAAAAAGGAAGGAAGGAAGGAAGGAGAGAAAGAAAGAAAGAAAGGAGGAAAGAAAGAAAGAAAAAGGAGGAAAGAGAAAGAAAGAAAGAAAGAAAGAAAGGAAAGAAAGAAAGAAGGAAATAAGAAAAGGAAGGAGGGAAGAAAGAGAAAGAAAGAAGGAAAGAAGGAAAGAAAGAGAAAGAAAGAAAGAAGAAAGGAAAGAAAGAGAAAAAAGGAAATAAGAAAAGGAAGGAAGGAAGAGAAAGAAAGAAGGAAAGAAGGAAAGAAAGAGAGAAAGAAAGAAAGAAAGGAAAGAAAGAAAAAGGGAAAGAAAGAAAGAAAGAAAGAAAGAGAAAAAAGAAAGAAAGAAGGAAAGAAGGAAAGAAGGAAAGAAAGAAACAATCCACAGCTTTGGCCACCAATAAGAGACCCACATGAGGCAGCCTTGCCTTGCCCCCCTGAGTTCTGCCACATCCATAAGACCTTGAGAAATTGACCTTCAGGAGCCTCCTGGGGCCAGAACACAGGGGCCTTCCTGTCCCCAGTGTCAGATCTTCCCCTATGAAGATCCCACCAAACCCAAGCAGGCCTGCCTAAATCAAAGAATTTGCTCCTAAGATCAAGGTAAGACGAAGGAATCACCATTTCTGAGATTCACAGGTTCTCGTGCCTGCAAGACTGTGATGCTTCTCCCAATTCTACAAGTGCAGAAGTCACCAACATGGAGGGATGGATCTTAGGCAGCAAGGAAGGGCCAACAGACCAAGGCGTAAGCCAGCTGCCATCCTATGCCCTCCAGATTGACGTCCACATGTTGTTCCTCAAAGCAGAAACATCTGGAATCCCTGGCAGGGCCAGCATGGTGATGCCCATCTCTTGCTGCTCCAAAGATCACATCTGGAGAAGGCATCAGAGCTTCTCCTTCCAACCACCAGGAGATGCCAGGCCCGAGAAATGGGTGGATCTCAGCCCCTCAACTAAATATGATTCAACCAGAAAGGTCAATAAATTAAACCCAGCTAATACGATTAAGGGAAAGGCTCCCTTGTGAAGGCCAGTAGGACTTCACAAACACGTCTCTGTCATTTTCTTGGCCGGGATGACCATCGTGGTTTGAGATGGCCTCCTTCCAAGATCTGAGATTTCGACTCAAAATTTCCAGGTGACACAGACTGGAATTCTCCTCCCAGCACACATCCATCAAGGGCCTCTTTCAAGTTGGCCGAATCCGTCGGTTGGAAAACCTTGAGGAGAAGTCAAGGAGAAGAAACCAGGAGGAACTGGGAGAAATTTGGAATAACAATAACAATAATAATAGTTCAGGAAAAGAAAGTCTTCTTCGTGTTGGAGGTTTTCTGTTGAGTCAAAGAGGGACGGACAATGAAGAAGAGCGCTAGATGAGGGCCTCTCAACCTTGAAGACTTTTGGACCTCAACTCCCACAATTCCCAAGCCAACCCTCATCTCAACGTCCACCATTCCAGCCCACCTGAAGAGAAGCTGGCCCTGCATCTCTGGGGGATTCTGGGAGTTGAGGCCCACACGTCTTAAAGATGTCCAAGGTTGGGAAACACTGTTCTAGATATCCCTTCAACCTAGAGCTATGTGTTGGATCTAGAATGTCCACCATTCCAGCATGTCTGGCGAGATGCTGGATCTTCATCTCAGCATGTTTGGCTGAGGGATTTTGGGAGTTGAGACCACAGATCTTCAAGTGACTAAAGTTGAAAAAAACTGTTCTAGATACTCCTTTTATGGCTTGGTACCATGTGTTGGATCTAGAATGTCTGTAATTCCAGACCAGCTGGGGTGAAGTTTGATTATCTCAGCACGGTGGATTTCTGGATGTTGAAGTTCACACTCATTAAAGTGGCCAAGAATGAGAGCCAATGTTCTAGATATTCCATCTACAGCTTAGAACCATTGTTAGACCTAGAACGTCTACCATTCCAACCCATCTGGAGTACAGTTGGACCTTCATCTCAGCATGGCTTACTAGGGATTCTGGGAGTTGAGACCCACATGTCTTAAAATGGCCCAGATCAAGAGCCACTGTTCTAGATATCCCATCTACAGCTTGGAACCATTGTTAGACCTAGAACGTCCACCATTCTAGCCCATCTGGAGTAAAGCTGGACCTTCATCTCAGCATGGCTTACTAGGGATTCTGGGAGTTGAGACCCACATGTCTTAAAATGGCCCAGATCGAGAGCCACTGTTCTAGATATTCCATCTACAGCTTAGAACCATTGTTAGACCTAGAACGTCCACCATTCCACCCCATCTGGAGAGGAGCTGCCCCTACATCTCAGCATGGCTGGCTGGGAATTGCGGGAGTTGAAGCCCCCCCCCCTAATCTTAAAGTATCCAAGAATGAGAAACGCTGTTCTAGATATTCCTTCTACGGAATGGGTTGTACCTAAAACGTCAACAATCCCAGCCTTTCTGGAACAAAGGTGGTCTTGCATCTTTTTTGAAGTCAGGAAAACAGCTCGAGAGATGCTGAGCCTTGGAGACAGGAAAATTCTTCCAGCCACGTCAAAGCGTGAATTGTGTGTGTGTGTTTTGGACACTCTCCACACCGTGAGGTCTTGCAAATACACGATTGAACCTATCCGAATTGGACAAGGCAGTTTGGTCCAGCAAATAAAAGCATTATTTATTAGGTGGGTGAAGGAGGAGGAGGAGGAAGAGGGAGAAAGAGGCACCTGGAATTAAACAGGGAGATCAGCCGCTGCAACTGGCGCGTTGGGGAGAACCTCATGTGCGCAAAGATGGGAACTCACAATCATTCCCCCCACAATGGAAGAACGAGACGGTGAAGGGATGGGGCTGGCAGAGATCCTAAAACTGATTGCGCTAATTAAAGAAAAGGATTTATCTGGTTTTGTTTCCATTTTGGAAACCACTTCTGGGTTTTGTATTTAAAAAAAGAAAAGGAGTTGAGGACGAGACTGAGTCATTGTTATAGAAATATAAGCGCCTGCCTTGTTGCAGAGAAACGTTAAGGGTCCCTGGTGGTCTCTGAGCTGGGTGCAAACATTTCATGAGCCAGCTAGGGAACATCATCCGTGCTAGAAGGGGGAGGGGTTCTAGAGTCTAGCGTTGTTGATGAGGTTACCTAGTTGGGTGAGGAAATGTCTGTAAGAAAAGCTCAGAGAGCACCAGGGACCCCACGGTCCTCCTCCTCCTCTTTTCTTCAAACCATGCCCTCCTCCCCCACTTCTAGCCCTGATGATGTTTCCTAGCTGGGTCATGAAATGTCTGCAGGAAAACCCATCAAGTTAAGGAGCCCCCAGTCCTCCTCCTCCTCCTCCTCCTCCACCTCCCTTTTAGCCCTGATGCGATTCCCTAGCTGGGTCATGAAATGTCTGCAGGAAAACCCATCAAGTTAAGGAGCCCCCAGTCCTCCTCCTCCTCCTCCTCCTCCTCCTCCTCCTCCTCCCTTTTAACCCTGATGCGATTCCCTAGCTGGGTCATGAAATGTCTGCAAAAAAACTCAACAAGTTAAGGACCTCCCAGTCCTCCCCCCCCCCCGCTTCTCCCTAAAAACCCCATTCCCATCTAGCACTGATGACGTTCCCTAGTTGGGTCATGAAACGTCTGCAAGAAAACCAAGCTCAGAGAGCATTAAGGACCCCACAGTCGTCGTCGTCGTCGTCGTCCTCCTCCTCCTCCTCCTCCTCCTCCTCCTCCTCCTCCTCCTCCCCCCTCCTCCTCCTCCTCCTCCTCCACCTCCTCCTCCTCCTCCCTTCTAGCCCTGATGAGGTTCCCTAGCTGGGTCATGAAACGTCTGCACCGAAGACATCACCCTCTCCATGCCAACCCTGAGCCACACAAATATTCTCTCTTTTTGTTTTGTTTTCAGAAGTGGAGGGAGGAAGGTAGGGAGTGAGTAAGTGCAACAGAGAATATAATCTGAGCCTGAACGCTTCCCGTTCTCAGTGCAATCGTTCACACTGGTTCAATGCATCATTTTGCAAAACTACTCCAAAGTATTCCCCCCCCCCCCCCACAACCCATGGCTTGTTTTGTCTTCAGAATTCTTAGGCAAACATTATTATTTTCCTTTTTCTAAAAAAAAGAAATTAAAAAAAAAAGCCGCCATAAACATGCCGAAATGGACTGGAACAAATTTAAGTGCAGGAAGACCGACCAATTGAGAAGAACACAACCGGTTCCAGATGGGAGATGCCCAGTGTGGCCAATTAAAAGGCATTCTGAAACAATTACACATTTCTCTTCGTGGATTCGGGGCGGGAAGGAAAAGTGGGAAGAGACAGGACGCTTTTCCAGATGGGAATCGAGTCTCCGGGGACCTAAGAGGTCATCTAATCCAACCCCCTGCATGCTGCAGGGGTCGGGATCCCAGAATGAGGCGGACGGTTGCTGTTATTGGTAGTTTTCGACCTACGACCTCGTGCTTAGCAGCCATTCGAAATCATGACGGACCTACTCCTACATCCTCGACTTGCAACAGCTCATTTAGTTGCAAAGGAGCCGAAAACATGACTGTTTTTCGAACTTAAACCATTGCAGCATCCCCAGTGATGCTTGGCAACTGTCTCGTATTTATGACAGTCGCAAGGTCCCATGATCCCCTTTTGTGACCTTCTGACGAGCAAAGCTAAAGGGGAAGCCGGATTCACTTAATGACGCCGTTGATCACTCAACAACTGCAGTGCTTCACTTAACAACCGTGGGAAGAAAAGTAGTAAAACGGGGCAAAATTGACTTAGCAACTCTCTCTCACTTAGTAACAGAATATTTTGGACCGAATGGTGATCGTAAGTCGAGGATTACCTGTATCTACGACCCAGATTCGAAATCTCGACGGTCACTTGCAGCGTCCTGCAGCCAGACGGTCGCGTTTTACAACGGTTTGGCCAAAATCCCACTTGAGTTCCCTTAATGACCACTGTGTTTACTTAACGACCATCGCAAAAAAGGTTGTAAAATCTGGTTGGTCACATGACCAACCCAGTTTATGAGTTACGACCGCGATGGGCAGCCTCCATTACGGTCGTAACTTGAAGATGACCTGTACACTCCCTGAGGCTAGGCAAGATGGATTGCTCGTGTGAGAACGGTCACTAAACGAATGGTCGTAAGGTCGAGGACAACCTGGATCTTGAGCTTCACAGGTAGTCCTCGACTTACAACCATCCATTTAGCGAACCGTCATAACAACGGAAAAAAGTGACCTACGACCAATCCTCAAACTTACGACGGTCGCAGCATCCTCTCCGTCACAGGATCAAAATTTTGGCACTTGGCAACCGGCAAGTAATTACAACAGTCGGAGCATTTCGGGGTTACATGACCGCCATTTGTGTCCTTCCAGGAACTTGGATTCACTTAATGGCCGTGCGATTCACTTAACAACAGCAGCAATTCCCTTCATAACCATAAAATCGGGTGGGACTCACTTAACAGCAGGAAGGTCATAAAACTGGGTGTGGCTCGCTGAACAATGGCCTTGCTTAGCAACAGAAATTCTGCTCCTTACTGTGGTCGTAAGTCGAGGACTCCCTGCTACAGATAAAATTTGGTCTCTTTGATGTCAGTCCCTTAAAATCTGTTGTTGTTTTTTTTTTTTAAAGACTCTGCTAGCATCCATGGAATAAATGCAGGATTTTAATTACCGTTAAACTCCATTTCTGTTCAATTTTCTTTTTTTCACGCTGCCAAAAGGCATAAAATCAACACAACAGATTCCCCGTTTGCCCAAGCTTTAAAATTTCGCATCTCTTTTTCTCCTGGATCCAGATCTGCTTTTCATATAAAAGGAGATCGTTATATAAAATGGTATGACTAGCCCTCGACTTATAACGTTTCATTTAGTGACCGTTCGAAGTTACAACGGCACTGGGAAACGTGACCTTAGGACTGCTTTTCACACTTACGACCGCTCAGCAACCCCATATCTAAATTCGGATGCTTGGCAAATGACTCATAGTTATGACGGATGGCGGCCGTAGGATCCCCTTTTGCGACCTTCTCACGAGGAAAGTCAAGGGGGGGAGCCAGATTCACTCAACAACCCAGTTACTTCACTTAACAACGGTGGCAAGAAAGGCTGTATTCTGGGGGGCAAAATTCACTTAACAAGCGTCTCGTTTAGCAACAGAAACATGGGGTTTGATTGTGGGTATAACTCGAGGGCCACCGGTACCAAACCTTATCAGGCACCACAGAATCCGCGTATGGAAAGGCGAGGATCCGCAAAGGAAGCATCCCACCCTTGCAGCGAGCCAGATAAACGCTTGGATGGAGCACCACCAGGAGATCCCAGGATGTCAGTCTCTACTGGGAAATCCAAAGAGACACCTAGAGAATTTCCACGGTTGAGGACGGATTTGAATCCAGTTGAAGAAGAAGAAAAGAGCTTTGAAATAATATCTGAAGGACTGCTTGAGTTTGGACCAAACACCAGGCGACAGGGAGTTCTAGTCCCATCTTAACCATGAAAAACAGGCTGGCTGATTTTGAGCCAATCACCAGGAGACAGGGAGTTCTAATCCCATCGTAGGCCTTAAAAATCAATTAAGTGACATTGGGCCAGTCTGTCTGAGTCCAACCCACCTCGCAAGGTGGTTGTTGTGGGGAATATAGGAGATGGAAGGCTTATGATATATATATGTCTGTATGTGTTAGGTTTTTGAGCTGATCAATAAATAAATCAGGGAGACTAGTATAGATCTATTTCGAGCTTTTTAGCTCTCATCAGCTAGCCATACCCTTACTGGGATTCGAACCTGGGAAGTATTACATGTGAGGCAGATGTTTTAGCCACTAGACTACTGGTTCTTATCCTGATCAGCTGAGACAGGATAAGTATCTATAATTGTTCCACAACACCATGTTAAGCCCCAATTAAGGGAGGAAGCACACTGCTTTTTCCTTTTCTGCCTTTCGGCTCATCATCAGAGACTATCTAGACAGAAAGCTATGAGTTCTGTTGTGTACTTTTTTTATATATGTGTTAGGTTTTTGAGCTGATCAATAAATAAGTCAGGGAGACTAGTATAGATCTATTTCGAGCTTTTTAGCTCTCATCAGCTAAATTCTCCCTGATTTATTTATTGATCAGATCAAAAACGTAACACACATATAAAAAAAATTACACAACGGAACTCATGGCTTTCTGTCTAGATGGTCTCTGGTGATGAGCTGAAAGGCAGAAAAGGAGAGCAGATTGCTTCCTCCCTTAATTGGGGCTTAACAGGGTGTTGTGACACAACCATATGTGTGTGTGTGTGTGTGTGTGAAGTTTGTGCTGATAAATAAATAAAGGGATATACATACAAACATACATACATACATACATACATACATACATACATACATACATACATACATATTTGCCACTGTAGTTATTTATGAAAATATTAAGGGCAGAAAAAATAATAATAATTGCAAAGGCAGTACATTTATGCCTAATATAACCAATATAATCATTGCAATTTTCATACCAATGAGTCAGTGGTGGGTTTCAAATTTTTTTAGAACCTATTCTGTAGGTGTGGCCTATTTTGTGGGCGTGGCTTGGCAGTCATGTGACAGGGTGGGAGTGGCCACCTTTTAAAATGTGGTGAAACTCATTTAACAACGCTCTTGCTTAGCAACCAAAATTTTGGACTCAATTGTGATGATTCTTTCTTTCTTTCTTTCTTTCTTTCTTTCTTTCTTTCTTTCTTTCTTTCTTTCTTTCTTTCTTTCTTTCTTTCTTTCTTTCTTTCCTTTCTTCCTTCCTTCCTTCCTTTCCTTTCCTTCCCGTTGGGTCACTGGCAGCGGCGGGCCAGATTTACTTCCAGGTTCGCCGGTGGAACCCCCTCTCACCGGTTCTCTAAATTTCACCAACCGGCTCTCGCGAGTAGGTGCGAGCCTGCAGACACCCACCACTGCAATGAGTATCCCACCCTTCAGACACCCCATAAATGAGCTGCAATAATCAACGCCCGGGACCCCCCAGTCCTCCTCATATCTCCTCCTCCTCCCCCTCCTCCTTCTTTCCTCAAACCGCACTCCCTTTAACACTGATGATGTTCCCTAGCTGGGTCATGAAACGTCTGCAAAAAAAGCCACCCAGCTCAGAGAGCTCCAAGGACCCCTCAGTCCTCCTCCTCCTCCATAATCCAGCATTTTCCAATTTTGGCAATATTTTGGTCTGCCGAATCCAACTCCCATCGTTCCACAGGCAGCCTAGCCACGGCTGAGGATTCTGGGAATTGCAGTCCACTCTGCTTCATTGGGCCAAGGTTGGGCAACACTGCTATAATCTATTCTGGCTACCCAAGGATCTCTAAATTTAGAATCACAGGGTTGGGAAGGGTACCTTGGAGGTCATCTAGTCCAACCCCCTGCTCAAGCGTGAGACCCTCAGCCATATGGGCGTGCTTGGCTGCAGAAAATGACACAGATCCCTAAAGCTCCCTTCGCTTGAATTAGGACCAGTTGTAGGAGCACATTTTTTAAAAAAATAAAACCGCCTCCCCCTTGAAACCACTTCTGTCGCATTCTTTTCGAGTGTCTTTATTTCCTCCTAATTAATTCTGACTTCATTCCCAGCATCTCGTTAGCTCACGCTAATTAATTCCAGACCAAGCAGGCGTGACTGGGCCAACTCCTCGGCCAGATTTGCTCCGAAAAAACCCTTTGCTTGGGCGAAAACTTTCTCCAACTTTGCTCCAGCAAGCATCAAAACACAGAGAAGAACCAGCAACCAATCGGAAACCTCGGTCCTTCCCTGGCGGCCCAATCGGAACGCGGGGAGCATCTCCCGGACCCCGGAAGATTTCAAGGGAGCCCCACCCACAAATTTTGATTGAATAAATAAATAAATAAATAACCTCCCTTTTCTTTTAGAGGGAATCCTCGGCTTACGATCACGATGGAGAGCAGAATTTCCATCACTAAGCGAGTCGGTTGTTAAGTGAGTCGTGTCTGATTCTACGACCTTTTCTACCACGGTTGTTAAGCAGATCGTTTCAGTTGTTAAGTGAATCTTGCTGGGAAGGGGGATGGATGAAGATCACGTGACCCAGGTCGCTGCAATTAGCATAAATACCTGCCAGTTGCCAAGCGACATTTGATCATGTGACCGTGGGAATCACACAGGTCTTTGCCCCAAAATGCAAGAGGACAATCAACCTGCAGGTCATTTTTTAATCATTATTATATTCTGTAACTATATATTGTATTCTATTGTATTGGGTTGCACTGCAATGGTATTGTACTGTACTGTACTATATTATGGTGTGTTGCATTGTGTTGTGTTGCAGTGTCCTATCCTATCTTATATTGTTTTGCATTATATTGTACGGTAATGTACTGTATTGTATTTTATTATATTGTGTTGTATTGCATTGCGCTGTACTGTATTGAATTGTGTTGTGTTATGTTATCTTGTGCAGTGTTGTTTATGTATTATATTATTATACTAGGTAAAGGCACATATGTGCTAGTCATTCCCAACTCTAGGGGGCGGTGCTCATCTCTGTTTCAAAGCCGAAGAGCCAGCACTGTCCGAAGACGTCTCCGGGGTCATGTGGTTGGCATGACTAAATGGCCAAGGCCACAAAATGCTGTTCCCTTCCCACCAAAGGTGGCTCCTGTTTTTCTACCTGCATTTTTTTACGTGCTTTCGAACTGCTAGGTTGGCAGAAGCTGGGACAAGTCACGGGAGCTCCTTCTGTTACGTGTCGCTAGGGATTCAAACACTGAATTGTTCAATCAACAAGCTCAGCACTCAGCCATTATTATACTATGTTATATATACCATGCTATACTATGCTATGCTATACTCTATTACATTATTATACTATATTATATTACTCTGCATTGTATTGTATTTAACAGATTAACAGAGTTGGAAGGGACCTTGCAGGTCATCTAGTCTAATCCCCTGTGCCAAGCAGGAGACCCTACATCTGCTTCTACCTAGGATTGAACTCACAACCTCCTGATTGGGAGACGAGAGCTCTACCTCTAGGCCACAGCAGCTTCATTGTATTGTATTGTATTGTATTGTATTGTATTGTATTGTATTGTATTCTATTCTATTCTATTCTATTCTATTCTATTCTATTATATTATATTATATTATATTATATTATATTATATTGAAAGGGAATAGTAATAAGGATACAAACTTGTTTATTAATATTTGTTTTCTGTAACCCACATATATTATACCTTGCATTTGTAACATAATAAGCTTGCATTTGCCTTTTGTCCCCTGCAACTGACTTCCTGTGGGGCTGTTATTAGGATCTCTAGAATATCTGGGGAATGTCAAAACTTGTCATCCCGGCCACTTGGAGTCTTATGGGCACAGAATGGAGCTGTAAAACTGACCCCTTCTTCTGCCTTTGATCTGTGCCCTTCACAACAGGGGGCCAAGTGGCCAGTCGTGGGAACAGGGGAAAGAGACAAGACTGAGAAAGCTAGGGATGAGGTCTCTAACTGTACAAAAAGGAGATACACCTTCTCCTCTGCATATCCTCGGGGTATGTGGGGAACAACTGACCAGCGTGTCTTTAAGCTTTGATCAAAGTTGAAACGCTGATTGTTATTCAAGCCTCCGTTTAAGTCTCAGGTTTGGCTCTTTCTCACTTGGATGCTTTCTCAAACTTCTATGGGTCTCAACGTATTCTCCAACCTTACAATATTGTATTGTATTGTATTGTATTGTGTTGTGTTGTGTTGTGTTGTGTTGTGTTGTATTGTATTGTATGCCCCAACCCTGGAAGTCTTTAAAAAGATGTTAGATAGCCATTTGTCTGAAATGGTATAAAGTTCCTGCCCACGCAGGGGGTTGGACTAGAAGACCTACAAGGTCCCTTCCAACTCTGCTATTGTATTGTATTGTATCATATTACATTACATTATATTATTATATCATATTGCATTATATATAGCTGGGGGGGAAACCCTTGCATATGAAACTTGCAGGCCAATGCATTGATTTAAGGAGAAACCCCCGGGGTCTTCCTTCAGACGGGGTGGGGGAGTGGGATTCAGAGCGTGGGAAAAGCAGACTTTCACGTGCTTTGAACTAACCCGTGTTTGCTTTTCCAGGGATGTTTGGCTAGCAAGAGAGAAACCCCAAACTTCCAAGAGGCGTGAAAGGGGGAAATTCTTGCCTAAAATACGTTCTATTGTTCGAAGCAAGAACAGCTGCAGAATCCAGCCGGGCTGAGGGTGTCTTGCACACACGCATTCCCCCGTCCCCTCCCGCTCGCACGCTCCTCCGCACACTCACTAATCCAGCTCTGCCTCTCGCTCCTTTGTCAACTCAACTCATCTGGCACCAATTAAGGAGCTCCCAAAATAGAAAATAAAATAAAACTTCTAGCAGCCACTTGGCTGGGGGGGAGGGGGGGGGCTGGGAGGGGAGGGGGCGAGATGGAGGACTGATGGGTTGGACAAGATTCCTCCAGCCGCTGCCTCGTTACAGGAAGTCCCCGACTTACAACCGTTCATTTAATGACCGCTTGGAGTTACGACGACGCCAAACGAAGGGAGTTACGGCGTTTGCTTTTTCCGATTCAGCATCCTTGCAGTCACGTGATCAATTAATTTAATTTAATTTATTAATATTTATATCCCGCCCTTCTCCACAGAGGACCCAGGGCGGTGCACAGGAATTTAAAAACATACAAAAAATAAATACATAATTTAAAATATATATTAAACTATCCTAAAATATATATTAAACTACGCTAACCCTTTGGTGACCTTCTGTGGAGCAAAGTCAATGGGGTTGCTTAGCGACCGCGTGGCTGACCGAGCAACTGCAGCGTCTCGCTTAACGACAAAGTTTGTAAAATGGGACGCAGCTCACTTAACAACTGACTTGTTTTTTTTTGTTTTTTGTTTTGCCAACATGGTTAAATGAATCACTGCCATTGATAAGTGAATCTGGCTTCCCCTCTCAACTTTGGTCGCAAAAAGGGATCGTGTGACACCCCCCCACCCACCCTCCCGAAGCACTGCAACACCGTCATAAATACGAGTCAGGTGTCAGGTGCCTGGATTTTGATTACATAACCGCGAGGATGCCACAACGGTCGTAAGTGTGGAAAACAAGCACGTCCCTTTTATCCGTGCTGTTGTAACTTTGAATGGTCACTAAATTGGTGGTTGTAAGTCAAGGACTGCCTCTATTCTGCTAAGTGACAGGAACGGATGTATAGAAGTGAGAGGGCAGAAGACTGAAAAACTGACTAGGCCATTCAGAGGCCCAAGAACGAAGGAGGTGGTGGATTATTTGAGAAGGTCCTGCCTTGAAGATGCCAGTCTGAAAGGGAACACACATTTTGCAGGAAGGAAGGAAGGTAGGAAGAAGGGAGAAAGGAAGGAAATAAAAGGAAACAAAGAAAAGAAAAATGAAGGAGAGAAAGAAAGAGAGAGACAAAGAGGAAGGAGGGAGGGAAAAAGAAAAGAAGGAAGGAGGAAGGAGGCAGGGAGCAAGAAGAGAAGAAGGAAGGAAGAGAGAAAGGAAGGAAAGAAAAAAGAAAGACAAAAATAAGAGAAAAAGACAGAGAGAGAGAAACAAAGGAGGGAGAAAGGAGGGAGAGGAAAGAAGGAAGAAGGGAAGGAAGGAAGGAAATGAAAAAGAAAGAAACAAAGAAAAGACAAAAATGGAAGGCGAGAAAGAGAGAGAGAGAGAAATGAAGGAAGGAAGGAGAAAGGAAAGAAGGAAGAAGGGAGGAAAGGAAGGAATGAAGGAAGGAGAAAGAAGGAAGGAAGGAGGGAGGAAAGGAAGGAGGGTGGAGGAAAGAAGGAAGGAGGGAGGGAGAGAGGAAAAGAAGGAAGGAAGGAAGGAAGGAAGGAAGGAAGGAAGGAAGGAAGGAAAATATTGCACTAATTATGTTACATGCTTGGGTCATGAAACCATCAAGTTCAGAGACTGCATAACTGTCATCGCCCTCCTCCTCCTCTCCTCAACCCACCCTCCTGTCTAACACTGATGATGTTCCCTAGTGGGGTCATGGAACGTCTGCAAGAAAGCCATAGTCCTTCCTCCTCCTTTTTATCATCCAGGATTTTCCAAGGTTGGTATTTTGGGGGCTAGGGCTGGGGGATGTCTACAGCCTTTAACTCCCATAGTTCCACAGGCAGCATAGCCAGGGCTGAGGATTCTGGGAGTTGAAGTCCAGTCGCCTTTCACTGGCCAAGGTTGGGCAACTCTGCTATAATCTATTCCGGCCAATTGTCCAAATCAGAAATTCATTCTTTTTTTTTTAATGACATTTTTTGTTTTTTACAAGGCTTTCAAAGTTGCAGCCAACAGGAAGGTGCAACCTAGTCTAGATGCACACTCACCTGGCACGAGGGGCCCCTTCTCTTGCAAAAACTTTTCACACTTGGCCTTGGCTTCCAACAGGTACATGATCTGCTCCTCCTTCGTTACGACGTCATCAGGATCCACCTGTGGGGGGGGAGGAGGAGGGGGGGAAAACAGCGCATGAGATCCCAAGTGCAGAGAGATTTCTGGCTGCCTGCTTTATAAAAAGGTTGGGAGCCCCTTTTTTTTAAAATGCGTGTTTGTGTGTAGAAAATATGCTATTCTTTCTTTGCCTTCCTTCCTTCCTTCCTTCCTTCCTTCCCCCCTTCCTTGTTTGCCTTCCTTCCTTCTATTATATTCCTTTTTCCCTTCCTTCCTTCTTTCCCTCCTCTTCCTCTTTTCTTCCTTCCATTTTATTCCTTTTTCCTTGTCCTTCTTCCTTTCCTTCCTTTGTGCCTTCCTCTTTCCTTCCTTCCTTTATATTCCTCTTTCCTTCCTCCCTTCTTTCCTCTTTTTTCTTCCTTCCTTCCTTCTCTCCCTCCCTCATTCCTTCTTTGCCTTCCTTCCATTTTATTCCTACCTTTTTCCTTTTTCTTTTTCTTCCTCCCTTCTTTCCCTCCTCTTCCTCTTTCCTTCCTTCCATTATATTCCTTTTTCCCTTCCTTCCTTCCTCCCATCTTTCTTCACTCCTTCCCTCTCTCCTTTCTTTCTTTCTTTCCATTATCCCTCCCTTCTTCTTTCCTTTGCCTTCCGTACATTATCTTCCTTCCTTCCTTCCCCCCATCTTCCTTCACTCCTTCCTTCCTCTTCTTTCTTTCTATTATCCCTTCCTTCTTCTTTCCTTTGCCTTCCATACATTATCTTCCTTCCTTCTTTTCTTCCTTCCTTCCTTCTTTCCTCTCTCCCTCCCTCCCTCCCTGGCTATCCAAAAACAGAATAAATTGGTGTAAAAAGTGTAAAATAAAAACACAGGTTTCAATAAAAACTCCTTTAAAAGCCTGTCTCCACTTGAGGTTTGCTCCTGCTGACCTGCAGTAGCTCCGAAATGCTTGGATTAAAATCACTATTCATTACCTCTTAATGTTTTGCCAAAGCATTTTCCATAACTTTCATGTGTAAAGTATTTGATGTCTATCCAGGGCAATTTTAAGAGTCTTGAAGAGGTGCTGGAAGATAATGGTTTTCACCATAGTGATGATATATTAGACATTAATAATGTTACTTTCCAGAATGTTAGCGGGAACCTCTATATCTATTAAAATAATTTAAGCTTCCAACTAATTGCCTTCATACAGAATTCTCAATTCTTTGCACTGCATGCAAAACTGTAACAGACCTGCTTATTTAATGATGTTTCTGTCTAACTATCGTATTACCCATTTTCTTTTCGCTCTGTCTGCCTTTCTGATTTATCCACCCATCTCTTTCTATCCATGCATCTGCCTTCCTCTCTGTCCATCATCTCCTTCATCTCTCCTTCTCTCCCTCCAACCACCCATCCTTATTTTTTCTCCCTCTTTCAATTTCTCCCCCTCTCTCCACTCATCCATAGGTCTCTCTCCCCTTCCTTCTTGTACTCTTTCAAGCATCTCTCTCCCTCTCTAATTCATCCCTTATCAATATCGAATCCATCCATTGTTAATCTATCTCTTCATTCACTGTCCATCCACCCATCCCATATTTTTCTCTCAGATACACACACACACACACACACACACAACACACACACACACACACCTCTCTGTCTAGTTTTCGTACAAAAATCACCCAGGTGGCTTTAAACCCAGATTATAAAACTCCAGCCACGCCACATCCATAAATAAATTGTTAAAAGGAAACAGCAAAAATAGAGGCAGAATGGGGGGGCATGGGAGGGGGAGATACTCCCTGAAGTTTAAGTGAAATTATGCATTACATGAACAAGCTGCCCGTTTCATGCTACAAAGTCCCACCGCTGAGTGTGCTATAATGAGCTTTTTTTCTCAATAAGTAGATGAAAAGGCAATCTGTTTTTTTTCAGGAAAAGAGGATAAGATTTATCGATCTAATGTCAGATATTTTCTGTTTTGTAAAAACTCTAGGGGAGTGTTTCTCCATCTTGGCGACTTTAAATCCTGTGGACTTCAACTCCCAGAATCCCCCAGCCAGGGTGATGGGGGATTCTGGGAGTTGAAGTCCACAGGATTTAAAGTCACCAAGATGGAGAAACACTGCTCTATGGCTATTATATATATAAAATAATAGACCTAGCACTTATACAGAAAAAGCATAAAGGCAATAGACGTGTAAAACATGGTCAATTAAAAAAAAAAAAAAAGAGTCACGAGAGATTTGATCAGCAATGGAGCAACTCAATATCTCAATGGTTCCCCAAGACCCCCAAAAGCCTAAGGAAAAAGCTGGACCCCCTTGAAGAAGTGTGGAGTTCAATTCCTGGAAGTCTTTAAGAAGATATTGGATAGGCATTTGTCTGAACGGGTATAGGGCTTCCTGCCTAGGCAGGGGGTTGGACTAGAAGACCTCCAAGGTCCCTTCCAACTCTGCTATTGTATTGTATTGTGTTGTGTTGTATTATTCTCTGTTCTGTTCCATTCTACATATTCTCTGTTCTATTCTATTTCATTCCATTTCATTCTATATCTTCTCTACTCTTCTCTTCTTTTCTCTTCTCTTCTCTTCCCTTCCATTCCATTCCATTCTTATTCCATTCTTATTCTATTTTCTACTCTACTCTTCTATTCCATTCCATTCCATTCCATATTTTCTCTTCTCATTCTGTTCCTGTTCTCCTTCTATTCTATTCTCTATTCTATTCTTATTCTATTCTATGTTAATCTATTCTATTCTATTCTATTCTATTATATTATATTCTAATTGTATTCTCTACTCTACTCTACTCTACTCTACTCTACTCTACTCTACTCTACTCTACTCTACTCTACTTACTCTACTCTACTCTATTCCATTCCATTCCATTCCATATTTTCTATTCTCATTCTGTTCCTGTTCTCCTTCTATTCTATTCTCTATTCTATTCTATGTTATTTTATGTTATTTTATGTTAATCTATGTTATTCTATTCTATTCTATTCTATTTTTTCTCTTATTCTGTTCCTGTTCCTGTTCCTGTTCCTCTTCTCTTCTCTTCTCTTCTCTTCTCTTCTCTTCTCTTCTCTTCTCTTCTCTTCTCTTCTCTTCTCTTCTCTTCTCTTCTCTTCCCTTCCCTTCCCTTCCCTCCCATCCCATCCCATCCCATCCCTTCCCATTCCTTTCCATCCCATTGTCCATCTTGTCCATTGGCAAACATTTTCCCGTGTCGTAAGTCGAGGACCCCTCGCAGCCCTGCTATGCCTTCACGGGATTTCTTCAGGACGGCTGCAGCCAGATGAAGGCAGGTTTTGCCTTCCACATTTAAAAAGCCTTTCCTATAAGCCGGCAACATCACCGTTCCTTCCTTTCTCCCGTGATTCACAAAGGCTTTTTCTTAAGCGTGGGGGGCAGCAGGAGGCACCGCGCTTCCCTGCACCCGGCTGCATTAATTAGGTGGAGGGCAGAGGAGCCGTTACCTGGCACCATTGGTGGCTGCTAATGAAGCCGTAAATTATGATAATAAGGGAGAAAACCCTTTTGTCTACTGGGCTCCAACTTTGCAATATGGAGAGGAGGTTCAAGGGTCACGATGTGCTTTGAAAAAGGAAAGCTTGATTACAGCCAATTCTTTCACCGAATGTATTTCAGGGGGTGCAAAAGACCAGGAGGCGTCATTCTAAATGGCTGCCTGCCAATCATCTCTTCAGAGCAAGAAGGAAGGGAATGAGCTACGGAAGGCAAGACCCAGCGGTCTAGCGGTTAAGGCACTGGGCTAGAAACCAGGACACAGGGAGTTCTAGTCCCGCTTCAGGCAGAAAAGCTGACCGGGTGATCGTGGGCCAATCACCAGGAGACGGGGAGTTCTAGTCCCGCCTCAGGCAGGAAAGCTGACCGGGTGATCTTGGGCCAATCACCAGGAGACGGGGAGTTCTAGTCCCGCCTCAGGCAGGAAAGCTGACCGGGTGATCGTGGGCCAATCACCAGGAGACGGGGAGTTCTAGTCCCGCCTCAGGCAGGAAAGCTGACCGGGTGATCGTGGGCCAAATCACCAGGAGACGGGGAGTTCTAGTCCCGCCTCAGGCAGGAAAGCTGACCGGGTGATCGTGGGCCAATCACCAGGAGACGGGGAGTTCTAGTCCTGCCTCAGGCAGGAAAGCTGACTGGGTGATCTTGGGCCAATCACCAGGAGACGGGGAGTTCTAGTCCCAAAAGCCAGTTTGGTGATTCCCATCTTAAATTTGCCGAGGTTGAGAAACACTGATCTCTAGAAAGGACATTTCTTCAAGCTTCTTCCTCCTCCCTGCTCTTCCCCAAAAGTCCATGAGGTTAGAAATGCGAAGAAACACAGACACACACCCCTGCTGTGGCCTGGAGGTGGAGCTTTCCCCTCCCAATCAGGAGGTTGGTGTGTTCAATCCTAGGTAGAGGCAAATGTAAGATCTCCTGCTTGGGCAGGGGGTTGGACTAGATGACCTGCAAGGTCCCTTCCAACTCTTGTTAATCTGTTAACCCTAACACATAGCCCCCACAGCTACCCATCATCCTGCCTTTCACGAGGCATTTCCCCACCATTTCCTCCCCGCATCCTAGCAAAATCTCCCTCAAAGAGGAATAACAACCCCCTTGCCTACACCAGGGGTCTGCAAAGTCGGCTCTTTTAAGACTGGTGGACTTCAACTCCCAGAATTCCCCAGCCAGCTGGGGAATTCTGGGAGTTGAAGTCCACCAGTCTTAAAAGAGCCGACTTTGCAGACCCCTGGCCTACACCATAATTCTGACAACGAAGCCCCCACCCCCATCTCCCCTGGATTTCAAACATCGCCCTCACCCCTGACAAAGATTGACAGATCAGGCTTGCAAGAAACCGTGTGTGTGTGTGTGTGTGTGTGTGTGTGTGTGTGTGTGTGTGTGTGTAAGAAGGCTGCAATTTCGAATTCAACAGGAGCCAGCTCAGTCACAGGAAGCTCCTGATTGCTCCTTGGGCAAAAAAAACCCCCAACTCCTCCTCAATTCTTTGTCAGAAAAAATGCCTGGACTTCTGATTTCGCTCCTTTCCCGCAAAACGGGGTGCTGGGAGCTTTTCAATTCCCACTCCCCACCTCTGACCCCTTCGTATTTCCTCCTCCTCCTCCTCCTCCTCTTCCCCCTGATGTGCATGGTTGCCAAAGTTTGGTTCATCCATGGTTTATGATATGACAGAGGCATATGGAGGGGACTTTACTTTTTAATTCGACTTATTAACCGCCCCCTCTCCCTGAAGGGACTCGGGGCGGTGCACAGGAAATATAAAAAACACAATATATCACAATAAATACATACATATTTACAACTATATTAAACTAACACCCTGTGCTAAGATCTCCCCGTTAAAATTACCGTAAAACCCAATATAAAAATTTCTCTACTAACTAAGGCTATGTACAGTAGGTTAGGCCAGGCCGGCTTGTTGGAAAAGGTAAGTTTTTAATTGCTGGCGGAAGGAGCGGAGGTCCGTGATGGATCTAAGTTCGGGGGGGTAGGTCGTTCCAGAGGATAGGGCCCGCCACAGAGAAGGCCCTTCCCCTGGGCGTCGCCCGCTGGCATTGCCTAGTGGACGGCACCCGGAGAAGTCCCTCTCTGTGGGAACGAATCGGCCGCAGGGATGTATGGGGTAGGATGCGATCCCGAAGATAATTAGGTCCCGTGCCATGGAGCTCTTTGAAGATGATAGTCAACACCTTGAAGTGCACCCGAAAGACCACAGGCAGCCAGTGCAGCTCGCGCAGGGAGAAGGGAAGAAACCAGGTCTTGTAAAATACGAATGATGTTCCCCTGTTCCTTCGTTCTCCTCTCCTCTGGCAACCCAGAGCAACGCATGAGGAGCTCTGGGGCTGGGATGGCGAACCTATGGCACACCTGCCAGAGATGGCACGCAGAGACATCTCTGTGGGCACTTGCACTGTCGCCAGTGATCTTCTGGTTTCTTCTTCTTCTAGCTGGTCTTGGCGCGCATTAGAGCATTGAAAACCCAAACACCACCTGGCTGATGTGCATGTGCGTGCTAGCCAGCTGGTCTTTGGGTTTCTGGCATTCTGGCACATGCAAAGACCAGTTGGCCAGCATGCAGGCACGCACCAGAGATATAAAGAACAGCTGGTCAGGGCATGCATGTGCACCGGCCAGCTGGTCTTTGGGTTTCTGACCAGAGGTAAGTTGCTCTCGGTTCAGCCGAATTGGGAAGCTCCACCCACCTGCCTGGACGTTTCTGTGCATGCACAGAAGCGTAGCGCATGCACGCTTGAGCAAACCAGTAGTAAATCTGGTAGAAACCCTCCACTGTTTCCAGCACTCTGGCATGTATACCCCAGAGGTGGGTTTCTACCGGTTCAGACTGGTTCGGCCAAGTAGGTAGTAACTTGACCTGAACCGGTTCTATCGTCGGCAGCGCCATCTTGTTTTTTGGTTCTGCACATGTGCAAAAACCATCTTCATTGCAAAAAAAATTGCGTGCACACACTGGGCTGGCAGTAATGCTGGTAGCAACCCACCCCTGGCGCATGCACATTCCGGTTTGGCCACTCGATTGCTGAAAAGGTTTGCCATCACTGGGGTCTGGGGTCTTTCCCTGGCATTGCAATTTTGATGGCCGCGAAGAAAGACCGAAGGATTAGAGATTTCCCCCCAATTACGTGACGCTTGTTTGTATTTGTAACCATCGGGCAAAACGGTGAATCATAAGGCAGCGTCTTTTAATAATAATAATAATAATAATAATAATTTAATTTATATCCCGCTCTCTCTCCCCGAGGGGACTCGAGGCGGGGCACAGGCAATTAAAAATACAAATAAACACAGACAAGTACAAAATACAGAATTAAAAATAAATTAAATAAATCCTGCGCTAAAACCTATAAACTAAAAATTACCCCTAAAAAAACCCTAACCTAAAAAGAGACTACCCAGGCCGGCCAGACGAAAAAAGTGAGTCTTTAATTTTAAGCGGAAGGAGCGGAGGTCCGTAGTTGTCCTGATATCGGGGGGAAGGTCATTCCAGAGGGCTGGGCCCGCCACAGAGAAGGCCCTTCCCCTGGGCGTCGCCCGCTGACAAAGTCTAGTGGACGGCACCCGGAGAAGTCCCTCTCTGTGGGAGCGAATCGGCCGTGAGGATGTATGGGGCAGGATCCGATCCCGCAGGTAGCTAGGTCCCGAGCCATGGAGCGCTTTGAAGATGGTAATTAACACCTTGAAGCGCACCCGGAAGACGACAGGTAGCCAGTGCAGCTCGCGCAAGAGCGGTGTTACATGGGCAAACCTAGAGGTGCCCATAATTGCTCGCGCGGCTGCATTCTGGACCAACTGAAGCCTCCGGGTACACCTCAAGGGGAGCCCCATGTAGAGAGAGTTGCAATAATCCAGTCGGGATGTCACGAGAGCATGAGTGACTGTGCGAAGGGCGTCCCGATCCAATAGGGGGCGCAACTGGCGTACCAGGCGAACCTGGTAAAACGCCCTCCTGGCCACGGCTGTCACTTGATCTTCCATGGACAGCCGGGTATCCAGGAGGACACCCAAGTTGCGCGCCCCATCCACAGGGGCAAGATGTTCGCCCCCTATGGCCAGCGTTGGAGAGAGCTGGTTGAACCGGGCAGCCGGAAACCACAGCCACTCGGTCTTGGTCGGGTTGAGCCTAAGTCCGTTACTTCCCATCCAGATCCGCACGGCTTCCAAGCACTGGCACATCACCGCTACGGCATTGAACGAATGTCTCTCAAAATGAGATGATTTACACCCGGGCTGCGGACCGGTGCCGGTCCGTGGCTTGATAGGAACCGGCCGCAGGGTCGGAGAGGAGGAGGAGGGGGCAGCCCCCTGGGCAGAGCACGCACTGGATGCAGGAGAGTGCAGGCGCGGCCGTTCGCACTGTTGGAGGCCCTAGAGGGCTGATTCCCCCCCCCCCGTGTGTGCATGCGCCGCCTGTCCCCGTCCCCCCCACAATCCTCCTCTACACCAGCCGGTCCGCAGAATGTTCTTTAAAATGAAACCGGTCCCTGGTGCAAAAAAGTTTGGGAACCCCTGATTTACAGAACGTATCCCAAATGCAGAACCTGTGACTCCCATTGGACTGAAATTTGCCAAATTTGTGGGCCGTTATGCTGTCCTAGTCAACCACGTGACCATCTTTTCCAAAGTTCCCAGCCGGCTTCGCCTAAGGCAGGGGTGGGCAAACTTTGCAACTTTAAGTCTGAAGGACTTCAGCTCCCAGACTTCTCCAGCCAGCAAAGCTGTCAGAGTCAGGGCCTGGGCCAGGGGTCTCCAACCTTTGCAACTTTAAGTCTGAAGGCCTTCAGCTCCCAGACTTCTCCAGCCAGCAAAGCTGTCAGAGTCAGGGCCTGGGCCAGGGGTCTCCAACCTTTGCAACTTTAAGTCTGAAGGCCTTCAGCTCCCAGACTTCTCCAGCCAGCAAAGCTGTCAGAGTCAGGGCCTGGGCCAGGGGTCTCCAACCTTTGCAACTTTAAGTCTGAAGGCCTTCAGCTCCCAGACTTCTCCAGCCAGCAAAGCTGTCAGTGTCAGGGCCTGGGCCAGGGTTCCCCAACTTTTGCAACTTTAAGTCTGAAGGACTTCAGCTCCCAGGCTTCTCCAGCCAGCAAAGCTGTCAGTGTCAGGGCCTGGGCCAGGGTTCCCCAACCTTTGCAACTTTAAGTCTGAAGGACTTCAGCTCCCAGGCTTCTCCAGCCAGCAAAGCTGTCAGTGTCAGGGCCTGGGCCAGGGGTCTCCAACCTTTGCAACTTTAAGTCTGAAGGACTTCAGCTCCCAGACTTCTCCAGCCAGGAAAGCTGTCAGTGTCAGGGCCTGGGCCAGAGGTCCCCAACCTTTGCAACTTTAAGTCTGAAGGACTTCAGCTCCCAGACTTCTCCAGTCAGCAAAGTTGTCAGTGTCAGGGCCTGGGCCAGAGGTCTCCAACCTTTGCAACTTTAAGTCTGAAGGACTTCAGCTCCCAGACTTCTCCAGCCAGCTTTGCTTAAAGTTGACTTCAGGCTTAAAGTTACAAAGTTTGCCCACCCCTGCCCTAAGGAAAGTCATTGGGGAAGTCCACTTCTGCCAATATGTGTCGACTTCAACTCCCACAGAGTTCCCCCTCCCCCGCCCCACCGGGAGGTGTGGAATTCAACATCTGGTTGGAGAATTCTGGGAATTGAAGTCCGCTCATCTGAACCCCGACGAAGTCGAAAAATTCTGTTTTAGATCCTCTTCTCGGTCTTTCTTTTCATCTTCTTTCTGGAAGTCTTTTTTTCTGGTATGACATTCACGCCAAGTAATTCTCTAGTCCCCGGGTAAATCCTGCTACTGTTTTACTATTATAACCCCAGTATGTCCAGCTGGCTGACAAAGATGTATTTATTTTAACGTCTTTCCAGCCTTAACTTTTACAGGAAATCAGCGGCTGCAAAAACCACAGACGACGGCTTCCCCCCCAACCCCCCCCCCGTTACAAAAATAATATCTCTTCATTTCTTTTTTTTAAATGTTAGAAGAGCAGGGACTTGAATGCTCTCCAAGTTTCCCAGCGAAATGCAGTTCAGATCTTTGGAGAAAAATGTCTGTGTTTGCTTAGGGCGAGCAATGCCAAATATTCTTTTAGTCAAACAATTTGTGGGTAAAGTCTTCAGGTTTGTGGGGGGAAGGGGTTGTTTGGTGATTAAACGGAGAAATGAATCAATGGGTCACCATGTTTATTCTAGCGTGTTTTCTTTCTTTCTTCCCTTGCCTTCATGACGCATGCTAGCTACACTAAAACTAACCTCGGATTGTAAGGCCTGGCCAATAATTGTGGCTAAATCACGGAAGTGAATTCGATCCTGATTGACGATGAGGGATTGCAACACAACCGTTTTCTGGAAAAAGGGGGGTGAGTTTTGTCACTTCGCTGTAAACAGGGGTTGAGAATCAGTGATGGTCTGGCTCGAATGGGTGGAAATTTAGTTATTCTTTCGCCTGTGTGTGTCCCTCTCTGATTCATCCCAGCTTTCTACTGTTCTTTTGTCTGTGGAAAACATATTATTTTTGTGTGTCTTTGTGTAAGTCTGAAAGATGATTTGAGATTGGCCTAATTGGCTGCATTCAGCTGGAGCTTTTGCAAAACACTCAACAGCCACCAGCTTACAACTAGTGGCTAAATAACTATTCAAAGTTACGAAGGGGCTTAGAAATCCAGTTTTGGTCGCCACGATGTAGAAAAGACGTGGAGACTCTAGAAAGAGTGCAGAGAAGAGCAACAAAGAAGATTTTAGGAGACTGGAGGCTCAAACAGATAAAGAACGGTTGCAGGAATTGGGTATGTCTAGTTTAATGAAAAGAAGGACCAGGGGAGACATGATAGCAGCCTTCCAATATCTCAGGGGTTGCCCCAAAGAAGAGGGAGTCAAGCTATTCTCCAAGGCACCTGAGGGCAGAACAAGAAGCAATGGGTGGAAACTAATCAAGGAGAGAAGCAACTTAGAACTGAAGAGGAATTTCCTGACAGTGAGAACAATTAATCAGTGGAACAGAAGTTGCCTCCAGAAGTTGTGAATGCTCCAACACTGGAAGTCTTTAAGAAGAGGTTGAATAGCCATTTGTCTGAAATGGTATAGGGCTTCCTGCCTAGGGAGGGGGTTGGACTAGAAGATCTCCAAGGTCCCTTCCAACTCTGCTATTGCATTGTATAGAAATGGTGTTTCAAAGCTCAAAATACACTGCTAGCCACCATAGTGGACTTAAAACCATTTGTTTCGTGAGTGTTCGAATGTACTAAAATGAAAGAAACAACAATTTGGGACTGTTTTCACACTTAATGACCATTGCATCGTCCCCATGGTCCTGTGATCAAAATTCAGACGGCTTGTCAATTGACTCGTATTTACGACGGTTGCAGTGCACCAGAATCACAGGATTTGGCGACCAAAGTCAATCCAAAAGACAGATTTGGACACAGCTTAATTTACTGTGTTACTAACTGAACAATGGCACAGATTCACTTTACAACAGTGGCAAGGAAGCTCGTAAAATGGGGCACAGCTCATTTAACAGCTGTCTCGCTTAGCAACATAAATTTTGGGCTCGGGCAATTGCAAAAGGCAGGTTTACTCAGAAACACTGACATCCTGCGAGAAAATCTTTTAACACCCTCATCTCTCTGGTCCAGGTCCTTGGGAAGGACTGGAGAGGTGGGCAAAATTGCCAAATCCAGCCTGAACATCTGGTTGTTTTTTTGCAACCAGCCATAATAATAGGACTTAAAACAGTTGTCGAAATGAACTGCGGTAACATCTGTCAAAATTGTCGCATGCCAAGAATGATAAATCGGTGGGAACACTGAGTTGAAAACGTTGTTGATTACAGAAGTCAGAATTACGGTGTCCTTGGTGCTTTGTGAGTGCAGTAGTTGTTTTTTGCAGACATCTCATTACCAAACTAGATAACATCATCAGTCTAAGACTGACTGAGCGAACCCCACTGGCTTCGAGCCCTGATGATGTTACTTAGTAATATGGTCATGAAAATGTCTGCAAGAAAGCAACTGGACTCAGAGAGCATCAAGTCCTCCTCCCAGGGGTGGGTTTCAAATTTTTTAGAACCTACTCTGTAGGTGTGGCCTATTTTGTGGGCGTGGCGTGGCAGTCATGTGACAGGTGGGAGTGGCCACCTTTTAAAATGTGGTGAAACTCATTTAACAACGCTCTTGCTTAGCAACCAAAATTTTGGACTCAATTGTGATGATAAATTCTTTCTTTCTTTCTTTCTTTCTTTCTTTCTTTCTTTCTTTCTTTCTTTCTTTCTTTCTTTCTTCCTTTCTTCCTTCTTTTCCTTCCTTTCCTTTCCTTCCCGTTGGGTCACTGGCAGTGGCAAGCCAGATTTACTTCCAGGTACGCCGGTGGAACCCCCTCTCACCGGTTCTCTAAATTTCACCAACTGGTTCTCGCGAGTAGGTGCGAGCCTGCAGAAACCCACCCCTGCCTCCTCCCCTTCTCCTGAAAGCCATAGACCCCTCCCTGCTCCGGCTGATATTACCTAGCGTGGTAATGAAACGTCTGCAAGGAAAGAAGCAATTTCAAGAGAGCAGCAAGGATCCCACAGTCCACTCTTCCTTCCTTCTAGCACTGATGATGTTATCTGGTTGGGTCATGGATGGTCAACATGCAGGCTCAAAGAGCACCAAGGACCCCTCTATTCTCCTCCTCCTCCTTCTCCTCCTCCTCCTCCTCCCTACACCTCCCATTCTCTGTGTGAGTGTTAGCTTGTCAGCTACATAAAGCAGAATGGAAAAAGAAAGCCGTGTATATAAAATAAATGAGGAGCTAAATACCAGGTGCATCCAGATCAATCCTGATCTGATTTGGATCCCCAGGTGAATTCGATCCATCATCTCGATCTGACTCAGTGGCTCCAGTAGAGCCAGACCCACGGTGTTTCTGTCTGCCCACAATTTGATTCCAAGGCTTAAATTCAGGTTAATTCCGTGCTCAGAAGTCCATTCAGTCATCCTTCACAACAACAGTTCCTTAATAGGATTTTTCATCTTGCTTTTTTTAATTATTGTTTTATCCGTTAACTGAATTGTTATTAACAAAGAGATGACAGGTTAATAATCTCAGTATTAGTTGTTTAAAAATTGGGAAGGGGGCTGTTATATTTATATCTATCTATCTATCTATCTATCTATCTATCTATCTATCTATCTATCTATCTATCTATCTATCTATCTATCATCCATTATCTATCTATCTATCTATCTATCTATCTATCTATCTATCTATCTATCTATCTATCTATCTATCTATCTATCTATCTATCTATCTATCATCCATTATCTATCTATCTATCTATCTATCTATCTATCTATCTATCTATCTATCTATCTATCTATCTATCTATCTATCTATCTATCTATCTATCTATCTATCTATCTATCTATCTATCATCCATTATCTATCTATCATCCATTATCTATCTATCTATCTATCTATCTATCTATCTATCTATCTATCTATCTATCTATCTATCTATCTATCTATCTATCTATCTATCTATCTACCTACCTACCTACCTACCTACATCCATTATCTATCTATCTATCTATCTATCTATCATCCATTATCTATCTATCTATCTATCTATCTATCTATCTATCTATCTATCTATCTATCTATCTATCTATCTATCTATCTATCTATCTATCTATCTATCTATCTATCTATCTATCTATCTATCTATCTACCTACCTACCTACCTACCTACCTACATCCATTATCTATCTATCTATCTATCTATCTATCTATCTATCTATCTATCTATCTATCTATCTATCTATCTATCTATCTATCTATCTATCTATCTATCTATCTATCTATCTACCTACCTACCTACCTACCTACCTACCTACCTACCTACCTACCTACATCCATTATCTATCTATCTATCTATCTATCTATCTATCTATCTATCTATCTATCTATCTATCTATCTATCTATCTATCTATCTATCTATCTATCTATCTATCTATCTCCATCCATTATCTCTCTCTCTCTCTCCATCCATTATCTCTCTCTCTCTCTCTATCTATCTATCTATCTATCTATCTATCTATCTATCTATCTATCTATCTATCTATCTATCTATCTCCATCCATCATCTCTCTCTCTCTCTCTCTCTCTCTCTCTCTCTCTCTCTCTCTCTCTCTCTCTCTCTCTCTATCTATCTATCTATCTATCTATCTCCATCCATTATCTATCTGTCTGTCCGTGTGTCTGTCTGTCTATCTAGTCCTCCACATATAACAACAATAGAGCCCAAATTTCTCATAGAAATTTGCTAAGCGAGCTTTGCCCCATTTTACGACTTGCTTGTTACTTGCGGTTGTTTAAGCGAATCACTGCAAGCTGTTAAGTTAGTCACATGGTCGTTAAGGGAATGCAACTTCCCCATTGATTTTTCTCGATGGGTCGCAAAAGGGAGATGGCGTGACCCAGGGGCGCTGCGAGCCAGTCATAAATGCGAGTCAGTGGCCAAGGGTGCGCTTGAATGTGGGGGTGCCGCAACCGTCGTAAGTGTGAAACACGGTCACTTTTTCCAGTGCTGCCGTATCTTGGAACGCTCGCAAAATTTATTTCCGCACGAGGGTTTGAGTGTAGGAATAAATCCGTGCACATTCTGTAATATCTAATTAGGTCTGCTGCCTGCTATGGTGGCTGTGCTTGCCGTTTGTTCCCAAACACAAATCACACAACAAGGAATGCCACCCATCGAAATTGACAACAGCCCTCCTCTGAGTGGAGGAACAACCTCACAAAAGGCAGAATCTGGGCAAGTGTCCCAAGCACGATCTCTGGCCCTGAGAAATTTCAGGAAAACCAAATCTGGAATCGTTTAGGAAGAGCTCGTATCTCTGCAAACACAGGCAGACGACCGCACAATTCGGCTCTTGGGTTGACGTCTGGAAAAAGGTGTTGTTAAGTTAAGTTTCCCTAGCAGGGATGTCCAAACTTGGGAACTTTAAGACTTGTGGACTTCAACTCCCAGAATTCCCCAGCCAGCATAGCTGGCTGGGGAATTCTGGGAGTTGAAGTCCACAAGTCTTAAAGTTCCCAAGTTTGGACATCCCTGATATAGGGACTCCCAACACCCCCAACCCCCGACCGCCTCTTGGCAGGGGGTCCTCGCCTCACGACAGTTCGTTTAGTGACGGTTCTAAGTTGCAACAGCTCTAGAAAAAGGGACGGATGAGTGTTTTTCACACTTGCGAATGGTTGCAACCTGCCTGCGATCACGGGTTCGGATTCAGGGGCTTGCCAACTGACTTGCATTTAGGATGGTTGTAGTGTCCTTGCGGTGTGTGTGTGTCACTTTTTAAGGGGGTCTCTGGGGATGGAGCCACAAACTGAACGATGAAAGGCATAGAACTGGACTGATGGAAGCAGCAGTCATTGCTGGAAGTTTAGGAGCCCAATGGAAGCCGTTGTAATTCTTGATGATTTCAAAAATTGGGCTCCTTTTATGACGGCAAACGGCCCCGTTTGGAAACAAGAATTCTATTTGGAACGTTGATTTATTTGTTTTTGCCCTGACTTTATTATTTTTATTAATAACTCAAGGTGGTGACTATGTCCAATATTCCTCTCCCCCCCAACAACAACCCTGTGAGGTTTTACTGGGCTGAGAGAGAGAAAGACAGGCCCAAAGTCACCCAGTTGGCTTTCATGCCTAAGGCGGGACTAGAACTCCCCGTCTCCTGGTGATTGGCCCAAAGTCACCCAGTTGGCTTTCGTGCCTAAGGCGGGATCTAGAACTCTCCATCTCCTGGTGATTGCCCAAAGACACCCAATTGGCTTTCATGCCTAAGGCGGGACTAGAACTCCCCGTCTCCTGGTGATTGGCCCAAAGTCACCCAGCTGGCTCTCATGCCTAAGACGGGACTAGAACTCCCCGTCTCCTGGTGATTGGCCCCAAGTCACCCAGCTGGCTCTCATGCCTAAGACGGGACTAGAACTCCCCGTCTCCTGGTGATTGGCCCCAAGTCACCCAGCTGGCTCTCATGCCTAAGGCGGGACTAGAACTCCCCGTCTCCTGGTGATTGGCCCAAAGTCACCCAGCTGGCTCTCATGCCTAAGACGGGACTAGAATTCCCCGTCTCCTGGTGATTGGCCCAAAGTCACCCAGTTGGCTTTCATGCCTAAGGCGGGACTAGAACTCCCCGTCTCCTGGTGATTGGCCCCAAGTCACCCAGCTGGCTCTCATGCCTAAGGCGGGACTAGAACTCCGTCTCCTACTTTTAGCCTGATGTCTTAACTACCAGTAGTAGACCAAACGCATTGTGAGGAGACCTTCTGGAGAAGTTTATAGTACTGGGGAAGATGGGAAGACAGAGAAGACCAACAAGAAGATATACAAGTAGTCCTCGCCTTAAGACCACAATTGGGATCAGAATTGTGCAACAGCTGTTAAGTGAGTCGTGCCCGATTTTATGACCTTTTTCCACAGGTTGTTAAGCGAATCATCTCAGACATTAAGTGAATCACATAGTGCGGAAACCGTAAGGACATCACAGGAAGGCGGGCTACAGCAGAAAAACATATTCCAGAATAAAACAATGAGGAAATGTCCCACATGTATGACCGTTTTCCACACTTACGACCGCTGCAGCCTCCCCATATGAACAAAATTTGGATGCTTGCAGCTGACTCATGTTTATGACGGTTGAAGTTTCCCACGATCATTTGATCCCCTTTTGCGACTTTCTCACAAAGTCAATGGGGAAGCCAGATTCATTTAACAACCGTGTGACTCATTTAACAACTGTTAACAAAGTGAGTCCAAACAACCCGTGGAACAGAAGTTGCCTTCAAAGGTTTTGGGAGCTTCCTCACCGGAAGCTTTCAAGAAGACTCTGAACTGTAAATTGTCAGAAATGCTGAATTCTCTCCTGCTTGGGTGGGGGGGTTGGACTAGATGACCTATAAGATCCCTTCCAACCCTTGTTAACCTGTTAAAAATAAAAACCCTGCAGGAATTCACTTAAGGGATTTACAACCATGTTGCTAACTTAAGAGCTGCGGCGATTCACTTAGCAACCGTGACGAGAAAGGTCCTAAAATGGGGGGAAAGCTCGCTTTACCACTGCCTCGCCGAGCAACGGAAATCCCGCGCTTCGCCGCTCTCGTAAATTGAGGACTACCAGTGCCACGAAGCGAAACGAAAGCAGCAAAATAAAATATGCCCATTTTACTTCTGGGTGAGGAATTCGAGAAGCTCGCTGTTTGGATTCTTGCAAGGTGGTGTTCTATAGATCCGTTTTGGGGGCCGGGAGCACACGAACTCAGGCCCCAGAGCCATGCAGCTGCTTAAAGGAGAAAGGCTTTCAGCCCCCCTCCCCAGCAGGAATTGAACCCGTGACCTCAGGGAGAGCATTCCTGAGATCTGGCTGTCTGGCTTAAGGCTGCCTCCATTGTCCCTTCCAGCTAGATCCAGCCAGGGGCCCTTTAGAACGGCCCACAGCCGGCTGTCACCTGCATATTACAGGTAGCCTTCAGTTTCTACTACAGTCACATCTCTTACTACCATTTTTACTACAAAAAATCGACTTACTACAGTTTTTTCCCCCTTCCTGCATTTTTAAATCTCAGAAAAGACCTCTGAGATTTAGACTTTTGCCCCGTTTTATTGAAATTGTGACAGCTATGCGAGATATGGCTACAGGCTTGCAGGAGTTAAATTATTCTGAGTTATTAAACCAGGTAGACACAGCAAAATAAAAAATTTAGGCAACTACATCATATCATCGCTGGGAAAGCTACAGGAGATTAAAAAGATGGGTTATTCACCCATTGTTGTAGTAAAATCCAATTATACATTTTCCGGCACAATAGGGAATTTGCATATCGTTGAGGTTCGCATTAAGATATTTTTCCCCCGGCTTTTTCTGCGGATGAAAGGACTTTGGGGAGGGAAGGAAAAAAGTTGGATTATTTATTTAATTCGCTAATGCCTTGTCCTCTTTTATTTGGGTGAATAAGGTGTTAACTATCATCTTTAAAGCGCTCCATGGCTCGGGACCTAGCTACCTGCAGGATCGGATCCTTCCTCACACATCCTCACGGCCGATCCGCTCCCACAGAGAGGGACTTCTCCGGGTGCCGTCCACTAGACTTTGTCAGCGGGCGACGCCCAGGGGAAGGGCGCTCTCTGTGGCGGGCCCGGCCCTCTGGAACGACCTTCCCCCCCCCCCCCCCCCCGATATTAGAACGACCACGGACCTCCGCTCCTTCCGCTTGAAATTGAAGACTCATCTTTTCCGCCTGGCCGGCCTAGGGTAGTCTCTCTCTCTATGGGTTTTTAAATGTATGGGGATTTTTAGTTAATGGGATTTTAGCACAGGAATTAATTTAATCTGTTTTAATTTTGCTATGTATGTTGTATATTTATTGTTTTTATTTCCCCTGTGCACCGCCCCGAGTCCCTGTGGGGAGAGGGAGCGGTCAATAAATTTAGCTATTATTATTATTATTATTATAAACCTTTCGGGCTACGGGAAAATTGTTTTTTTTTTCATATTCTGGACCCGAAGGATGTCAACACCGAAATAAATCAATAAAAGAAGATAATCCACAACTTTGGGATAATTTTTTCACAGTCCAGAGCCAAAAATGATGGTAACATCAGAAAAAGAAGTTAAAACTAAATCCACAAGTTAATATATAGGCAAGTAATCAAATTTGCAGAGGACACCAAGCTGGCAGGAATAGCCAACACTCCAGAAGATAGGCTGAAGATACAGAAGGATCTTGACAAACTTGAACATTGGGCACTAGGTAATAAAATGAAATTCAAGGGTGAAAAGAGTAAGGTTCTATATTTAAGCAAGAAAAGCAAAATGCACAGATACAGGATAGGTGGTACCTGGCTCAATAGTAGCAACTGTGGGAGGGATTTGGAGTCCTAGTGGAGAACCATTTAAATAGGAGCCAGCCATGGGCAGCCCAAAAACCCAACACAATTCTAGGCTGCATCAACAGAGGGAGAGAATCAAGATCACCTGAACTAGTTTAATGAAAAGAAGGACCAGGGGAGACATGATAACAGTCTTCCAATATCTCAGGGGCTGCCCCAAAGAAGAGGGAGTCAAGCTATTCTCCAAGGCACCTGAGGGCAGAACAAGAAGCAATGGGTGGAAACTAATCAAGGAGAGAAGCAACTTAGAACTGAGGAGAAATTTCCTGACAAGTCAGAACAATTAATCAGTGGAACAGAAGTTGCCTCCAGAAGCTGTGAAGGCCCCAACACTGGAAGTCTTTAAGAAGATGTTGGATAGCCATTTGTCTGAAACGGTATAGGGCTTCCTGCCTAGGCAGGGGGTTGGACTAGATGACCTCCAAGGTCCCTAATATTGTATTTGTATTTGTATAAGTTCTCCACTTATAACAATTCATTTAGTGACTGTTCAAAGTAGTGGAAAGAGGGGTGACTCCTTCCTTCCTTCTTTCTTTTTTTCTTGTTTCTTTCTTTCCCTCTCCTCCTCCTCCTCCTCCCTCTCTCCCCCCCTTTCTTTCTTTTTTCCCCCTTGACTTATAGCAATTTATTTAGTGACCATTCAAAGATACAACAGCACTGAAAACAACTGACTGTTTTTATGACCCTTGATCACCGCAGCCTTCCCATGGTCACCTGATCAAAATCCGGACCCTTGGCAACCGACATCCTATTTATGACGGTCGCAGTGTCTCCTTTTTGTGACCTTCGGGCAAAGCGAAGCCAATGGGGGAAGCCGGGTTCGCTTAATAGCCATGTCATTCGCTTAGCAACTGCAGGGATTCACTTAACAACGGTGGCAAGGAAGCCCATAAAACTGCGGCGAAACTCACTGAATTCTCCCTTAGAAGCAGAAATGTTGGGCTCTGTTGCCGTCGTAAGTCGAGGACCCCCTGTCATTTTTGGTGCGTCCTTCTGAGAAGGAACTCTTGTGGGTGTTTTAATTGATGGGGTGCAATTCCTACGATAGTTTAATAATGCATTAATTTTTAACCTTCCTGGCCTCGCAGTGAACGCTGCCCTGCTTCAGCCTCCCATCTGTTCATTATCTCAGTTTCCCCTTTGTAAAATTTAAAGGTTGCCTTAGGAATCATTTTGCAGACAGTACTCCTCACCTCTGCACTGCAAGCGGTCCTCGACTTACGGCCATGCTTGGCCACGGCATTTCTGCTTCTAGGCCAGGCTGTTCTTAAGTGAGTCGTGCTGAATTTCAAGCCTGTTTTTCCCACGGTTGTGGGAAAGAGAGTTGCTGCAGTCATTAAGTGGCTCACACGGCCGCGAAGCCAAACCTCCCCACTGTGGGAGAATTTTTTTTCTACAGGGGGTCTCCGAATTAGCGACCAATTTGTTTCAAGTTACGACGGCGATGAAAAAAACGACTTAAGACTGGCCCTCGCCCTTATGACCGTTGAAGGGTCTCCACTGAGTCGGGGCTGATTTTTAGAAACTATTTTTACAACAGTCATTAAGCATATCATTGCATTGCCGGCTAGGGGATTCTGGGAGTGGAAGTCCTCCCATCTTAAAGCATAGCTGAATGGGGGATTCTGGGAGTGGAAGACCTTCCCTCTTAAAGCATAGCTGAATGGGGGATTCTGGGAGTGGAAGTCCTCCCCTCTTAAAGCATAGCTGAATGGGGGATTCTGGGAGTGGGAGTCCTCCCCTCTTAAAGCATAGCTGAATGGGGGATTATGGGAGTGGAAGTCCTCCCCTCTTAAAGCATAGCTTAATGGGGGATTATGGGAGTGGAAGTCCTCCCCTCTTAAAGCATAGCTGAATGGGGGATTATGGGAGTGGGAGTCCTCCCCTCTTAAAGCATAGCTGAATGGGGGATTCTTGGAGTGGGAGTCCTCCCCTCTTAAAGCATAGCTGAATGGGGGATTCTGGGAGTGGAAGTCCTCCCCTCTTAAAGCATAACTGAATGGGGGATTATGGGAGTGGGAGTCCTCCCCTCTTAAAGCATAGCTGAATGGGGGATTCTGGGAGTGGAAGTCCTCCCCTCTTAAAGCATAACTGAATGGGGGATTCTGGGAGTGGAAGTCCTCCCCGCTTAAAGCATAACTGAATGGGGGATTCTGGGAGTGGAAGTCTTCCCCTCTCAAACCATGCTGGCTGGGGGATTCTGGGAGTTGGAGTCCTCCCCTCTTAAAGCCTTCTGGCTGGGGGATTCTGGGAGTTGGAGTCCTCCCTTCTTAAAGCTGCCAAGCTGGAGAAACCCTGCATTCAATTATAGCCTCAGAGTGGAAGAAGTATCTTGAGAAAGCCAAAAACACCAAAAGACACCATGGAAGTCTTTAATTTGAAGACTCAAAAGGGGACTTCGGCCCTTCCTTGCCACGGAGGGCAGCTGAACCCACAAAAAGCCACATTAAGGAACAAAGTCACAACTAGCAAATTGTTTCCAGCTGACAAAACTTCCCAGCTTTGGAGCGAAAAAGAGGCTTTCTCAGCCCCAAGATCAGGGTTTCTCAACCTTGTCAGCTTGAAGATGTCTGGACTTCAACTCCCAGCATTCGCTGGCTGGGGAATTCTGGGAGTTGAAGTCCAGACATCTTCAAGTTGACACGGTTGAGAAACACTGCCCTAGATCCAACACACAATATGAATCCTGTCATAGTGTCTTCCCAGAAACATCCAGAGGAAATTAAGGAGGCGAACTCATCACCTAGATTCAACCGTGGGAATTTTAAGAGGCCTGGACTTCAATTCCCTGAATTCCTCAGCCAGCATCTCTAAGTGGCAGGGGCGGGAAACAGGTTTTGAAGGGTTAGGGGAAGGAAGGGAGGGAGGGAGGAAGGAAGGAAAGAAGGAAAGACAAAGGAGGGAGGAAGGGAGAAGGAGAAAAGAAAAGATGGAAGGAGGAAGAAGAAAGAAAAAGAGAGAGGGAAAAAGGAAGGAGGGCGGGAGGAAGATGACCGATGGATGGATGGAAGGATGGAAGGGAGGATTACAGATGGAATAAGAAGG
This sequence comes from Rhabdophis nuchalis, assembly GCA_039707465.1. Classification (NCBI taxonomy): domain Eukaryota; kingdom Metazoa; phylum Chordata; class Lepidosauria; order Squamata; family Natricidae; genus Rhabdophis; species Rhabdophis nuchalis. The sequence continues at coordinate 4,934,461 of CM077647.1, read as the reverse complement.
AAAGGAAAGAAGGAAGGAGGGAGGAAGATGATGGAAGGAAGGAAGGAAGGGAAGGGAATGCAAAGAAAAAGAAAAAAGGAAATGAAAGGAACTGAAAAGGGAGAGAAAGAAAGAAAAAGGAAGGGGAAGAGAGGGAAGGAGAAAGGGAGGGAGAAGGAAGGAAGGCATAGAAAGGAAGGGAAGAAAATGAAAAGAAACAGAGGAGATGAAAGGAACCGAAAGGAAAGGAAAAGGGGGAGAAAGAAAGAAAAAGGAACGAAGGAAGGAGTAGGGGAAGGGGAAGGAAAGAAGGGAGGGAGGGAGGGTGGATAAGGGGAAAGGGACCTCCCAGAATTCTCCTGGCAGCAGGCTCAATTCTGGGAATTGAAATCCACTCAGGGGTGAAATTCAGCAGGTTATGCAGAACCGATAACAGAAATTTTGAGTAGTTTGGAGGAGGGGTCTCCAACCTTTGCAACTTTAAGTCTGAAGGACTTCAGCTCCCAGAATTCTCCAGCCAGCAAAGCTGGCTGGAGAAGTCTGGGAGCTGAAGTCCTTCAGACTTAAAGTTGCAAAGGTTGGAGACCCCTGGTTTGGAGAACCAGCAAATGCCACCTCTGGCTGGCCCCAAAGCAATGGGGATTTTGCAGTATCCTTCCCCTGCCACACCCATCAAGCCACTCCCAAATTTAATAAATAAATTTGAATTTCACCACTTAATCTCCCCCCTCCCTCTCAAAACACCCCTTCTGGGGAATTCTGGGAGTCCAGAGTTGCCAAATCTGAAAAAACCCTCCTGCACCCCTTCGATTTATTCCATCTTCCAAGTTCAAAAATAAATAAAAGCCCTTTTTTTAATTCGCCTCCTGCATGAGCCCCGTGGAAATCCTCCCAAATCCCCTCATTTCGTGCTGCATCCCCGTTTAAAATTCACCTGGCACCTTCTGGCCAGAAGCATTTAAAACCCCAGCCTCCATATCGAGGAGGTGTTGTTGTTTTTTTGAAAAAAAAAAATAGATTCTTGCTGCAAATAAATTTGCAGGCTTCACCTTTCTCACCTTCTGCTTTTCCCAAGTCTGGCTCGTTTTTCACCATTTTCCATTTGGGCTTTCGTTAACGAAAAAAGAAAGAAAAGAACCCCTGATGTTTAGGGTGAAAAGTTTTTCCCATTTTATGAGAGGGTGCGTGGGTTCTGTTTGAAATGGGAAGAAGGAAATTGGTTAGGGTGAAAAGTTTTTCCCATTTTATGAGAGGGTGCGTGGGTTCTGTTTGAAATGGGAAGAAGGAAATTGCTACAGGTAGCCCTCACCTTTACGACCACAAAGGAACTCAAAATTTTCTTTGCTAGGTGAGACCTGGGTTAAGTGAGTTTTGCCCCATTTATTTATTTTATTTATTTAGAATAGAATAGCGGAGTTGGAAGGGACCTTGGAGGTCTTCTAGTCCAACCTCTTGCTCAAGCAGGAGAAACTATGTCATTCCAGACAAATGGCTATCCAACATCTTCTTAAAGACTTCCAGTGTTGGGGCCTTCACAACTTCTGGAGGCAACTTCTGTTCCACTGGTTAATTGTTCTAAATGTCAGGAAATTCCTCCTAGGTTGCTTCTCTCCTTGATTAGTTTCCACCCATTGCTTCTTGTTCTGCCCTCAGGTGCTTTGGAGAATAGCTTGACTCCCTCTTCTTTGGGGCAACCCCTGAGATATCGGAAGGCTGCTATCATGTCTCCCCTGGTCCTTCTTTTCATTAAACTAGACATGCCCAGTTCCTGCAACCGTTCTTCATATGTTTCAGCCTCCAGTCCCCTCATCCTCTTTCTTGCTCTTCTCTGCACTCTTTCTAGAGTCTCCACATCTTTTCTACATCGTGATGACCAAAACTGGGTGCAAATATTCCAAGTGTGGCCTTCCCAAGGCCTTATAAAGTGGTATTAAAACTTCACGGGATCTGGATTCCATTTATTTATTACATTTATATTGCTGCCTATTCGCCCATGGCGGCTCAAGGCAGCTTACAGAATATAGAACCTCATTTAAGAGACTAAACTTAACCAAAAAAAAAGAATCAAATAAATTAATATATTAAAATCACCACCTGCCCCAGTGACTGCAGATCACCTGAGCCATTGAATGGACTCCCTCCCTCTCTGGGTCCCCCACTTCGCTGGGAGAATCAGATCTTGAGAACCACGGGTGTCAAAGTGGGGGCTAATCTCGGGGCGGGGTGAGGGCGGGAAGGAGGGGGAGGAGGATGTTCCCGAGAGAGGGAGCCACCATGGAGAAGGTCCTTCTTCTTCTGGGTCCCAACAGATGTGTCTCCCTCAGGGATGCCTCCCCATTCTGGTGGGTCAGGTAGATGTGAACGGCAAGAGATGGTCCTCTAGAGCAGGGGTCTCCAACCTTTGCAACTTTAAGTCTGAAGGACTTCAGCTCCCAGAATTCTCCAGCCAGCTTTGCTGGGAGCTGAAGTCCTTCAGACTTAAAGTTGCAAAGGTTGGAGACCCCTGGCCCAGGCCCTGACACTGACAGCTTTGCTGGCTGGAGAATTCTGGGAGCTGAAGTCCTCCAGACCTAAAGTTGCAAAGGTTGGAGACCCCTGGCCCAGGCCCTGACACTGACAGCTTTCCTGGCTGGAGAAGTCTGGGAGCTGAAGTCCTTCAGACTTAAAGTTGCAAAGGTTGGGGACCCCTGGCCCAGGCCCTGACAGCTTTGCTGGCTGGAGAATTCTGGGAGCTGAAGTCCTCCAGACTTAAAGTTGCAAAGGTTGGAGACCCCTGCTCTAGACCACTTAATAATTTTACAACATTTCTGGTCCCAGTTGTTAAGTGAATTGCTGCGGTGCCCTTATTCCTCTCTGGTGTCCAGTGCGAATTTTACACCTGATACCTTGGAAAGCAGAAGGGCAGGGAAGACGGTCGTAGGCTGAGGACTAGCTAGCTGCAATAGATTTTCCTGGAAGAGGAGAATGTAGAATTGCCTCTGTGGCCTCAGGGTGGCTTAAATTGGATGCTGAGTGAAAAAAACCGCCTCTTTTGTCAGAATCGGCCAAGAGAATTAACAAAAAAAATGGGATTTCACAGTTCCAGGCGTTTTTCGTTCTTTCTCTGACAATGTCGGAGGAGAGCATGATAGATCAGGGATAAGGCGTGGATGGAGATATAACACCAGAAAGATATTTATTACATTGCTTTCTGGCTGGTTGTGTTTGTGTGTGTTTGTGCCTCCGCAACAGGGCCTCAGAAACACAGCCTCATTGCACTGATAGACTCAGCTGTAGCATCCAGGGAGGTCCTCGACTTACGACCCACGACGGAGCCCAACATTTCCGTTGCTAAGCGAGATGCCCGCTAAGCAAGTTTCGCCCCGTTCTACAAATCTGTCTTCCCACAGTTCCCCGCAGCTGCTAAGTGAGTCCCATGGTTGTTAAGTGGCTTCCTGCTTGCCAAAAGGTCACTAAGGGGGACTCCAGAGAACCGCGACCGTCATAAGTATGAGTCAGCTGCCAAGTCTCTGAATTGTGATCATGTGATCATGGGGGGGCGGGATGCTACAACCATCTGCCAGTATGAAATATTCTCACTGCCATTGTAGCTGCCAATGGTCACTAAATGAATGGTTATATAAGTGGAGAACAACATGTACTTACTCTGGCTGCCTCAAACTGGAAAAATGTTATTTTATGATCCTGCTGGGAAATTTTAACGATGTTCATGCAACAGATGCTATTTTCCCCCCCTTCTGGGACAGCGCAACGAGAGAGACAAACACACATGCATGTCAATTTACTTCACATGCGTGTACGTGCGCGCATAAATATCCTCTATGCACATTGAAACCATATGGGGACCCTCTGGCTCTCCGAGGGGTACTTTAAAAGCCACTTTTGCTAATCTTCAGAAGTTGTAAGTCCTCCATCCTTTTAAAGAAACGACTGGACGGCCACTTCCTTGAAATGGTATAGGGGCAGGGGTCTGCAAAGTTGGCTCTTTTAAGACGGGTGGACTTCAACGCCCAGAATTCCCCAGCCAGGCATACTAGACCAGAGATCTGAAAAGTTGGCTCTTTTAAGACGGTTGGACTTCAACTCCCAGAATTCCCCAGCCAAGCATACTAGACCAAGGGTCTTGCAAAGTTGGCTCTTTTAAGACGGGTGGACTTCAACTCCCAGAATTCCCCAGCCAGACATACTAGACCAGGGGTCTTGCAAAGTTGGCTCTTTTAAGACGGGTGGACTTCAACTCCCAGAATTCCCCAGCCAAGCATACTAGACCAGGAGTCTGCAAAGTTGGCTCTTTTAAGACGGGTGGACTTCAACTCCCAGAATTCCCCAGCCAGACATACTAGACCAGGAGTCTGCAAAGTTGGCTCTTTTAAGACGGGTGGACTTCAACTCCCAGAATTCCCCAGCCAAGCATACTAGACCAGGGGTCTTGCAAAGTTGGCTCTGGGTGGTGGGCGAAAACGGCTGCTCCCAGCCCTCCGGAAGGCTGAAAATCAGCTGGCCAGCATGCACTTGGGCGCTGGAGCAGACCACCCTAGGGCAATGTCTGGCGTGCCCACAGATATGGCTCCATGTGCCACTTGCGTCACAGGTTCACCATCCCAAGGATGGGGTCTCCTGCTTGTGCAAGGGGTTGGTCTGGATGATCACCAACAGAGGTGGTCCTCAGCCGCTTCCTTGGTGATCTATGGGTCCCCCACCCTACCCTGCCCTGGCTCTATGCTGTACTATTTAGCCACATTTCCTAGGCCGTGCACATGTGTGCAAGCCATGCGCATGAGCAAAGCGCATGCGCCAAAGGCGTGCATGCTTACAAAGTTAGGGTGGGCGCATTGGGCGAACCGGGGATAAACCTACATGAAGCCACTTCTGATCTCCCTTCCAACTCTGTTATTCCATGGTACTAAGATGTCCTGTCGGGGTTAGGCTAGAAGACCTCCAAGGTCCCTTCCAATTCTGCCATTCCGTGATTCTCCTGTACGGGTCTCCTGCCTGAACGGGGGGTTGGACTAGAAGACCTCCAAGGTCCCTTCCAGCTCTATTCTGATGGGAGCCCTGGGGGACAGCAGCCCCGTGCCAAACAGATACAGATTCTCGGGCCCAGGATGGAGGAGGGGGGTGTATTGAGAAGACCCATTTCAAAGGACGCAGGGCACCCACCCCGTGTCGCCCCCTCCTCTCATTCCTGACACGGGAACGATTTTGCTCTGGCGGAGGAGCAGAAAAAGATGATCCTTTCTGTGGGGCCGGAGGAGAGGGGGGTGCATTCTTTGGGGGTGACACACGACCCCGCCAGATGTGCTCCGATGTTTTCTCCTCTATGTGTGCCTGCCACCGAAGAGGGGCAGGACCTCTTGGCGACAGGCAGACTTTTAGCCAAATCGGCAACTCTGGAACGAGGAGGATCAGCTGAGCTAATTTAAGATGAGTGGACTTCAACTCCCAGAATTCTCCTTGCAGCAGGGTCAGTTCTGTGAGTTGACGTCCTTGCATGCTGACTGAGGAATTCTGGGAATTGAACTCCATGCTGACTGGGGAATTCTGGGAGTTGAAGTCCATGCTGACTGGGGAATTCTGGGTATTGAACTCCATGCTGACTGGGGAATTCTGGGAGTTGAAGTCCATGCATGTTGACTGAGGAATTCTGGGAATTGAAGTCCATGCTGACTGTGGAATTCTGGGAGCTGAAGTCCACTCATGCTGAGAAATTCTGGTAATTGAACTCCATGCTGACTGGGGAATTCTGGGAGTTGAACTCCATGCATGCTGACTGAGGAATTCTGGGAGTTGAAGTCCACATATCCTATTTCCCTTCCCTTTATGTCATATTTCCTTTTTTTTTCTTATTCTGCTCTTTTTAATCAGCAAACCCATAAATCACCTATTCATTCCCCCCCCCCCCATTATCAGCCAAAGATCCATAAACGGTTTCCAGTCCTTTACCACAGGAATTATAGTTAGTCCTCAACTTACGACTACAATCGGGTCCAGAATTTCCATGGCTAAGCAAGGCGGCTCTTAAGCGATTAGTGCCTGATTTCACGACCTTGTTTGCCATGGTTATTAAGTGAATCCCTGCAGTTGTTAAACGAACCAAGCAGCCGTTAAGCAAATCTGGCTTCCGCGTTTGACGTTGCTCTTCAGAATGTCCCAAAAAGGGGCTCACGTAACCTCCGGGGCACTGCAATCGTCATAAGTACGAGTCAGTTGCTAACCGTCTGAGTTTCTCTTCGTAAATGACCAGGAGGATAACGCCAACAGCCGCAAGCAGGCGAAACGGCCACGCCCCTTTTTTCGGTGCTGTTGCAACGTCAAACGGTCACTAAGCGAGTAGTTGTAAGTCGACTGCCTCAAGCTGCAAGGATATTGCAACGGTCATAAGTGCAAGGATGTTGAAACAGTCATTAAGTGTGGGGCCCGTTCTTAAGCCCCCTCTTTTTCCCCCCAGCGCGGTTGCAACCTCGAACCGTCGCTAAACGAACGGTCGTAAACCGAGGACCGCTGAATATATCCAGCACGGCCCTCAGGATCAGTTCTGGGAGTTGAAGTCCATGCATGCTGACTGAGGAATTCTGGGAATTGAACTCCATGCTGACTGGAGAATTCTGGGAATTGAAGTCCATGCATGCTGACTGAGGAATTCTGGGTATTGAACTCCATGCTGACTGTGGAATTCTGGGAATTGAAGTCCATGCATGCTGACTGAGGAATTCTGGGTATTGAACTCCATGCTGACTGTGGAATTCTGGGAATTGAAGTCCATGCATGCTGACTGAGGAATTCTGGGTATTGAACTCCATGCTGACAGGGGAATTCTGGGAATTGAAGTCCATGCATGCTGACTGAGGAATTCTGGGTATTGAACTCCATGCTGACAGGGGAATTCTGGGAATTGAAGTCCATGCATGCTGACTGAGGAATTCTGGGTATTGAAGTCCATACTGACAGGGGAATTCTGGGAATTGAAGTCCATGCTGACTGGGGAATTCTGGGAGTTGAACTCCATGCTGCAGGACACCCCCCCCCCCCAAAAAAACCCCTGCACAGCGGATTCCCCTCCTGGCCGAGAGGTGCATTCTCGACGTGCCCGGATTGCTCTGGATGTTCCCTGGCGCTCTCTGCCGTCTTCGGAGGGGGGGAAACCGTTCCAGCAATCAGAAGGAGCCTTTATTTGTTCTGGCGGCGAGACAGGCCAGGTTGTGAAGGCCTGGAGTGATTCGAATTCCGTCAACTTTCCGCGCAGGGTCAGGTTTCGGAGTTATGTCGCTGGGGGGGACGTGTGCCGTGCCACATTCCTCGTGCTTCAAGTCTGCGCCAGCATAATTTGCCAGAACCGCTTGCCTCCCTCCAGAGTCTGTGAATGTTCCAACCCTGGAAGTCTTTAAGAAGAGGCTGGGCAACAAGCGCTTTGTGTGAAGTGGTGTAGTAGGGCTTCCGGTCTAGGCAGGGGGTTGGACTAGAAGACCTCCAAGGTCCCTTCCAACTCTGTTCTGTTCTGTTCCATTCTATTCTCTCTTCTCTTCATTCTTTTCTCTTCTCTCTTTTCTTCTATTCCCTCTTTTCTCATCTCCTCCCTTTTTTCTTCTTCTCTTCTCGCTTCTCCCTTTTCTCTTCTCTCCTCTCCTCTCTTCCCTCTCTTCTCTTTCTTCTCTTCTCTCTTCTCTCCTTCTCTTCTATTCCCTGTTTTCTATTCTTTTCTCCCCTTTCTTCTCTTCTCTCCTCTCTTCTTTTTTCTCTTCTCTTTTTTCTTTTCACTCTCTTCTCTTCTCTTCTGTCTCTTCTCTTCTCTTCCTTCTCTTCTCTTCTCCCCTTTCTCTTCTCTTCTCTTTTTTCTCTTCTCTTCTCTTCTCTTCCTTCTCTTCTCTTCTCCCCTTTCTCTTCTCTTCTCTTTTTTTCTCTTCTCTTCTCTTCTATTCTATTCTCCCCTTTCTCTTCTCTTTTTTCTTTTCTCTTCTCTATAGCTTATTTGTTTTAGAGATGAAAGAAAGAATCGAGCAAAAATGCTTAGCTCCCAGAGATGCCCATTGCCTACCCACCATAAAGGCAGCCCTCGACTTATGGCCGTTCATTTAGTGACCGTGCAGAGTGAAAGAAAGGGACTTAGGACTGCTCCTCACACTTACGACCACGACAGCATCCTCACAGTTGCAGGACCAGAATTCAGGTGCTCTGCCACCTCGTGGATTTGCAACCCTAGTAGCTGTCCTGAGGTCACGTGATGCCCAGCCAGTGCCCAATTGAGCAAAGTCAATGGGGAGGGGGGATCCACATTCGCTTAACGACCATGTGATTCACTTAACAACTGTAGGGATTCCCTTAGCTCTCGTGGCAAAGAGAAAAGAAAAAAAAAGATGGTAAAAATTGGATGAGGCTCACTTCACACATGCCTCACTTTGCAACGGGAATTCTGCTCCCAAGTGCGGTCGTAAGTTGAGGACCCACCTGTATTTATGAAAAAGTGTTTGCAATTTAGTGTTTTCTGGTTTGCAATTTTGACTTTAAGCCATAGAAAGATAGAAAACTGACGGCAGGAGAAAAGATTTTAGTGGTCCGTGGAATTTGCTCCTTGAATTTACAATACAATACAATAGCAGAGTTGGAAGGGACTTTGGAGGTCATCTAGTCCAACCCCCTCAGTTCTAAGTTGCTTCTCTCCTTGATTAGTTTCCACCCATTGCTTCTTCTCCTGCCTTTTGTTTTATTTGTTTCTTTTGAATTCATGTATCTATTATTAATGATTATTCTATTTTATTTCCTTTTATTTTTTTAACTTTAAATTTCTGTCCCTCCCTTTTTTAAAACTTTTACTTATTTTTATTTCAGTTTTTTTTTAATATTAAAAAAAATTAAAATTGTACATCAGATTCGTGGTTCGTTTTACATTTTATTTATCTTTCTTTCAGGGTTGGTTTTCTTCTTTTAAAATAATTTCAAATTTCTCTCGGGTAGTGGACGAGTGTATTATCCCAAGAGCTTTCTTTTCTTTTTTTTAAACTCAGCCATTGTCAAAAATGCACCTAGGCTTTTGGCTAGAAATGGCTGAAAAGGGGACACCCTCTGCAGACCCAAACTAGATCCCCCCCCCCCCCCCGACTTTCAAGCATTAAATTTCCCAGGCATAAAACTCTTGGATCTTAGCCACTTTTGTGGTGTCACAGCAATGAAAAGATTTATATATCGGCTGCCTGCTAAGGCTTTGCTGTGGAGAACAACTTCAACTATCCACTTTCTCACGGCTGTACCTGATCAGAAATCACGATAAATCCAGGGAGGAGATCTACCGAATAAGCAAAATGTACTTGACCCTCGACTTACGACCACAACAGGGAGCACAATTTCTGTTGCTAAGAGAGCTGACCGTTCCCTGGGACGGGCTGTACAATAGATTTGTGAAGGTTGTTAAGTAAAGCACCACGGTTGTTAATGTTGGCTATGGGATTCTGGGAGTGGAAGTGCTCCCCGCTCAAAGCATAGCAGGCTGGTGGATTCTGGGAGTTGAAATCCACATCTCTTAAAGGATGCTGACTGGGGGATTCTGGGAGTTGGAGTCCACCTATTTTAAAGCCTTCTGACTGGGGGATTCTGGGAGTGGGAGTCCTCCCCTCTTAAAGCACGCTGGCTGGGGGATTATGGGAGTTCGTGTCCAGTGCTCTTAAAGTTGCGAAAGTAATATAGACTATACAAAGCTGGGATTTATGGCACCGAGGAAACCCCAAAATGGCCTTGGGTCGTTGAGATTCTGTGCAGGCAAGCCGTTTGAACAAATCAAATTAACAGCCAAAATAAATTAAAATAATAAAGAAAACAATAAATGATAAATTGAAGTGAAATGAAATAATTAACACTATGAAATAAAAGAATAAAAAGTGATGAAATAAACCATAAAACGATGAAAAATGGTAATAAGAGATAACAATAAAATGAAACGAAATTAAGAAAATATATTTTTTTTAAAAACAGAAAATGAAATACCTGTACATCACAAAGTAAAAAATATATAATTAAGATAAATTTAAATCAAAGGAAGAATAATAATAAAATAAATAAAAATAAAAAAGCAGAATAAAATAAATAGCAACGCCAGGCATGCCATGCAGTGAAATAAAACGAAACAGGTGGGCAATGCCGTGCATTAAAATGGGAAAAAAACCCAAAACCCAATGCAAACTGGTCAGGACAGCTAAATTATACGGATGTAGTTTCTTTTTAGAACCGATTTTGCTGATCTGCTGATTTTGTTTAATCTCTTCTTATCGCTTCTCACTTTGCAAAATGCTGATTCAGCCTCTGGGTGAAAAGACACCCTTCTCCTTGGCATCTTGAACCCTCGGTTACCTGCTTCTCTTCCTCCCCTTACCTGGTGCCACCTGGACTTTAAACCTGCCACCGAGATATGGACAGGTGTTTTAAAATTCCAACCAGACCCAGTTGCTCTTTTCCCAATCGATTGAAGAAATTCAACCCTTCTGTTTATGGAAAGCTCTCTTGCCCACACCCAGTCATAAGTTGAGGATTACCTCTAATTTTTTTGGGGTGGGGTGGGGGGGAAACAAGTGGATCCCTTGAAGTTATTAAAAGAGGTGGGGAGATTTTTAAAGATTGTAAACTCTGAAATCTTTTTTTTTTTTAATCTGCTGCAAACTGGGATGCATCTATGGGACAGTCTATGAATGTCCCAGAAAGGAGTTGCTTTGTGGGTTTTCAACGAAAACTCCATTTTTTCAGACCAAAACAGGACCAGATAAAGAAAGAGAGACAAAGAGAAAGAGAGACAGACAGAGAGAGAAAGAAAAAAAGAAAGAAAAGAGAGAAAGAGAAAAAGAAAGACAGAAGAAAAGAGAGAGAGAGAAAGAAAGAGAGAGAGAGACAAAAAGAGAGAGAGAGAGAGAGAAAGGGAGAAAAAGAAAGAGAGAAGGAAAGAGAGAGAGAAGAGAAAGAGAGAGAGAGAAAGAGACAGAGAGAGAAAGAAAAAAGAGAGAGAGAGAAAAAGAAAGACAGAAGAAAAGAGAGAGAAAGAGATAGAGAGACAAAAAGAGAAGAGAAAGAGAGAGCGAGAAAGAGAGAGAGACAAAAAGAGAGAGAGAGAAAGGGAGAGAGAAAGAGAGAGAGAAAGAGAGAGAAAGAAAGAGAAGGAAAGAGAGAGAGAGACAAAAAGAGAGAAGAGAGAGAGAGAGAAAGAGAGAAGAGAAAGAGAGAGAGAGAAAGAGAGAGAGACAAAAAGAGAGAAGAGAGAGAGAGAGAAAGAAGAGAAAGAGAGAGAGAAAGAAAGAAAGAGAGAGAAGAGAGAGTGAGAGAAAGAGAGAGAGAAGAGAGAGAGAAAGAGAGAGACAAAAAGAGAGAGAGAAAGGGAGAGAGAAAGAGAGAGAGAGAAAGAGAGAAAGAAAGAGAGAAAAAGAAAGAGAAGAGAGAGAGAAGGAAAGAGAGAGAGACAAAAAGAGAGAGAGAAGGGGAGAGAGAAAGAGAGAGAAAGAGAGTGAAAGAAAGAGAAAAAGA
>CM077647.1:4910489-4920489 GCA_039707465.1 Rhabdophis nuchalis | reverse complement strand
TTTATTTTAAGACAGTGTTTCTCAACCTGGGCGACTTTAAGTCCTGTGGACTTCAACTCCCAGAATCCCCCAGCCAGCTATGCTGGCTGGGGGGATTCTGGGAGTTGAAGTCCACAGGACTTAAAGTCGCCCAGGTTGAGAAACGCTTCTTTAAGGACCTTCGTAAGTCTGAACGGTCACTAAATGAACTGTTATGAGTCGAGGTGTCCCTGCACATTTCTTTTAAAAAACCATTTTTCATCAACCTCCCAGGGCTGGAAAACCGGTTTTGGGGGGGAATCTGGAGCATTGCACACCTGGAGCGCATGATGCGGGCCTCAGCCACAGAACCTGTGTGAACTAACAACACCGGAGTTTGGTGGTGGCTCCTTTGTTTTGTCAACACAACCAGCCGGCATGTAATGTGATGTCAGGGTGGCAAGAAGGACATGGGTGTCGGGTTATGGCTCTAGTTTGAGCTGCACATTCCCTCTCCAGATGGGGCTATGACTGTGCCTCTCATGCTCAGCCTCTCATTCCACAGACTGACTGGCTGACTTCCTTCTCTTTCTCTTTCTTTCCTCTCTCCCTCCTACTCCCCTTCTTTCCTTCTCTATCTTTCTTTCTTTCTTTCCTCCCTCCCTCTCCTTTCTTCCTTCTCTTTCTCTTTCTCTTACTTTCTTTCTTTCCTCTCTCCCTCCTACTCCCCTTCCTTCCTTCTCTATCTTTCTTTCTTTCCTCCCTCCCTCTCCTTTCTTTCTTCCTTCCTTCTCTTTCTCTTTCTTTTACTTTCTTTCTTTCCTCTCTCCCTCCTATTCCCCTTCTTTCCTTCTCTATCTTTCTTTCTTTCTTTCCTCCCTCCCTCTCCTTCCTTCCTTCTCTTTCTCTTTCTCTTACTTTCTTTCTTTCCTCTCTCCCTCCTACTCCCCTTCCTTCCTTCTCTATCTTTCTTTCTTTCCTCCCTCCCTCTCCTTTCTTTCTTCCTTCCTTCTCTTTCTCTTTCTTTTACTTTCTTTCTTTCCTCTCTTCCTCCTACTCCCCTTCCTTCTCTATATTACTTTCTTTCCTTCCTTCCTTCCTTCCTTCCTTCCTTCCTTCCTTCCTCTTTCTCTTTCTTTTACTTTCTTTCTTTCCTCTCTCCCTCCTACTCCCCTTCCTTCCTTCTCTATCTTTCTCTCTTTCCTCCCTCCCTCTCCTTCCTTCCTTCCTTCCTTCCTTCCTTCCTCTTTCTATTTCTTTTACTTTCTTTCTTTCCTCCCTCCCTCTCCTTTCTTCTCTTTCTTTTACTTTCTTTCTTTCCTCCTTCCCTCTCCTTTCTTCTTTCCTTCTTTTTCTTTCTTTCACTTTCTATCTTTCCTCCCTCTCTCTGTAATTTCCTTTCTCCCTCCTACTCTTCTTCCTTCCTTCCATCCATCATTCCTTCCTTCTTTTTCTTTCTTTCATTTTCTTCCCTCCCACCTTCTTTTCTTTCTCTCTCCCTCCTACCCTCCTTCCTTCTCTTTCTTTCTTTCCTCCCTCCCTCTCCTTCCTTTTGCCCTCCTGTTCTTCCTTCCTTCCTTCCCTCCTTCCTTCTCTTTCACTTTCTTTCCTCCCTTCCTCCCTTCTTTCCTCTCTCCATCCTACTCTTCTACCTTCCATCCATCATTCTTCCTCCTTTTTCTCTTTCATTTTCCTCCCTCCCTCCCTCACTTCTCCCCCTCTCTCCCCCTCTCCTTTTTTTCTTTTTCCTTCCTTCCTTCCTTCCCGCCCTTCTATCCCAATCTCGTCCTTCCTTCCTTCCTTCCTTCCTTCCTTCCTTCCTTCCTTCCTTCCTTCCTTCCTTCCTTCCTTCCTTCCTTCCCTCCCTCCCTCCTTCCTTCCTTAATTCCTTCCTTCTTTCCTTCTCCATTGCTCCTGCCTCCCTTCTTTTTCTTTCTTTCTCTTTTCTTCCTCCCTCCCTCTATCTTTCTTTCTGTCTGCCTTTATTATTTTTTATAAATAACTCAAACCAGCAAACATTGCTAATAGCCTCTCCCCACTTGCTATTTTAGCTAGAGCAACAACCCTGTCAGGTTGGCTGGTCTGAGACAGAACGATTGGCCCAAAGTCACCCACCAGCTTTCGTGCCTAAAGATGAGATTAGAACTCGCCGTCTTCTGGTGACTAAAAGGGGCGGGGCTTCACCTGCAACCCTGTGCCTGATCTCCTGTCTTTGCAACACCCCTGCTAGGCGGGATGGCTTCATTATCTTTTTATTACCCCAAATATCAGCTGTGGGGGATTTTTCAAGGGGGTTAATTTGAAGACAGCAAAAGCCCAGATGGGACCACACATCACAACACAGAAACACAGAAACACACACACACACACACACACAGAGAGATCATAGCCATTCAGCAGCCCCGCTGGTTAGCCGCAACGAGTGGATATTTACAGTAGGGAAATCTTTGTTAATCCCTAAACAAGACAGGGAAAAAAAAATCTCTTATGTTCTGTAAATATAAGGTGGCTGCAACCGTTGTGCACAAGAGCAACAATATTTGAGAGTGTGCAAATGCACGGAACTGAGATTCGCACGCTTGTCCCTTGCACCGGTGCTAAACCAGGATCCAACCATGGCTAGTTGCTGGATCAAAATTTGCACGAACAGAAGAATAAGAGAATAGGTCAAAATGGTGGCTGCCATGGTGCCATACAATCTTTCCAGTGGCCATTTTGACTTTTATGACCTGGCGCTGCCTCTCAGCTGCCCCACAGATCAGTTCTTGGCTTTGCGATAAAGGCACACATTTATTCTGCAAATTTTCAGAGATTGGAGATGCAACGATTTGAGTGGCTAAACTTCTATCTGTGGAGATTTCCCTTAGGAAAGTATAAAGCTTCCTAATCTTGGAAAGAAGGAATTATGGGTTTTATTTTTCCTCTCTTTTTTTAATCCTACTGTTTTTTTATACTGCTCAATTCCTACTTTACCATTTATTTATTTATATTTTTCTCTATATTTTTATATTTTATTCATCTATAGCTGTCTGTCTGTGTGTGTGTCTATCTCTGTCTCTCTTTCTTTTTTTCTACCAGTTACCAATCTAATTATTTCTGTCTGTCTGTCTGTCTCTCTGTCTGTCTGTCTGTCTATCTATCTATCTATCTATCTATCTATCTATCTATTTATTTATTTATTTCCTTCCTTCCTTCCTTCTTTCTTTCTTTCTTTCTTTCTATATCTATCTATCTATCTATCTATCTATCTATCTATCTATCTATCTATCTATCTATCTATCTATCTATCTATCTATCTATCTACCTACCTTTTACTATTAACTACCTGTTACCAATTATTTCTGTCTATTCCATCCATCCATCCATCCATACATACATACATCCATCCATACATCCCCCTCTCTTTCTTTCTCTCTTTCTCTCTGTCGCTTTTCTACCTGTTACCAACCTAATTATTTCTGTCTATTTCTTTATATCTATCTATCTATCTATCTATCTATCTATCTATCTATCTATCTATCTATCTATCTATCTATCTATCTATCTATCATGTATCATCTATCTATCTACCTACCTCTTTCTCTCCTCTATCTATCTATCTATCTATCTATCTATCTATCTATCTATCTATCTATCTATCTATCTATCTATCTATCTCTATTACCTACCTGTTGCCAATTATTTCTGTCTATTCTATCAATCCATCCATCCATCCATCCATCCATCTCTCTCTCTCTCTCTTTCTTTTTCTATCTTTCTATCTTTCTATCTTTCTATCTTTCTATCTTTCTATCTATCTATCTATCTATCTATCTATCTATCTATCTATCTATCTATCCATCCATCCATCCATCCATCCATCCATCCATCCATCTATCTCTCTCTTTTTTTTCTGTTACCAATCTAATTATTTCTGTCTATTTCTATCTATCTGCCTGCCTGCTAGTCTGCCTCTCTATCTTTCTATTTATCGTCTCTGTCTATCGTTGTTTTTAACTGTTTTCTACTGCATTTCATACAATTCTTTCCTTTCCAGTTTTTAAAAAGTTTTATACGTTTAGGTTTTATAGGGTCTTCTTCGTTGCAAAGGGCTTTTTTCCCCTCAACTTTGACTCTCGTTTTCCTTTTCTTAAAAAAGATTATTTGAGGAGACGAGAGATTTGTGAAGCCTCTCTCCCCATTCTGAAATGGAAGGGAAATGGATGGACAAAACCAGCAATCAGGAGTTTTGTACCGTTTTATTGCTTTTTATTCAATTTCCCCCCTGCTCCCTGTTCTTCTGAATGGCTGGGTTTTACGTGATTATCTTGATTATATACGAACATTTTTCCTGAGTTCAAGTGGCGCCTTTATCTCCAGCGTTACATGAAGGTACATGCAGCCCTCGACTTTCGTTACGACCACCCAAAATTTCCATTGCTAAGGAAGACAGTCATTAAGTGTGCTTTGTCCCATTTTACGACCTTTCTCGCCACAGTGGTTAAGTGAATCCCTGCAGTTGTTAAGTGAGTCGTGTGGTTGTTAAGTGAAACTGGCTTCCCTCGTGGACTTGGCTCACAAAAGGGGATCAGGGGATCCCTGGGACCGTCATAAATATGAGTCAGTTGCCAAGAATTTGGATCACGTGACACAGGGGAATGCTGCAACAGTCGTAAGTGTGAAAAACGGCCGTACGTCATGGCAGCCATGTGATTCACTTAACAACCCTGCAATTTGCTTAACAACCATGGAATTCATTTAATGACCATGTGATTCACTTAACAGCCATGTGATTTGCTTAACACCCATGTGATTCACTTAGCAACCATGTGATTTGCTTAACAATAATGTGATCCACTTAACAACCGTGTAATCCACTTAACATTCACCGAGATTCACATAACAGCTCTTTAAATATATATATATATCAGGTCATGCCATGTAATGTCCTCCTTTACAACCTCACCGGTCACGAACGCTAACCCAACAATGGTCCTAAGTTGAGGACCACCTGTATAAATCTGCTAAATAAAGACTTTTCCACAAGAGCCTTCCAAAACAATTTTGAGCGTCTTTTGTCTGACAATATGCATTTCCCAGCGTGGCAGCTATCCAACCGGTGTAGCCAGGGAAGGCAGTAGAGGAATTTCCACAGGGGTCACTAATGTCACAGGGCAAAAGGCGTTGTTTGGCGCACACCGCAATCTCTTACGCATGGAGGCAGAGTTTAGCACCTCCGTCTTTGCTCTCCATTTCTGGCTGTTTTTCCCCTCTGCCAAAATTGCAGAAAAACACCCCATTAAGCCCCAATTAAGGGAGGAAGCATACTGTTTTCTTTTCTGCCTTTCGGCTCATCACCAGAGACCATCGAGACAGAAAGCCATGAGTTCCGTTGTGTACATTTTTTTTATATGTGTGTTATATTTTTCAGCTGATCAATAAATAATAAACAAATCCCAATAAACAAATCCCAGTAAGGGTATGGCTAGCTGATGAGAGCTAAAAAGCTCGAAATAGATCTATCCTAGTCTCTCTGATTTATTTATTTATCAGCTCAAACCCTAACACACACACACACACACACACACACATGCCACACACACACACACCCTGTTAAGCCCCAATTAAGGAAGGAAGCATACTGTTTTCTTTTCTGCCTTTCGGCTGATCACCGGAGACCATCCAGACAGAAAGCCATGAGTTCCGTTGTGTGGTTTTTTTATATGTGTGTTACATTTTTGAGCTGATCAATAAATAAGTCAGGGAGACTAGGATAGATCTATTTCGAGCTTATTAGCTCTCATCAGCTAGCCATACTCTTTACTGGGATTCGAACCAGTATGGCCAGCTGATGAGAGCTAAAAATCTCGAAATAGATCTATCCTGGTCTCTCTTATTTATTTATTGATCAGCTCATAAAACTAACACACATATTAAAAAATGTACACAACGGAACTCATGGCTTGCTGTCTAGATGGTCTCTGGTGATGAGCCGAAAGGCAGAAAAGGAAACAGTATGTCTCCTCCCTTAATTGGGGCCCTAACATCATCTGCTCTTACTTGCTAGGCTGGTGGATGCAACATTTGCATCCCTGCCTCTGGTTCGGATCCTCGGAGGCTGCGTTCACACAACACCCTTAAACCCAGGTTAAGCAGAATCCGCAAGGCAAGAAAGAACGATTTCTAGCCATTCCTGTTCCTAAAGATGGTGGGGTTTTTTTTCCTCCATGGTTTTTTTCTCCCTTGCAAAAACATAAAGAATTAGAAAAGCTACAGGCGTCCTTTGACTTAGCAGAGGTTCATTGATCGTTCAAAATCACAAGGGCACTGACAAAAATTGATGTATTTTCACACTTATCAATCTGGCAGCATCACTTGATCAAAAATTCAGACACTTGGCAACTCTCTCACAGTTTTGAGGGCAATTGTGATCCCCGCCCCCCCTTTATGGCCTTCTGGTGAGCAGAATCAATGGGGAAGCCGGATTCACTCAGATCCACTGGGTCACCAACTTAACAACCGCAGCAAGGAAGGTCATAAATGGAGCACAATTCACTTAAGATAAATATTTCACTTAGCAGCGGAAATTTCGCACTCAACTGTGGTCATAAGTCAAGGACCCCCTGTAATAAAGTAAGATAATAAAATGGAATAATAAAATAGAATAAAGTAAAACTAGAACGGAACAGAATATACAATATATAGAATAGAAGAATATAGAATAGAATAGAATTGAATTGAATTTAGAATAGAAGAGAAAACAGAATAGAATAGAATTCAGAAGAGGAATAGAATAGAATAGAATATGGAATGGAATTCAGAATAGAATATAGAATAGAATTCAGAATAGAAAGAATAGAATAGAATAGAATATGGAATGGAATTCAGAATAGAATATAGAATAGAATTCAGAATAGAAAGAATAGAATAGAATAGAATAGAATAGAATATGGAATGGAATTCAGAATAGAATATAGAATAGAATTCAGAATAGAATAGAATAGAATAGAATAGAATAGAATATGGAATGGAATTCAGAATACAATATAGAATAGAATTCAGAATAGAATAGAATAGAATATAGAATGGAATCGAATTCAGAATAGAATATAGAATAGAATTCAGAATAGAATAGAATAGAATAGAATGGAATGGAATGGAATTCAGAATAGAATATAGAATATAGAATAGGATAGGATAGGATTCAGAGTAGAATAGAATATAGAATAGAATATAGAATAGAATAGAATAGAATAGAAATTGGAATGTAAAAGAACAGAATACAATAGAATAGAATAGAATAGATATTGGAATAGAGGATAGGATAAAATAGAAATTGGAATGTAGAATAGAATAGAATAATAATTTCATGGTCCCTTCAAATGTAGACTAATCGGCATGCAAATTAAAATGAAATTTCGCTGCCTGAAGCTCTCAAAGGGTCACCATCTCCAGTAGACCCTGCATGAACGTGACAAAATAAGTAGGCAAATAAATACAAAATTATGCATTTACCCACTCATATTATATGACATGGAGAAGCAACAGAGCCTAGTACGGATGTATAAATGTGCGCAGTGAGAAAAGCCAATCGCAATGGTCATAAGTTTGAATAGCAGCCTTAAGTCTCTTTTTTCAGTGCTGTTGTTACTTCCGAGTTTACAACTAATGGTTATAAATCAATGACTAATCCAAAGGCTCTTCGGGGATTGAAAGCCGCATTTCTACTGGGGATGGATTGCTGTTTCCCTTCCTTTGATGATTGGTGCTTCAAAAGAAAAACACCCAGGAGAGCTTTCTCCTCCTGGAGGGAGAATCAGGAACAAATGAATTTCTTGATTATCATTGATTTACCCCCCTCCTCTGCGCTCCAGGTAAGTCAATAAATGGAGATCGAAGACTGGACCGATCAGCTTTAGAGCACGGAGATCTCTTTGCCACTCACCGGCTTTTAAAATCTTTTCCCCCTCATGTTCCAGGGAGACCTTTGCAAAGTTCAATGCGTCTCTCTCTCTCTCTGTCGCCAAAGAAATCCATAGAACAAAATCTGACCCTTCTTTCTTTCTCCCCCTCACTCCCTCCTCTGTCTCTCTCTGCAAAGTGGGGTCAAGAAGGAGCCATTTAATCTTTTCTGTTGCTTTTCTTTTTTTAAAAAAATGTTTTTTAAGTCTTAATATCCAAAACTGAATGTGCCAATTTAGGGATTCCAGCCAGGATCTCCTGTTAGCATCACTTTTTATTGTTCTGTTCTGTTCTATTCTAATTCTCTTCTTAATTCTGTTCTTAATTCTGTTCTTAATTCTGTTCTGCTCTGTTCTGTTCTGTTCTGTTCTCTATTCTAGTCTAATTCTGTTCTTAATTCTATTCTGTTCTGTTCTCTATTCTCTTCTAGTCTAATTCTCTTCTTAAATCTGTTCTTAATTCTGTTCTGTTCTCTATTCCATTCCATTCCAATTCTCTTCTTAATTCTGTTCTGTTGTTTTCTATTCTATTCTATTCTATTCTAATTCTCTTCTTAAATCTGTTCTTAATTCTGTTCTGTTCTCTATTCCATTCCATTCCATTCTATTCCAATTCTCTTCTTAATTCTATTCTGTTCTGTTCTGTTCTATTCTGTTCTGTTCTATTCTATTCTATTCTATTCTCCAATATTCTATTCTATTCTATTCTATTCTAATTCTCTTCTTAAATCTGTTCTTAATTCTGTTCTGTACTCTATTCCATTCCATTCCATTCCAATTCTCTTCTTAATTCTATTCTATTCTATTCTATTCTATTCTATTCTATTCTATTCTATTCTATTCTATTCTAATTCTCTTCTTAAATCTGTTCTTAATTCTGTTCTGTACTCTATTCCACTCCATTCCAATTCTCTTCTTAATTCTATTCTATTCTATTCTATTCTATTCTATTCTATTCTATTCTAATTCTCTTCTTAAATCTGTTCTTAATTCTGTTCTGTTCTCCATTCCATTCCAACTCTCTTCTTAATTCTATTCTGTTCTGTTCCATTCCACTCTACCTACTCTACTCCATCCTATCCTATATTATCCTATATTATCCTATCCTATATTATCCTATCCTATTTCTACTCCTATCCCTATCCCTATTCCTTATTCTACTCTATTCTCTATTCTATTTTCTATTCTATGGTTACATGATCACAATTCAGATTCATATTTATGACGGCCGCAGTGTCCCAGGGTCACATGATCCCCTTTTGGAACCTTCGGGCAAGGAAAGTCAATGGGGGAACCAGATTCACTTAAAAACCGGATTACTTATTTAACAACTGCAAGAGTTCACTTAACAACTAAGGCAAGAAAGATCATAAAATGGGGCACATCTAAAGTCTTGTTTAGGACACTGGCAGCTTTGATGTTTGGTCAGGAAGTTCTGGTGTCAAAATGATGGGAATTTTGTTTGAACTTTAAGGACCTGGAGACTCTGATAAGAAAGGCTGAAAAACCAGTGGGTGGGTGTACACAATTATTTTTGTAAGTTTGGTGTCTTATCTAGTGTAGACGTATTCCTGTTACATCACTACAAAAAACACACACAGGGGTCCTCAACTTATGGCCATGACTGTGCCCAAAATTTATGTGGCTAAGTGAGACAGCGGTTTGGGCACATTTGACGATCTTCCTTGCCACAGTTGTTAATTGAATTATTGTGGTTGTTACACTTTCATTAAGTGAATCTGGCTTCTCCATTGGGTTTGCTTGTCGGAAGGAGAGCGCATAACTCCGACCGTCAAGATGTTGTTGCCAAACATCTGAATTTTGATTAAGTGATCACGGGGATGCTACAATGGTCGTAAGGGTGAAAAATGGTCGTAAGTCCATTTTTCCCCACGCTGCTGTAACTTCAAGTGGCCAGTAAACAGACTGTTGTAAGTCGAGGATTATCTCTGAGTGTTTTTTTCACAATTTTTTCACGCTTTCAAAAGTGTCACATTTTTAGATTCGGCAAAGCCCCAAATCTAAATTTTAATTATTTTTTTTTGGAAACTGAATTTCAAAGTTAATGAAAGAGAGGGACTTCAGTTAAAAAAATAAAATAA
>CM077647.1:4715489-4907989 GCA_039707465.1 Rhabdophis nuchalis | reverse complement strand
GATGAAGTGCTCACAACTTCTGGAGGCAACTTCTGTTCCACTGGTTAATTCTTCTCACTGTCAGGAAATTTCTCCTCCGTTCTAAGTTGCTTCTCTCCTTGATTAGTTTCCACCCATTGCTTCTTGTTCCGCCCTCAGGTGCTTTGGAGAATAGTTTGACTCCCTCTTCTTTGGGGCAACCCCTGAGATACTGGAAGGCTGCTATCATGTCATCTCCAGTTCTCTTCCTCAACAACTCTTAATGTTTCCTTTCTGTTTTGGATCCCAGAAGATTTAAAAGACCAAGAGGTTGCAAGCTTGTTCAATGCACACATAGAGTCCTGATCTTGTCATCCCATCTTAGAGACCAAGGAGAAGACACCTCCAAAATCTTGGACTGTCTATAGCAGGGGTCTCCAACCTTTGCAACTTTAAGTCTGAAGGACTTCAGCTCCCAGACTTCTCCAGCCAGCTTTGCTGGCTGGAGAAGTCTTGGAGCTGAAGTCCTTCAGACTTAAAGTTGCAAAGGTTGGAGACCCCTGATCTATAGAACTTATATATAGAACTATATCACCAGAGGTTTTTAAGGAGAGATTGGACAGCCATTTGTCCAATCTCTTGGAAGTTGTCTTACTTGAGGTTGGACTAGAAGACCTCTGAGTTCCCTTCCAACCTTGTCCTTCTGTTACTCTGTCCTCGAGAGCTGGGATTTGAAGTCCACACATCTTCAAGTTGTCAAAGTTGAGGAACATCATCGGATAGAAACGGAGGTCCAATTCTTTCCAACTTACCCAACCAACTTTATTCCCTACTAGAAACACGGAGTATCATCACATTATTCCAGCGACACAAAGCGATCTCTCAATTTGAATATTTGAATATGTTGGGGGTCTCCAGAAGACCACCAGGCTGGAAAAGACTCAGCAAAGCCAGCCAAAGTGAGGCACAGAGCATTTTCACATGCGTTCTGCCTTTTTGCTAAACAACTACGGGATTCGTGAATACAGTGAATTGAAGATGACACTTTTCCGAGAATCGTAAGGTACACTTGAGTGGTTTGGTCAACTGAACGAGGACATGGACATCCAACCGCATAAACCTCATCCTTGGGCAAACTCCCTGCTCTGCGGCCAGCTCCATATTTAGGCGACCTTGTAATTCTTTTTCAAGACAACAATTCTTTTCCAAGACAACAATACTTTCTGATCTGCTTCAATAAACAATTACGTGCACGATCTGAGGAACTTGGTTTTCTGCAAACCAAGTTCCCTTAGATAAGCAGAACATCTGGCTTCCTTTAACCACCTGATGCTAAATTTCTTTAATCAGGTTAATCCTAGGAGACAGAAACCATATCACATTTTTATTCTTGCTCTCTACTTGCATTCCCTAAAATGTGTAAATGTTTAAGGTTGCGTCTTTCACATAAGGCATGCAAGATTTTGCAATTTTGTTGGGAAATTAGACTTATTGGAGGGGATGCTACGAATGCAAAAATGCAGAAATTTGGGGCTTCTCATTATTTTGACCTTTTCTGCCCAGACCCCAATCGGTAAATAGGACTTTTAATTTTAAGAGGCCTCTCACTTGTAATTGGTATCTTCCCAATTTATCTTTCGAAATGAGTTTATGAAGGGCGATGGTTTTCGTTGACTTTCAGAATATATTCTCCATTATTTCTGATTTTAGAACAGTCACGAGTTTATCAAAGGACAATCAGTGCTAAATGAGAGGAACTAAGTCCAAATCCTATGGTGACTTTGAAAACTCAATAAAAAGTTTTTTTTTAAATTTCTTTTATGACTCTTCTCCAGCAAGGAAGCAGAATTGTAAAAGTGCACGCATACACAAGTATACAATGCATATGTGTGTACGCGTGCACACACACACACACACACACACACACACACAGAAATACACATAATGGGTTTGTGGCAATAGTCTGACAAAGTATGACAAAGTCAGCTGAAATAGTAATACACAATCTTTTGAAATATGCTGGATCTTTCAAACACCAGGATGGAAAAATATGGTATATTTGCAGGAATTAAAAGTGGATTGATTGGAGGTTGCAACCTGTTGTTGAAGTATAAAGAAGAGAAAGAAGAAAGAAAGAAAGAAAGAAAGAAAGAGAAAGGAAAGGAAAGGAAAGGAAAGAAAGATAGGGAGGGAGGGAGGGAGGATGGAAGGAAGGAATAGAGGTAGGCAAGTAGGTAGGTAGATAGGTAGATAGGAAGGAAGGATAGGTGGAAAACTAGGAAAAAATAAACGCGATTTCTTAGCAAAAGTGCAGCAGTGAGGGAACATTTGTTAACACCAATCAGCCCCTACAAAAATGCATTTGACAGCAATTTTAAAAAATCTGTGCATAATCTTGATACAGCCACATTATTGTTTTTTTTACTCCTTGATCAATTCTGCACCAAGTACTTTTTGCCTGTTCCTGGATTAGATTATTATAATCCCTCCAAAAAACCTGAAGAAACAAGTATAGTCCAACCGATTGAATTCACCCAAAACTCCAGCCTCCCCGTAGTAGAGTTTAACCAAGTTTAAACCCATCACGCAAGTCACGGGACGTCTCCCGGGCTGATTCCACGCGTGGGCTAAACTCAGCACGCACACACCCCCGGGATACAGATTAAAGACCCTTCCTCACAATACTTAACCAAAAAGAAAATAAAACCAGAGGGGCAAAGGCAAGAGAAGATGTGGGGAAGCTGCTTGACTTACCAACGCGAAGACGGTCGTTAGAGTGGAGCAGCACAGGAGGAATCTCAGACCGTGACAGATCAAGTGGGATCCCATAGCCGAGGGGGGTTCTGGAGATATCCAAGGATCGCAAGCGGAGGGAGGGAGTCGACCCTGTAATCCAGTGGATCCTTCTTGCACTTCTTCGCTGTCAAAGTTAGATTTGTCCAAAGAGGGAAGCGAAGACAAAGTCTGCGGCCGCGTTCGCGCGACCTAAAGTCCAGAGAGTTTTAAAAACTGCAGCGATGGGGTGGGGAGAGGGGTGGCAGCTGAATTAGACCCGAAAGGGAAAATATTCCCAGGGGGTGGGGGGCGATCTCCGAAGATCGCAAGAAGCATCAGATGCTGCTGGTGGCTTCGCTTCCAGCCGCGCATCTGCCCCGCAGCCGAGAAATGAAACCCATGTGTCAAATCTCCAAGTGGGTTTCCTCGCCCCCCTTCTGTTCCCTTCCCTCTCTCTCTCTCTCTCTCTCTCCCTCTCTTTCTTTTTTTAATGAGGCAAGGGGGGGGGGAGTTCGGATAATTTATTTGTCAAGCCCCGGGGAAGGTGGGGGAAAGCGAAAGGGGAGGGGCCGGCAAGAGAAGGTGGGGAGAAAGCGCTGGAAAACCACCGGATTTATTTTTAGCTGCAGAAAGTTGGTCGTTGGGCGATTCAATTAAGAAAGGGGGAAAGAGGGAGGGGGAACCCTTCTTGGACAATTTGCACCAAACAAGGAGGGAGGGAGGGTGGAAGGAAGGAAGGAAGGTGGAGAGGATGGAAAGAAGAGAAGGAAGCAAGGAGGAAAAAGTAGGAAGAAAGAAAAGAGAGAAAAGGGAAAGATAGGAAGAAAGAAAAAGAAAGGGACAAATGAAAGGGAGAGAGAAAGAAGAAAGGAAGAAGGGAGGGAGGGAAGAAGAGTGAGGGAGAGGAAGAGAAGGAAGGAAGGAGGGAAGGAAGGAAGGAAGGAAAGCGGATGGCTTTTCCCAAGTACTCTCAACGTCTGCAAGTTGGATATTTGCCGTCCCCCGAGCGGGAAGTATCTTTACGAAAGGCCGGGAGAGGCTCACCGCAAGTCCCCGGCGACCCACAACCCCAACACAGTCACACGTACCCTCTTCACACCCTCTGCTCTGCGGAAGGCGAGCAGTCCGGCGGGGCCAGCGGAGCGCCCTGGGACAGCGCGTGGCGCCCAATCGCTCCCAATCCCAAATTCCTTCCCTTCCTTTCCCTTCTTTCTTCTTTCTTCCTTTTCTTTCTTTCTTTCCTCCTTTCTTTCCTTCTCTGTCTCTCCCCCCGGCCGCTTCCGAGCTCAGAGGGAGGAGAAGCGGAGAGCTGGCCGCTTCGCCTGCCCGAAGGCGCCGGGGAAGGGGAGGCGGCGGAGGCGGCGGCCGGGAGGAAAACAACGCCGAAGTCGAGCGATCCGCTCCGCCAAGCCCGCCCGCCACTCGCTCGGCTGTCTCGCCAGCATCGCCTGCCGGGCCGAAGGCCGGGAGGGGCCGGGGGGGAAAGTGGCCGGGGGAAGCCGGGGTTCCCCGGCCTCGTTACTGCTCTTCCAACCGCTGCGGAAGCCTCCCAGGTCGGCCAGGAAATCAGATTTATATCCTTTCCCCCTTCTTCTTCTTACAGGGAGGACGCGAAAAAGAGGCGAGGCGCTCTCCGTCCGCTACTGCCGTCCCCCGGTCGCATCTCTGGAGCCTCCCGCTGGCCTCCGCCGCTTGGCCGCAGCTCAATCGCCGCCTTTCAGCCCCGCGTTGTCCGCGCGGTAACCGCCAGGAGAACCCGAGAGGCAAAGCCGGCTCCCCGGCGCGCCGCCGCGGACAGTGACCCGCTCCGTAGACTCCCTGTGTTTCAACCCCGAGTTGAAATTGACTGGATCTGGAGACCCTGGACTTGATTTGACTCCATGTCTGAAATTGTCCAGTTCTGCAGACCCCTAAGCTGAAGTTGACTGGATCTGCAACGAAACACTTAAAATTGACCAGCTTTGCAGACCTGATTCTGTAGATCCAGTGCCTGACCAGCTCTGCTGGCCCACAGTTTGATATTGACCCATTGTCTGTGTGTGAAATTGACTAATTCTGCATCTTGAGGAGGGGGGGGGAGGCTGAAATTGAATAGATCTGCAGGCCCAGGACTTCATACTGACCACTTTTGCTGACCCACTGCTTGAAATTGACTGGCATCTGGAATTGGTTAATTCTGCAGACCTGGCATTTGAAATTGACCAGATAAGCAAAACAAGAACTGACATTGAGCAGACTTTCTCTCTGAAATTGACTAATTCTGCAATCAGATTTTCTATCTGAAATTGACTGTATTCACAGACCTGAGACTTAATACTGAACTACTCTTTGGACAACCACCGTTTCTGAAATTGACTGGGTGTCTTTCCCAGGTATTGAAATAGACTGGGTCCACAGACACAACATTTAAAATTCACCAACTCTACAGACTCAATGTCTGAAATTGGCCAGTACTCCAAATCTGACATTGAAATTGACCAGATCTGCAGACCAGGAGTTTTTATTGGCCTGTTCTCCAGCCCCTCCACTGAAATTGATTGGCTCTAAAAGTGACCCGCTCTGCAGTCTTGCAGATTGATACAGAAGCGCCCTGTGGACTCCATGTCTGAAATGGATTAATAATAATAATAATAATCTTTACTGTCATTGTAATAATACTGTAATAAAATTACAATGAAATTACTTCTCTGCAAACCCAACACTGAAACTGGCCGGTTCTGCAGATCTGTGGGATTTGAAATTGACCCGTTCTGCAGACTCTGAAATTGACCCATTCTGCCCAAAATTGACCATTGCAGGCCTGGAACTTAAAATCAGCCCATTGCTGCAGATTCTGTGCCTGAAATTGACCAATTCTGCAGACCCAGCACTGCAATTAATTGGATCTGCAGATCTGGCAGTTAACATTGACCAGCTTTGGAGACCCGATGTTGAAATTGACCAGACCTGCGGTGTGACCTTGATTGCTGCACTGGAACTCATCAATTCTGCAAATGGGGTGCCTGAAATTGACTGGATCTGCAGGCCCACCTCTTGCAACTGACCAGCTTTCCAGACTTGCTGCCTGAAACTGACTAATTTTCCAGCTGAAATTGATAAAACTCTGCAGGCCTGGTGCTTCCTCTATCCAAAATAATAATTCTAAAGCCCCATTGTCCTTTTAATTCTTGGCACACTGGCTACAGCCATGTCCCAGCCTCGCTTGGGTACCTGTTGGGCCAATAATATCCACTTCCTAAATCCACTTCTCAGTCCGGTTCATCTGTTTCTAAGATGGCAAAAGCAGTGCGAGAGATGGAAGCGTACTCCAGCCCACTTTTTGTAGCAATGAACTGACAGGTGTTTCGAAGAAGTGAATATTCAGAATCTAAAAAGTTTTCTGGCATTTTAAGGACCGATTAAAGAGCTCAGAGCTTTTGCACACAAAAAAAAACCAATTTGTGAGATTCATTCTCTTATATTTCTCATGTTTTTAATCTTCTCAGTAAGACCTTTTTCTCCCGGTGGATAAATCAAGAGAAAATAAATACTGAAAACCTGGGAATAAAAGCCTCACGCAAGAAAAGCCGACACCAATGGTTGAAATGCAGGAAGCCAAATACCGATTAAAAATATGGTTTTACCTCTCGCGTTCTCTGCAGAATGAAAAAGGGTTTTACTTTATCCAAGCCAGGTTAGATTGATTATCCCTGAATAAATTCCTGTTGCTTTCCAGCCAGAATGTATTGAATGCATTTTAGGAAAATGGAGGTTTTTCTGGCAGTTGAGAATTTAATTTTCAGGGATAATATGGAACATCCTATGATGGGGAACCTATGGCACATGTGCCAGAGTGGCATGCTGAGGCCTCGTTGCTGGCACGCATGCGATTGCCCCAGGTCAGATCTCGGTGGCGTTTCTTTCGTGAGCTTCTGTTTCTCTGCAAAGGACCAAACAGAAGCTCACGAAAGATAAAAGATCTCACGCTGCAGCCCGTGTGCCAAGAATTAAAATGACAATTGGGCTCAATTATTATTAGTATTTTGGACAGAGGTTCAGCAAATAGAAGCACCAGGCTTTCAGAGTTTATCAATTTCAGCTGGAAAATTAGTCTGGAGTCTGCAGAGCTGGTCAGTTTCAGGTCTACCAGGTCTGCAGAATTGGTGAGTTTCAGTATACAGCAATCAATATCACACAGCAGGTCTGGCCAATTTCAACATTGGTGTTAAGGATATCCCCGTTAGGAGACCGAAAAATGTGCAAGGGAATGTAGCAAGAGATATGTTGCTAAGTATCCACGCTAATAGCCACAGACACTGAAGGTAAAACCAGTAGACTTTTACTTGCGGTGTAAAAATAAAGTAAGAGACACTTCTTCACAAACAAGGGATAAGTAGTCCTGAATCAAATACATAGTCTGTTACTCAAACTTTGGCTTACAGTTGCTCAACTCATGATTCCCCTTGCTGATCAATAACTGACATACAGAGCCTTCATCTAAGGCAGGAGTCTGCAAAGTCGGCTCTTTTAAGACTGGTGGACTTCAACTCCCAGAATTCGGGGAACTCTGGGAGTTGAAGTCCACCAGTCTTAAAAGAGCCAACTTTGCAGACCCCTGATCTAAGGGATCAGCCTCTAACAGTGATTCTGCCTCCCTCTTAGGGCTGAGTGAGGAAACAGCAGCCAATCACATCTCACTGTTGCAGTTAAAGATACAGATACATTATTCCAATCATGGCTTATATATATTGCCAACCCAACACTAATAATTGGGTCTCCAAAACTGGTCAATGTTATTTTAGTTTATCAATTTCAGCTGGAAAATTAGTCAGTTTCAGGCGCCAGATCTGGAAAGCTGGTCAGTTTCAAGGGTTTGGGTCTGCAGAGCTGGTCAATTACAAGATCTTACCTCTTAACATGCAGCCAGTGCTGGGATGCCCCGCCTCCCACCGGCCAGCTGGTCTTCAGGTATAGATGTGCACATGCACGCACCTTTCAGTTTGGACATGCGGGCGTGCACAGTTTGAGCACTCGGTGTCTAAAAGGTTCAACACCGCTGTCCTAGGCCACATGCCCATCGGCGTGCACAGGTGTGCAATGTCAGAGTTCCAAGTATCACCCCCAACGAAAGAAGACTCCGAGGCTCGAGTTTCCTCCATGTTCCATTCCAGGTCTGACATGCACATGTGCAGGCATGCACATATGAATGCACAGGCATGCGCATGCTGAGCAGAGACCCGATGACCAGCTGGTGGGGCATCCCAACACCGGCAGGTATGGCAAGAGGTAAGATCTTGAAATCAAACCTATTCTGCAGACTCTGTGCCTGAAATTGACTAATTCTGCAGGCCCGGCGCTGCAATTAACCGGATCTGCAGATCTGGCAGCTAATATAGACCAGCTTTGGAGACCTGATGTTGAAATTGAGCAGACCTGCAGACCTGCGATGTCATATTGATGGCTGCACTGAAACTCACCAATCCTGCAAATGGAGTGCTTGAAATTGACCAATTCTGCAGACCTGGTAGACCTGAAATTGACCAGCTCTGCAGACCCAGACCCTTGCAACTGCCCAGCTTTCCAGACTCCAGACTAATTTTCCAGCTGAAATTGATAAACTCTGCAGGTCTAGTGCTTCTATTGCTGAACCTCTATCCAATAATAATAATAATAATAATAATAATAATAATAATAATAATAATAATAATAATAATAATAATAATAGTAATAATAATAATAATAATAATAATAATAATAATGATGATGATGATGATGATGATGATGATGATGATGATGAGGAGGAGGAGGAGGAGGAGGAGGAGGAGGAGGAGGAGGAGGAGGAGGAGGAGACAGTCAACCATCTGATCAGTGGGTGCAGCAAAATTTCACAAACTGACTACCTGCAACGCCATGACCGTGTTGCTAAGATCATTCACTGGAAATTGTGCCAGAAGTTTGGATTTGAGTACAGCAAAAATCACTGGGAACATCAGGTTGAGAAAGTTTTAGAGAATGAGAAAGTCAAGATCTTGTGGGACTTCAGAATCCAGACTGACAGGCACTTGGCCTACAGCACACCTGACATAACAATCATTGAAAAGAAAAAAGTATAGTTCGTTGACATTGCAATACCTGGTGATGCACAAATTGAAAATAAGCAGCAAGAAAAAATCACAAAATACCGGGACTTGCAAATTGAAGTTGAGCGACTGTGGAAGAGGAAGTCGTGTGTTGTCCCGATTGTGATGGGAGCCCTTGGAGCAAGACCTAGGGGACTGCCTCGCTATGTGGAGGTTCTAGGTTTGCCGGACTTGAGCATTCTGACTCTACAAAGGGCCACCCTGCTTGGAACGGCTTATATCCTCCGACGTTACCTTGACAGTTCCTAGGTCCTTGGTTAGGACTCGAGCTGTTGAGCTACCAACCAGCCCCAAAGGCTGTGAATCTCACCCAAGATTAACCACAGAATAATAATAATAATAATAATAAAAAAGCCCAATTGTCATTTTAATTCTTGGCACACGTGTAGCAAGAGGTGAGGTCTTTTATCTTTCGTTGAGCTTCTGTCGTTTTCAGGGAAACAGAAGCTCCCAAAAGAAACACCATGGAAATCAGACCTGGGGTGGCAGTGTGCATGCCAGCCGAAAGGGCTCTGCGTGCCATCTCTGACAGATGTGCCATCACTCCCCTAGACAGAGTGTTTTTCATCCTGGGCCTTTTGAAGATGTGTGAACTCTTGTGATGGGTGGATTTCAGCCCCCAGAATCCCCTGCTGGCCTGCTTTGAGAGGGGTGGAAATTGTAAATGTTCTTTGAAAAGCAAAATCTAAGGTCTCAATCATCTCTGGAATTTTAATAACAATTTGGTAAATTTATACGACACCCTCTCCCCCACTCCACTCCCCAAAACTGGGGGTCCTTTTGAGGATAAATGTAACGTTTTCTTTCCTTATTTCAAAGTTTCAGGGAAATAGTTTAGCATCATTCCACTACATAATGCAAAGGCACCCCGAGCACCATTTCTTCTCCCTAAGACCCGATTAATTGATTGATTAATTCATTTTAGAGAATTTATATAATATAATACAATGCAATAGCAGAGTTGGAAGGGACCTTGGAGGTCTTCTAGTCCAACCCCCAGCTTAGGCAGGAAGCCCTATACCCATGGTGGCGAACCTATGGCACGGCTGCCACAGGTGGCACACGGAACCATTTCTTAGGCCACGCGAGGCATTGCCCTGTCAGATTCAGTGTGTATGTGTGCCCTGGCCAGCTGATTTAGGCCTTCTTTTGAGGCCGTTTTTGGCCCTCTGGAGGTGGGGGAAGGCTGTTTTCACCCTCCCCAGGCTCCTATAAACCCTCTGGAACCTGGGGAGGGTGTAAAAATCATGCCAAATGCAGGGGGTCATGCACATAGCATTATGGATGTGGCACACCTGTGCACATCGCCCCTGCACTCCCCCTGCTTCTGGCATGCAAGCCAAAAAAGGTTAGCCATCACTCCCTTAACCATTTCAGACAAATGGCTATCCAACCTCTTCTTAAAGACTTGCAGTGTTGGGGCATTCACAACTTCTGGAGGCAGGTAGTTCCACTGATGTGATATGGCTGCCCTCTCACTTTCAGTGACTCTAGGCAGCTTACAAAAGAATACAAAAGCCAATACTGGTAGTTCTCGACTTACAACGGTTCATTTAGTGGCCATTCAAAGTTACAACGGCGCCAGAAAATAGGATTTATGGCCATTTTTCACACTTACGACCATTGCAGCATTCCCCTGTGGTCACGGGATCGAAATTCAGACGCTTGGCACAACTGACTCGTATTTATGACGGCCGCAGTGTCCCAGAGTCACATGGTCTGCTTTTGCGACCATCTGGCCATGGGGAAGCCAGATAACATTTAAACAACCGTGTGACTAGGTAAACAACTGCAGGGATTCGCTTAACTGTGACCAGACAGGTCGTAAAACGGGGCGAAGTTCACTTAACAACTGTCTCCCTTAGCAATGGAAAAAATGGGGCTCCGTTGTGGTCGTAAGGTCGAGGACTCTCTGTATATAGAAGCAGTAAAAGCCATAAACCCCGCCCAAAATCTGAAAGAAGAACCTGAGAACGTGTGATCAAGAATGTTGGTTTGAAATATTTGATAAGAACTGTGGGATATTGATATTAAGGTATATGATAAATTCTCAGATTTAAAATTTATAAAATGAGATTACTTATGAATAATAACTATTTTAGAGATGCACAGAATTTGTGAATGCCCGGTTAGCATGTTTTTTTTAGAGGATACAATTCAGATTGGACTTTTGTTTTTTTTAATCTATTTTTTTCTCTCTTTCTTTATTGGTTTTATGAATAGAATGCCACGACAGAGTCAAACTTTGCATATAAAAGGATGTTAAAATAACTAGTAAGATTAGGGTCGAGATATAAGAATTGCAATAATTCACGTGAAAAATAAGCGATGCTATTGAAGAAACTTATAGAAATCGGTGATAAATTAATAGATACTTAAAAATTGGTAACTCATAATGAAAGATGGCTTTTTGATGTGTACTACCTGTGTTTATGAAAGATAATTAAAATTATTATTAAAAAAAAAGAAAAGAATGTTGGTTTGTCGGTAGGTCGATGGATGTCAGATCTTTGACCTCCTCCAGAAATAGATGTGCTGTTTCTTCAACTTTCAACTGCAAAGGGAGAAAAATTGTCGATCAGCAGATCTTGGAAAAATTAACTATTTACCAGGCTGTTGTGGTTGTGTAACACGGTGTGTTATGGCTGCACTTGACAAGTGCAACCTTTGCTTTCGAATGCCAGGCAGGTGGACTTCCCTCTTAGAGTCCCTAAGAACGAAGACGGATAAGAGTTTACTCCTTAATGAAACTACTAGCTTACTTAAGTATTGCACTAAACCAGGGGTCTGCAAAGTGGGCTCTTTTAAGACGGGTGGACTTCAACTCCCAGAATTCCCCAGCCAGCTATCCCCAGCCAGCATAGCTGGCTGGGGAATTCTGGGAGTTGAAGTCTACCCGTCTTAAAAGAGCCAACTTTGCAGACCCCTGCACTAAACCAACATCAGAGCAACTAACCTGATTTCCTTTCGTGCAAATGTAGGGCTAGCCGGCATTCGGCAAGTCCTTCCGTAGCCTTCAAATTAAATAGTCCTCGACTTACAAGCACCATTTAGAGTAAAAACCACACCGAAGAAAGTGATTTATGATGAATCCTCGCACTTACGACCGTTGCAGCATCCAGACTGGTCATGTGATCCATATTTGGTTGCTTGGCAACCAGTATGTGTGTAGGACAAACGCAGCATCCCAGAATCACAGGGTTTTTTTGTTTACCTTCTAATTATTATTATTTTTGTTTTTAGTTACTACTTTACTATAGGTAGTCCTCGGTTTACAGCAGTTCATTTAGTGACCGTTTGAAGATACAAGAGCACTGAGAAATGCGACGTATGCCTCTTTTTCACACTTAAGACCAGCGCAACATGCCCATGGGATCAAAATTTGGATGTCTAGCAGCTGACTCGTATTTATGACGGTTGCCACATCCCCGGGTCATATGATCCCCTTTTGTGATCTTCTAACCAGCAAAGTCAATGGGGAAACCGGATTCGCTTAACGACCGTGTGACTAACTTAATAACGGCAGTGATTTGCTTAACAGTAGCAGGCAAAATGGGGCAAAATTTATTTCCCAGCTGTCTTGCTTAGCAACGGAAATGTTAGGCTCAATTGTGGTCATAAGTGGAGGACTACCTGTAATTTTTATTTTAACTGAGGAGTGATTAGGCAAAATGGGTAGCAGTAAGCTCCCTCCCTCCCATATTTGGGCATACCAGGTGCTCTGACATAAACATTGATATATGTGTGTGTGTTAGGTTTTTGAGCTGATCAATAAATAAGTCAGGGAGACTAGGATAGAT
Source organism: Rhabdophis nuchalis (assembly GCA_039707465.1). NCBI lineage: Eukaryota > Metazoa > Chordata > Lepidosauria > Squamata > Natricidae > Rhabdophis > Rhabdophis nuchalis. Next base: position 4,895,337 of record CM077647.1, on the reverse strand, counting down.
CTATTTCGAGCTTTTTAGCTCTCATCAGCTGGCCATGCCCTTACTGGGATTCGAACCAGGGCTGTATTCCATGCTAGGCAGGAGCCTTAGCCACTATGCCACCAGGTTCTCTTCCTGATCAGCTGAGACAGGAGGATAAGTATATACTTGTGTCACAACACCCTGTTAAGCCCCAATTAAGGGAGGGAGCATACTGTTTCCTTTTCTGCCTTTTGGCTCATCACCAGAGACCATCTAGACAGAAAGCCATGAGTTCCGTTATGTACTTTTTTTTAATATGTGTGTTATGTTTTTGAGCTGATCAATAAATCATAGCTTTCTGTCTAGATGGTCTCTGGTGATGAGCCAAAAGGCAGAAAAGGAAACAGTATGCTCCCTCCCTTAATTGGGGCTTAACAGGGTGTTGTGGAAACAATTATACATAACTATCCTCCTATCTCAGCTGATCAGGAAGAGAACGTGGTGCCTTTGTGGCTAAGGTTTCTGCCTAAGATGTAATACAGCCCCGGTTCGAATCCCAGTAAGGGTATGGCTAGCTGATGAGAGCTAAAAAGCTCGAAATAGATCTATCCTAGTCTCCCTGACTTATCAGCTCATAAAAACTAACACACATATTAAAATATTATACAACATAATTCTTGGCTTGCTGTCTGGATGGTCTCTAGTGATGAGCCGATAGGCAGTAAGGGAAACAGTATGTCTCCTCCCTTAATTGGGGCCTAATAATAACAGGTTGTTGTGAAACAATTACATATACTGTATATATGTATGTATGTATGTATGTATGTATGTATGTATGTATGTATGTATGTATGTATGTATGTATGTATATATATAATCAGGGAAAGCCGGTTAGCTCAAGGCATAAGAAGGCTTGCCTGAAATGCTGGAAAGTGCCGGTTCAAATGCCAGTAGATGAAGTATGGCCAGCTGAAGAAGGCTAAAAAGCCTGAAATAGATCTATCCTGGTCTCTTAATTATTAAATCAGCCCTTAAAAATCTAACACATACCTAAAAAAGAGCAGCAATCTTAATGGGTCTCTGTGTGGATGATCTCTAGATTGAGTTGAAGGGCAGAGAAGGATGACAGTTTGTCTCCTCCCTTAAACGGGCCTAAAAACAGGAGCTGTAAAAATATTCTCTCATATATATATATTTATTTTACCTTTAATTTAATTTTACACCTTTAATTTTACACGGGAAAAGACCCGAATAAACCAAAATCTACATATATATATATATATATATATAGCTCTTGACTTATGACCACAACGGAGCCCCACAATTTCCAATGCTAAGCGAGGCAGTCATTACGTGAGCTTCCCCCCATTTCATAACCTTTCTTGCCACCGTTGTTAAGAGAATCACTGCAGTGGATAAGTTAAGTCACATGGTCGTTAAGTGAATCCGGCTTCCCCATCGACATTGCCTGTCAAGATAGTCGCAAAAGCGAATCACGTGACACCCCCCCCCCCCCCAGGACTCTGCAACCATCATAAATACGAGTCAGTCGCCGAATTTTGATTATGTTACTGTAGGATGTTCTGATGGTCGTAAGTGTGAAAAACGCTCACAAGTCACTTGTCGTCGTCGTCCCCCAAGTGCTTTTGTAACTTTGAACAGACACTAAACAAACTGTTGCAGGTTGAGGACTTTCTGTACATGCATTTATTTATGTTTTAAAATCTGGTTTGGTGAAGACCGTTTTGTTTGTGTGTGTGTGTGTGTGTGTGTGTGTGTGTGTGTGTGGCAAGGGGGAAGGGGAGAGAGGGTTGTTGTCAGCCAACAAGCAACACATTGTGGGTCAAAAGTGTCAGGTCCTAAACTCCAGCCCCAAAGCTCTCTGCACGGCCGATGTGATTCAGCCCCTCTGCTACCTTTGCAATCTTGAATTTTTGGGAAATTACAACCCTGCTCAGTGATTAGGAAGGAATCTGGAGATTTGATCCACTGCTGGCAACATTGACGTCAATAGGACTTCTCTGGAGCAAGGCGGTTTGGACGGGTTTTCTACGGAGCCCTCTCATCTCAAGCAGCCCACGATTCCTAAGTACATATTTATTTAGGTTGCCCCAGCCTGAAATAGGCACATTTGTGGTTCTTTCAAGAAACGCCCCTGTTCCCAGCCGCCAGAATGGGAGGGATTGCCAGTTGTGGAAGAGGAATGTATTTATGTTAAAGGGAAGAAAGGAAAGAAAAGGAAAGGAAAGGAAAGGAAAGGAAAGGAAAGAAAGAAAGAAAGAAAGAAAGAAAGAAAGAGAAAGAAAGAAAGAGAAGAAAGAAGAAAGAAAGAAAGAGAAGAAAGAAAGAGAAGAAAGAAGAAAGAAAAGAAAGAAAAAGAAGAAAGAAAGAAAGAAAGAAAAAAGAGAAAGAAAGAGAAGAAAGAAAGAGAAAGAAGAAAGAAAGAAAGAGAAAGAAAGAAAGAGAAGAAAGAAAGAGAAGAAAGAGAAGAAAGAAGGAAGAAAGAAAGAAAGAAAATGAAAGAAAGAAAGAAAGAAGAAAGAAAGAACAGAAAAAGAAAGAAAGAACAGAAAGAAAGAGAAAGAAGAAAGAAAGACAAGAAAAAAAGAAAAAGAAGAAAGAAAAAAAGAAAGAGGAAGAAGGAAAGAACAAGGAAAGAAAGAGAAGGAAGGAAGGAAGAGAAGAAAAGAAAGAAAGAAAAAAGAGTAGAAAGAAAAAGAAAGAACAAAGAAAGAGAAGAACGAAAAAGAAGAAGAAAGAAAGAAAGAGGGAGGGAGGGAAAAGGGAAGGAAAAGATGAGTGGAGGGGAGGAAGGAAAAAAATAAAAAAGAAGGGATGGAAGAAGGAAGGAAGAAGCAGGAAGAAAGAAAAGAAGGAAGCATGGAAGGAAAAGGGAAGGAAAAGAAAGGATGAGAGGAAGAGAGGGAAGGAAGACATGAGAAGAAGGGAAGGAAGCAAGCATGGAAGGCAAGAAGGAAAAGAGAAGGAAAAGAAAGGATGAGAAGAAGGGAGGAAGAGGGAAGGAAGAAATGAGGAAGGAAGGAAAGAGGGAAGCAAGAAGCAAGAAGAAGGAAAGAAAGGAAGGATGGAAAGAAGGACAAAAGGAAGGAGAAGGGAGGAAAAGGAAGGGATGAGAGGAAGGAAACAAATAAACAAGAAGCAAAGGAAGGAAGAAGTGAGAAGAAAAAAGGAAGGCAGGTAAGAAGGAAGGAGCGAGGAGAAGGAGTGGAAGCAGGGAAGGGAGGAAGGAAAGAAAAAAAAGGGAAAGAAGAAAGAAGGAGAAGGAAAGGAAGCAAGCAAAGGAAGGGAGGGAAGGTGGAGGGAAGGAAGCTTTACAAAGTCTTCCTTCCTTCCTTCCTTCCTTCCTTCCTTCCTTCCTTCCTTCCCTCCTTCCCTCCCTCCCTCTCCCTCCCTCCCGCTTTCACTTCCATTTCCATTAATTGTTCCTAAGAACAATGAATCAGTGGAACAGAAGTTGCCTCCAGAAGTTGTGAATGCCCCAACACTGCAAGTCTTTAAGAAAATGTCGGATAGCCATTTGTCTGAAATGGTTTAGGGCTTCCTGCCTAGGGAGGGGGTTGGACTAGATGGCCTCCAAGGTCCCTTCCAACTCTGCTATTGTATTTGTATTGTATTAAACTGTGTTCTGTGAAAACGAAAAGCATCGAAATCAGTAACAAAAACTCTGCTGACGGTTTCCTTGCAAAAAAATAAATAAATGCTTAAAACATTTAAATCTATCTATCACAGTGTTTATCAACCTTGGCAACTTGACAGATCACTCTCTCTTTCGGCTGGACTTTCCAATCGCCTCATCTCACCGCGGGGAGGCGGAGCCAGAGACACCCAGATGGTTCCGCCCCAGGAGCCTGATGGACCCTGAAAGGTTCCAGAAGGAGCTTGGGCCAATACCTGTATCCTTGACTCGTGCCCCGGCTGAGGACCTAGTGGCAGCATGGTATAGTGCGGCCGCGGGGGCCTTAGACCGCGTCGTGCCTTTGCGGCCTCTCACGTGGTGTCATCCCACCTGGGCTCCTTGGTTTTCTGAGGAGCTGAGGGAGATGAAACGCCGCAAGAGATGCCTAGAGAGTAGGTGGAGATCCTCTCGATCTGAATCTGATCGAACACTGGTAAGAGCCCATTTGAGGACTTACTTAGTGGCAATGAGGGTGGCCAAACGCAAGTATTGTTCCACCCTCATCGCATCCTGTTTGGGGTGACCCGCTCCCTCCTTCAACAGAGGCCGCGAGAGTCCTCCTTGCAGGGCCGAGCCGAGGAATTTGGAGAATATCTGCAGGATAAAATCACTCAGATTCGGAGCGAGTTGCCCTCCACAGATAGTGGTCCAGAGGAAGTATCCGATGCAGGCCTTGAGACTATTTTATGGGAAGACTGTGACTTTGTTACTGCCAAGGATATGAACAGGTTGGCGAGGAGACTGAAGGCCACCACATGTTTATTAGACCCTTGACCCTCCTGGCTTGTACTGGCATCCTGGAAGGAGACACGAGGCTGGCTCCAGGCCATTGTGAACACTTCTTTGGGTGAGGGGTTCTTGCCTGCCGTCTTGAAAGAGGCGGTGGTGAGACCCCTCCTCAAGAAGCCTTCCCTGGACCCAGCATTATTGGCTAATTATCGTCCGGTCTCCAACCTTCACTTTCTAGCGAAGGTTGTAGAGAGTGTGGTTGCACAGCAGTTTCCTCGTCACCTGGAGGAAACTGATTATCTAGACCCGCGCCAGTCCGACTTCCGACCCTGTCACAGCACCGAGACGGCATTGGTCGCGTTGGTTGATAATCTCTGGAGGGCCAGGGATAGGGGTTGTTCCTCTATCCTAGTCCTGTTAGACCTCTCAGCGGCTTTTGATACCATTGACCATGGTATCCTATTGCACCGACTGGGGGGGTTGGGGCTGGGAGGCACCGTTTTACGATGGTTCTCGTCCTACCTCTCTGGTCGGGCGCAATATGTGTTGATAGGGGGGCAGAGGTCGGCCTCGAGACCCCTCCTATGTGGGGTTCCTCAGCGGTCGGTCCTCTCGCCCCTCCTATTCAACACATATATGAAGCCGCTGGGCGAGATCATCCGTGGTTTTGGGGTGGGATATCATCTGTATGCTGATGATATCCAGCTGTACATTTCCACCCCAGACCACCCCAACGATGCCGCTGAGGTGATGTCCCGGTGTTTGGAGGCTGTACGAATCTGGATGGGTAGTAACAAACTCAAGCTCAACCCATCCAAGACTGAGTGGCTGTGGCTTCCGGCACCCCGGTTCAGCCAGATTACTTCAACTCTGGCCATTGGGGCGAAACACCAGCCCCTGTGGAGAGGGCGCGCAATTTGGGTGTCCTCCTGGATTCCCGGCTGTCCATGGAGGACCATGTGGTGGCCGTGGCCAGGGGGGCGTTTCATCAGGTACGCCTGATACGCCAATTGCGCCCCTTACTGGACCGGGCTGCCCTGCACACGGTCACTCAAGCACTTGTGACATCCCGACTCGACTACTGTAATGCTCTCTACCTGGGGCTTCTCTTGAGGTGCACTTGAAAGCTACAGTTAGTCCAGAATGCAGCCGCGCGGGTGATTATGGGAGCGCCTAGACACTCCCATATAACACCGATCCTGCGCAAGCTGCACTGGCTTCCTGTGGCCTTTTGGGTGCGCTTCAAGGTTCTGACGACCATCTTTAAAGCGCTCCATGGCTCGGGACCTAGTTACATGCGAGACCGTCTCCTGCCCCATACATCCCTTAGACTGATACGCTCCCACAGAGAGGGCCTTCTCAGGGTGCCATCGGCCGGACAATGCCGACTGGCGACACCCAGGGGAAGAGCCTTCTCTGTGGCGGGCCCTGCCCTTTGGAACGACCTACCCCCTGAACTTCGCACCATCTCCGACCTCCGCCTCTTCCGCCAGTGTTTAAAGACACATTTGTTTCATCTAGCCAGCCTAGCGTAACCTCCATAATGACTATTTTAGACATTATTTTAGTTTTTAAATTTGGGGGATTTTAATTTGGTTTTAGCGCAAGATGGTTATTAAATAAGTTTTTTAAATTTTTTACTTGATTTTGTATGTATTTTTAAATTCCTGTGCGCCGCCCTGGGTCCTTTTGGAGAAGGGTGGGGTATAAATTTAATAAAATAAATAAATAAATAAAAAATAATCTCAAGACATTCCCACATAACACCACTCCTGCGTGAGCTGCACTGGCTACCTGTGACCTGCCGGGTGCGTTACAAGGTTTTGATGACCATATTCAAGGTGCTCCATGGCACGGGGCCTAACTACCTTCAAGACCGTCTACTACCCCATACATCCCTCCGACCGACTTGCTCCCAGGGAGAGGGTCTTCTCCGGGTGCCCTCGACTGGGCAATGCCGGTTGGCGGCTCCCAGGGGAAGGGCCTTCTCTGTGGTGGGCCCTACCCTCTGGAATGGCCTACCTTCCGACCTCCGTTCCATCACAGACCTCCACTTGTTTCGCCGGCACCTAAAAACTTATTATTTTCACCTGGCCGGCCTAACATGATCTACTCCACACCCATTGTTTTTATAACAAATCAAAATTTTAATTTATGGGTTTTTAAATTTAAATTTTATTTTACACAGGGTATTGATTTAATTTAGTTATTATTTAATAATATTTTGTATTTATGTATATTTATTTTAAATCTCTGTTCGCCGCCCCGAGTCCCTTTGTGGTGAGATGGGTGCGGGTTACAAATGTGAAAAATAAATAAATAAAAATAAATAAACTCCCAGAATCCCCCAACTCTCCTAGAATATATTTATATATTTCATATATTCTCTCTCTCTCTCTCTCTCTCTCTCTCTCTCTCTCTCTCTCTCTTTCTTTCTTTCCAGCCGTGCAATCTCTCTGGCTGTCCTTCATTTTACCTCCTCCTCCACTCTGATTGAGCAGGGAGAAGATCAGTTACAACTGCTGAATAAAACCATTTACCCACTCAAAGTGCTCGCTCCCTGATTGACTTGACCCTCTCCTGCCTGGATTGACACACGGGAAGAACCCGGGAAGGTCTCGCTTGCTGTGCCAGATAAAACCCTTATCGGCTTCCTGCCCAACGTTTGCTTATCCTTCAGCTTGAGTTGGCACGCCTCTCACTGTTTCCACTGAATAACGCCATAAGAGAGTTGGAAGGGACCTTGGAGGTCATCTAGTCCAACCCCCTACCTAGGCAGGAAACCTTACATCATTTCAGACAAATGGCTATCCAACATCTTTTTGAAGACTTCCAGGGTTGGGGCATTCACAACTTCTGGAGGCAACTTCTGTTCCACTGATTCATTGTTCTGACTGTCAGGAAATTCCTCCTCAGTTCTAAGTTGCTTCTCTCCTTGATTAGTTTCCACCCATTGCTTCTTGTTCTACCCTCAGGTGCTTTAGAGAATAGTTTGACTCCCTCTTCTTTGTGGCAACCCCTGACATATTGGAAGGCTGCTATCCTGTCTCCCCTGGTCCTTCTTTCCATTAAACTAGACCTACCCAGTTCCTGCAACCGTTCCTCATGTGTTTCATCCTCCAGTCCCCTAATCCTCCTTGTTGCTCTTCTCTGCCCTCTTTCCAGAGTCTCCACGTCTTTTCTACATCGTGGTGACCAAAAACTGGATGAAAAAAACCATGCATTAAAGAAGGTTAACTCTGTATGGCTGCACCACGGGAACAAGCCAACCATGGTTTCTCTGCAAACCAACGAGATCTGGGATGTAAAATCTCCTGGACCTTTTCCCATGTGAAAGTCGAACGTTATAAAACAAGAAGGAAGTTTTTCAACACTGAAGGAATTCCAATAGGGTTAGAATAGGGAAAATGGAGAATGCAGCGAATGATTGACTTGCAAGCTTTCGTTTAGTGACCTTTTGAGGCTACAAAGACACTGGAAAAAGGAACCTGGGATTCTTTCCAAACTTATGACCATGATATCATTCCCCAGGGTCCTTTGATCAACCTTTTGCCAGTTGGCAAGTGACTCGTATTTATGACGGTCACACTGTCCCGAGGGTATCACATTATCCACTTTGGGAACCTTCTGAAAAGCAATGGAGAAGCCAGATTCACTTAACAACCATGTTGCTAACTTAACAACAGCAGTGATTCACTTAACAACTGTGGAAAGAAAGGTCTTAAATTAAGCTGACTGGGGGATTCTGGGAGTGGAAGTCCTCCCCTCTTAAAGCATGGCTGAATGGGGGATTCTGGGAGTGGAAGTCCTCCCCTCTTAAAGCATAGCTGGCTGGGGGATTCTGGGAGTGGAAGTCCTTCCCTCTTAAAGCATGGCTGAATGGGGGATTCTGGGAGTGTGAGTCCTCCCCTCTTAAAGCATATCTGGATGGGGGATTCTGGGAGTGTGAGTCCTCCCCTCTTAAAGCATATCTGGATGGGGGATTCTGGGAGTGGAAGTCCTTCCCTCTTAAAGCATAGCTGAATGGGGGATTCTGGGAGTGTGAGTCCTCCCCTCTTAAAGCATATCTGGATGGGGGATTCTGGGAGTGGGAGTCCTCCCCTCTTAAAGCATAGCTGAATGGGGGGTTCTGGGAGTGGAAGTCCTCCCCTCTTAAAGCATAGCTGAATGGGGGATTCTGGGAGTGGAAGTCCTCCCCTCTTAAAGCATAGCTGAATGGGGGATTCAGGGAGTGGAAGTCCTCCCCTCTTAAAGCATGGCTGAATGGGGGATTCTGGGAGTGGGAGTCCTTCCCTCTTAAAGCATGGCTGAATGGGGGATTCTGGGAGTGGAAGTCCTTCCCTCTTAAAGCATAGCTGGCTGGGGGATTCTGGGAGTGGAAGTCCTTCCCTCTTAAAGCATAGCTGAATGGGGGATTCTGGGAGTGGAAGTCCTTCCCTCTTAAAGCATAGCTGAATGGGGGATTCTGGGAGTGGAAGTCCTTCCCTCTTAAAGCATAGCTGGCTGGGGGATTCTGGGAGTGGAAGTCCTCCCCTCTTAAAGCATAGCTGGCTGGGGGATTCTGGGAGTGGAAGTCCTTTCCTCTTAAAGCATAGCTAAATGGGGGATTCTGGGAGTGGAAGTCCTCCCCTCTTATAAGTTTGAAAAATCCTCCTCTGGATGGCCTCAGCCTCTGGCGAACTGAAAATTGAATCTTTTCCCCCTTCCCAGAGGCTATCGCAATGCCATCGACAAAAATAACCACAGCCACCTTCACTGGAGTGTGAGGGAAGGCCGTGTCAGTCGGGCATCAGATGCGTTTTCTCAAAAATCTGCTGTCAAGCGACGATGATAATCGCGCTCCGTTTGATCGGTGGGAAAGGTGAGAGATGAGAGACGAATAAAACGAAATGTCACGGCCCATCAGAGGTCTCGTTCGCTCTTCTTCGCTTGACAGCAAATCTTTCTCCTTGCTCACCAAAATACACTTTGCAGCTTTATTTCTGGGCCGTGGTTATATTTAAGGAACAAAACGTGCATTCCTGCCAGGAGAAGAAGCAAAGAAAACCCCTTTGGCATTGCATTGCAAAAATCCACCCAAATTAATTTTGATATCATCATCATAGTTTAATTTATATACTGCACCCTTTCCCAAAAGGGACTCTGGGCGGTGCACAGGCAATTTAAAAAACATATATAAACAACAATATACAAAATATAAAACCAAATTAAATTAATATCCCTGCGCTAAAAATTTAAATATATTAAAAAAATCCCTAAAACCAATTTAAAATATTTTTGCTGCAGACTGTGGGCTAGGTGATGTAAGTTAGGCCAGGCCGACCTGTTGGAAAAAATAAGTTTTAAGATTCTGGCGGAAGGATATGATAAAAAGTTGTTGCGTTTTGCTCCGGCACGCAACTGGTGTCCTGCTGGGATGGTTGAGGGGCCGTTTTGATCCTCCCTCTGCTGTGATTTACAGGTTGTCCTCGATTTACGACCGCAATCGAGCCCGAATTTTGTCGCTAAGGGAAACGTTTGTTAAGTGAGCTTCGCCCCATTTTACGACTTTTCTTGCCACAGGCATTAAGTGGATCACTGCCGCTGTTAAGTCCGTCACACGGTGGTTAAGTGAATCTGGTATCCCCCTTGACTCTGCTGGTCGGGAGGTCGCAAAAGGGGATCGCGTGACCCGGGGGCCATGGCGACCGTCATAAATAAGAATCAGTTGCAAAGCACCTGAATTTTGATCACGTCGGATGCTCCAACAGTCGTAAGTGTGAAAAACGATCATGCCACTTTTTTCAGTGCTGATGTACCTGTGAACGGTCACTAATTGAGTCGTTGTAAGTTGAGGACTACCTGTATATGTTTTTGGTTTTATAATATTTATTAATACAGTTGGGGGGTTTTTTTAGATTGGACCTTATCTTGTTTATTAAAGTTAGTAGTTTTGGTTGGTTGCTAAATTCAGTTTTATTACGAAGGAAGGAAGGAAGGAAGGAAGGAAGGAAGGAAGGAAGGAAGGAAGGAAGGAAGGAAGGAGGAAGGGAAGGAAGGAGAAAGGGAAGGAAGGAAGGAGAGGAAGGGAAGGGAAGGAAGGAAGGGAGGAAGGAGAGGAAGGGAAGGAAGGAGAAAGGGAAGGAAGGAGGGAAGGAAGGAAGGAGAGAGGAAGGTGAAGGAAAGAAGGAAGAAGGGAAGGAGAGGAAGGGAAGGAAGGAAGGTGGAGGAAGGGAAGGAAGGAAGAAGGGAAGGAGAGGAAGGTAAGGAAGGTGGAGGAAGGAAGGAGGAAGGGAAGGAAGGAAGGAGAAAGTAAGGAAGAATGGAAGGAAGGAGGGAAGGAAGGAGGGAAGGAAGGAGGGAAGGAAGGAAAGAGAAGAAGGGAAGAAAGGTGAAAGAAAGAAGGAAGGGGGAAAGGAAGGAAGGAAGGAAAAAAGGAGAGGCAAAGGGAAGGAAGGGGGGAAGGAAGGAGAGGAAGGGAAGGAAGGAAGGGAAGGAGAAAAGGAAGGAAGGAGGGAAGGAAAGAAGAGAATGAGAGACGTAGGGAAAAAAGAAAAAGAGGTGAGAGAGAGAGATAGGTTGAAATCCATCAAAGTCAAAGAGGGAAACCAGGTTTCCTAAATGATCCTGTGATTCACTTAACAACCACAGGGAGTCATGTAACCACATGCCTGAAAGGGTACTAAAATTCTATGTGATTTATTTAACGCCCATCTTGCTTGGCACTGGAGGCTAAGGACCTCATTGTGGTCCACAGCTGAGGGCTACCCTGTGGCCCCCATCGTGGTTTATAAATACGTTGGGCGCATCTTGCCCAGAGCTGAACAGCTTTTGCACAATATAGGTGGTCCTCAACTTATAACCATTCGTTTAGTGGCCATTCGAAGTGAAAAACGCAACTTACGACCATTTTTCACGCGGACGACGGCTGCGCCATCCCCATGGTAACGGGATCGAAATTCAGACACTCAGCAACTGACTCGGATTTATGACGGTCGTAGCATCCTGGGTGTGTGTATGTCACGCAAAGGGCGACCTTCTGATGAGCAAAAATCAACTGGTTAAACCAGATTCACTTAACGACCGGGTGAGTAACTTGACAATGGCAGAGATTCACTTAACAACAGTGGCCCAAAAGTTAATCAAACGGAAGGGGTGGGAAATCACTGAACAACTGCCTGGCTTACCAACGGAAATGCTGGGCTCCGCTGCGGTCGTAAGTCTAGGACAACCTGTGAAGTCAGCACCTGAGTGGCATCCTTCGCACCGGATTCAGCCATAGACGCGGCTGTCGAAATTTGGGGAGACATTGAGGATTTTGGAGGAAGGTTTAAAAGGTGAGTAGTGGGGCTGGGCGAGCGAATGGGCGGGAGGGCGGGGGGTGTCCTTAAAGGAGGAAGGGGCAGAAAACGGATTTGCTCCCAGGACGTTTCTCAAATTTTTGCATATTCTGCAAAATCTCAACCGTCTCCCAGGAAAAGAGACCCCAAAAATTCTACATTTAGTTCTACATTTAGGCAAGAAAAATGAAATGCCCAGGTACAATATAGGTGGGACCTTGCTCAATAGTAGCAACTGTGAGAGGGATCTTGGAGTCCTAGTGGACAACCATTGAGATAGGAGCCAGCCGTGGGCAGCAGCTGCCAAAAATGCCAACCCAGTTCTAGGCTGCATCAACAGAGGGAGAGAATCAAGATCACGTGAAGGGTTAATGCCACTTTATAATGCCTTGGGAAGGCCACACTTGGAATATTTGCATCCAGTTTTGGTCCCCACGATGTAGAAAAGATGTGGAGACTCTAGAAAGAGGGCAGAGAAGAGCAACAAAGAGGATTAGGGGACTGGAGGCTAAAACATATGAAGAACGGTTGCAGGAACTGTGGATGTCTAGTTTAATGAAAAGAAGGACCAGGGGAGACAGGATAGCAGTCTTCCAATATCTCAGGGGTTGCCCCAAAGAAGAGGGAGTCAAGCTATTCTCCAAAGCACCTGAGGGTAGAACAAGAAGCAATGGGTGGAAACTAATCCAGGAGAGAAGCAACTTAGAACTGAGGAGGAATTTCCTGACAGTGAGAACAATGAATCCGTGGAACAGAAGTTGCCTCCAGAAGTTGTGAATGCCCCAACACTGGAAGTCTTCAAGAAGATGTTGGATAGCCATTTGTCTGAAATAGTATAGGGCTTCCTGCCTAGGCAGGGAGTTGGACTAGATGACCTCCAGGGTCCCTTCCAACTCTGCTATTGTATTATTGTAAATTGGGTCTCAAACGCTCTTTAGAAATTCAACCCGTTTCAATTCATGCCTGGTGTGGCTTTGATCCCTGCTTGAAAGAAACCATCAATTGTGGCTTCTGCTAAGAAAAAATATTTGGTTGAAATGGCTGTTCGTTTAGAGACCATTCGAAGTTACAGCGGCGTTGAAAAAAAAGGGACTTGTGACCAATTTGGAAGGAAGGGATTGATGGATGGAGAGATACAGGTGGAGAAATGAACAGATGGATAGATGGATGAACGGATGTACAGAAGCATGGATGGATAAATAGGTGGATGGACAGATATAGATAGACAGGCAGGCAGACAGACAGACAGAGGGATAGATGAGAGATAGATTAGATAGGTAGATTGGATGGCTGGATAGATGGATGGACAGATATAGATAGACAGATGTAGATATAGATAGAGGTAGATGATAGATGGATGGATATGGGTAGATTGAAAGAGAGAGAGAGAAAGAGATAGGTAGATAAGGTGGGTGGGTGGGTGGATGGATGGAGAGATGAGAGATATAGATTAGATAGTTGAGTAGATTGGTTGGATAGATGGATGGACATATAAATATATAGATGGAGTTAGATATAGATGTAGATGATAGATGGATATATAAATATATAGATGGAGTTAGATATAGATGTAGATGATGGATGGATAGATGGATAGATGATATGGGTCAATGGATGGACAGAGGTAGATAGATAGATAGATAGATAGATAGATAGATAGATAGATAGATAGATAGATAGATAGATAAGAGATATAGGATAGTTGAGTAGATTGGTTGGATAGATGGATGGACATATAATATATAGATGGAGTTAGATATAGATGTAGATGATAGATGGATGGATAGATGGATAGATGATATGGGTGAATGGATGGACAGAGGTAGGTAGATAGATAGATAGATAGATAGATAGATAGATAGATAGATAGATAGATAGATAGATGGGTAGATTGGATAGATAGATGGATGGACAGACATAGACATATACATGGAGATAGATCAGGGATGTCCAAACTTGGGAACTTTAAGACTTGTGGACTTCAACTCCCAGAATTCTGGGAGTTGAAGTCCACAAGTCTTAAAGTTCCCGAGTTTGGACATCCCTGAGATAGATATACCGGTAGATGGAGGTAGACAGACTGACAGTCAGAATGACAGGGTGACAGAACATGGGCAGCCTTGGAGACCCATGCTCCACTTCAGCCTCCTCTTTTACAAGTTGCCTGCGAGGCCCGTTGAGATAAAGGAGCCAACCAATGTTGCAAAGAGGCCCAAAGTCCTGGATCAGGGACATCCTTCAGCTGTAGATAGCAGCAACCTTCGCCCTGCGATTCTATTCCAAGAAAGGGTGTGATTTATGGCCGAAAGGAGAAAGTTAAACAGATTAATATTTCCCATTTGGTTCCAAACCAGCCTCCGGGGTTAATGAATGCAGATGACCCACTAACTGGCAAAGAGGAGGAAAGAAAGGCAGAGAGGAAATGGAAAGGTGAATTTTGGGGGCTGCACCATCCCCACGACAAACTACAGGGGTTCGTTTAGTGACCGTTCCCAGTTAAAACAGTACTGAAATAAATGACTTACGACCGACCGCCTTTCACACTTTCCCAGAGTCCCGTGAGCAAAATTCAGCAGCTTGGCAACTGACTCACATTTATGACGGTCGCAGTGTCCTGTGTGATCCCCTTTTCGTGACCTTCTGACAAGCAAAGTCAAAAGGGAAGCTGGATTCATTTAACGACTGGATTCAGTGGCTAACTTTAAGAATGGCAGCGATTCACTTAACAACGGTGGCAAGAGAGGTCGTCAAATGTCTCACTTAGCAGCAGAAATCCAGTGCTCCATTGCGGTCGTAAGCCGAGGACTATCTGTACGAAGCTGGGTTTTCTGAAATCTCAATTTGCAGAATGTCCCAAATCCCAGTTTTGCAAGAAAAACCCGAGTTTCACTTCGATTTAACTTTGAATAAATTGGTCGGGGAGGGGTTAAATTGTGTGTCCCTCTTCTGCCTTCTGCTGCAGCTGCTTTTCATTTAAAAAGAAGCTTTTTTTAAAAAATAAAAAAAAATAGAAAATAGCCAGGAAAAGTGGTAAAGAAGAAATTGTTGTGTAATGTGTAATTTGGCCTCTATGCAGCAAGCCGGAACAACTATTTTTTTTTCTTCGTCTTTAAATACATTGGTGCAAAAGAAAAAGAAAAGGAATGTGTTAAGTCATTAACCGAAATGACTTCGAAATTTGGACCCAGATTTGCGTTTGAAAAATGCCTAATTTTATCCTGGATTCTCAGAGAGATTACGGCTAGTCTCAATTTAACAACCATTCGTTTAGTAAGAAAAGCCACTACGGCACTGGAAAAAAATGACTTACATTCAGTCCTCATACTTACGACCGTTGCAAGCATCTCCATGGACACTTGATCAGAAGTTTGGATACTTGGCAAACAGTTCATATTTATGATGGTTTCAGTGTCCTGACCTTTGGTCAGGCCCAGTCAATGGGGGGAAGCTGAATTCTCTTAACAACTGTGTGACTAACTTCACAACCGCAGTGGTTCGCTTATCAACGGCGCCAACGAAGGTTGAAAAGTGGGGCAAATCTCACTTACAACCGTCTTGCTTAGCAACCGACATTTTGGGCTCAGTTGTGGGTCATAAGAAGAGGACTAACCTCTTATGTATTTCATGAGCCGATGTTGTTTAGTCTACACAATCCTTCCTTGTTTGGGTGTGAATGTGTGTAGGAGTGAATATATATTGCACAGGGACAAGCAAACATTAAAGGGGTAGTAACACCAGGAAAGGATCGAATCAAGAATTCTTCCTTGCATTTCAACCTCTTGTAGCCAAATCCAGGTTGTAGGTGGAATTTCAGAATGGACACCTTGATAGGAAGAGCAGTTGAGTAATGGACAGTCTGCCAGACCTAGGTGTGATTGTGTGTGTGTGTTTCCTCCGCATTGAAACAGGGCTTGGGTTCCTTTGGTTCAGGATAGGTTTATGGAGAGCTGTTGTGTGGATATGGGTTGGACTACATGACCTTGAAGATCCCTACCAAGTCAACTAGAAGGTCCCCGGTTTAGTCCTTGAGAATCTCAACGATTTTCCCAAGGTCAACCAGAAGATGTAAGGCCCACCTAAGTCAGTCCTTGATGACCTCCAAAATTCTTTCCAAATCAACCAGAAGGTCTCAGATCCGTCTTTGATGACCTCAAACAGCCTTCCAGTCCACCAGAACATCTCAGATTTGGTCCTTGATGATCTTGAAGATCCAAATCAACCAGAAGATCTCAAAGTCTATTTCTGATGACCTCAACCACCAGATGTAGTCCTTGATGACTGCAAAGGTCTCGGATTCAAGCCTTGATAACCTCAAAGGTCCTTCCCGTCAAGCAGAAGTTCTCAGATGTGGTCTTTGATGACCTTGGAGATACGAGTCAACCAGAAGATCTCAACTTCAATCCTTGATGACGTCCAAGATCCACATCAACCAGAAGGTTTAGTCCTTGATGACCTCAAAGTTTCTTCCCAAATAACCCAGAAGTTCTCAACTTCAATCCTTGATGACCGCAAAGATCCAACCAGGTCAACCAGTTGGCCTTGAAGATCCAACTCACCCAGAAGGTTCAATCCTCAGTGACTTTGGAGTTTCCTCTTAAGTCAACCAGAAGGTCTCAGGTCCATTCCTTGACCCTCTCCAGGTAGACAGAGAAAGACCCCCTCCAGATGCTACCAACACTGTAATCAGTTAAACTTTTGCATTGTGTTAAACCATGATGTGATTTGGTGCAACTCAATTGCGCGAAGCCAATCTTGGTTTACAGCTTAGTGTCATGGCGGAATCAGCTCGTGAGGGCTGTGTCCACAAACCCTGATTAGAATCAGTGCGAACGCCTAGCGAGACCAGGGGCCTAAACTCTGCAAAGGTAGTCCTTGACTTACGACCTCGATGGAGCCCAAATTTCCATTTCTAAGCCAGACAGTTATTAAGGGAATTTTTGACTCTTTTTGCAACTTTTCCTGCTGTTGTTAAGTGAATCACTTTAGTGGAGAAATGAGTAACATGGTTGTTAAGTGAATCTGGCTGCCCTCTTCGTTTTGCTTCTCAAAAGGTTGCAGAAGGGTGCTGCAGCGGGGTCGTAAGTGTGAAACACAAGTCAGTTGGCAAGCCTCTGAATTTTGAACAGGTGACCACAGGGATGCTACAATGGCTGTAAGTGTGAAAAACGGCCATAAGTCACTTTTTAAAAATGCGGTTGTAACTTTGAGGGGTCAGTAATTGAATTGTTGTAAATCAAGAACTGCCCTTTGGAACGACCTACCCCCTGAACTCCGGACCATCACCGACCTCCGCCTCTTCCGCCAATGTCTAAAGACATACTTTTTTCATCAAGCCGGCCTAGCCTAACCTCCCATGGGGACTTTTAGAAAAGTTTTAAATTGGGTTTTAATTAATAATTGGTTTTAGCACAGGTTTGGGATCTAATATATATTTTAAATTATTTATCTATGTTCTATTTTTGTATGTTTTTTAAATCTCCTGTGCGCCGCCCTGGGTCCTCTACGGAGAAGGGCGGGATATAAATGTAATAAAATATAAAATAAAATAAATAAATACCTGGGTATCAAGCAGCAACAAGGGCTGGTTGCGTGTTTTGTGCTAATTCTCCTAAGATTTTCTTGTAGCACAAAAGTTGAATCAACAAATAAATTAGAAATATATGCCTCAGTGGCATTAAGAGGAATAAAGCACAGAATTCCCACTCTGTGGATGGAAGGAGGCTGAACGATTATTGCATTGTTTTTTTTACAGGTCTGTCTGATTAATAATTGTTTAAAATAACAGGAGGGGAGTGTGGACTGGCCATAACGCAAGGCGGAAACCCAGGGACCAGATTTGCTGACTGTGCAGGAGAGTAACGAGGTAGAAGGTGAAGAGAAGAGCTCTTTAAAAGGCATGTACAGAGAGTCCTCGGCATACGACCGCAACGGGACCCGGAATCACGGCTGTAAGTCATGGCAGTTGTCAGTTGAGGAACCGTAGGATCAGATTCGAAGACACTATCGGTTTGGACAATGGCTGTTAAGTGAACACGGCTGTCGTTAAGCGAACACCACGGTAGTTAAACGAAGATTGAGTTCGTTAAGCGAAACCATTTGTCCCAAGAGGGGAGTGGGGGGTTGGCCGGAGACTGGAACGAAATGCTGCAAACATCTGTAAGAAAAACACCAAGGTCAGAGTGTACCAAGGGCCCCAGAGTCCTTCCTCCTCCTCCTCCTCCTCCTCCTCCCTGCATACCCCATTCCCTTCTAGCACTGATGATGTTCCCTAGTTGGGTCGTGAAATGTCTGCAAGGAAACCACCCAGCTCAGAGAGCATCAAGAACCCCACAGTCCTCCTCCTCCTCCTCCTCTTCTCCTTACAACTCCCAATCCCTTCTAGCACTGATGATGTTCCCTAGTTGGGTCGTGAAACGTCTGCAAGGAAACCACTCAGGCCAGAGGGGCCCCAGGGCTCAACCTTGAGCTACTAAAGCTTCCCTTCTACACGAGAGCAAGGCTGGTGGACGACTCCTGGAAGTTCACAAGGGCCCTTCACAACTGCGCGAAGACAACAAGCCTTTTTATTGCTGTGTTGGGCAAGAATGTCCTTTTTAAGCTAACGGGAACATCTATTTTAGTGATTACAGGGCACGCTTTCTGCCCGTTTGACACCAAGCCATTAACACATACAGGAGGCGCACAAGCTACAATCTCCAAATTTGAACCGCTGTTCTGCCACACCCCAAAATTAGAAGGGGTGAATTTAGAAGAGTCCTTCCTCCCCTTTCGGTTGTAATTAGCAAGCCGGTTTCTTCCTTCGGTCTCAGCTGCTCTGAAAGCTGAGTTTGTTCTTTGCAACTCTCATTTGCAGTTTAAATAAAACCAGTTTGTTTTCCCAGGACAGAAAGCTATAATCATGGTGTCATAAACACACAGGGTATAAAAAGAAGAAGAAGGAGGGGAAAAAAACACAGGGGGAAAAAAGGGATAAAATTAGAACATTGCTAAACAGTCAGGTTTTTTTTGCCACAATCAGTTGGTTGTGTGGTTTGCAATAAAAATAGAGAGGGGAACAAACTAAGCTGGCATTTGGGCAGTGGTGGGTTTCAAATTTTTTAGGACCTACTCTGCAGGTGTGGCCTATTTTGTGGGCGTGGCTTGGCAATCATGTGACAGGGTGGGAGTGGCCACCTTTTAAAATGTGGTGAAACATTTAACAACGCTCTTGGTTAGCAACCAAAATTTTGGACTCAATTGTGATGATAAATTCTTTCTTTCTTTCTTTCTTTCTTTCTTTCTCTCTTTCTTTCTTTCTTTCTTTCTTTTTCTTTCTTTCTTTCTTCCTTTCCTTCCTTCCCTTTCCTTTCCTTCCCATTGGGTCACTGGCAGCGGCGAGCCAGACTTACTTCTGGGTCCGCCGGTGGAACCCCCTCTCACCGGTTCTCTAAATTTCACCAACCGGTTCTCGCGAGTAGGTGCGAGCCTGCAGAAACCACCACTGCATTTGGGCCTTCTTAAGGTGACCTGCAGCGAAAAATGGCGTATATGTTTAACGACTGTTCAGTCACGAAAAAAGAGACTTATCAGGGTTCTGCATCAACAGAGGGATGGAATCAAGATCCCCACGCGAAGGGTTGATACCACTTTATAAGGCCTTATAACTTTGACTATGGCATCCAGTTTTCTCTAACCCAGTTGCAATTCCTTCAGTGTTGAAAATCTTCAACATTGGTGGTTGGTTTGCAGAGAAACCATGGTTGGCTTGTTCCCGTGGTGCAGCCATACAGAGTTAACCTTCTTTAATGCATGGTTTTTTTCATCCAGTTTTTGGTCACCAGATTACAAATAGGATGTGGAGACTCTGGAAAGAGGGCAGAGAAGAGCCACAAAGAGGATGAGGGGACTGGAGGATGAAACACACGAGGAACGGTTGCAGGAACTGGGTATGTCTAGTTTAATGGAAAGAAGGACCGGGGGAGACAGGATAGCAGTCTTCCGATATCTCAGGGGTTGTCCCAAAGAAGAGGGAGTCAAGCTATTCTCCAAAGCACCTGAGGGCAGGACAAGAAGCAATGGGTGGAAACTAATCAAGGAGAGAAGCAACCTAGAACTAAAGAGAAATTTCCTGACAGTCAGAACAATTAATCAGCGGAACAACTCCAGACGTTGTGAATGCCCCAACACTGCAAGTCTTCAAGAAGATGTTGGAGAGCCATTTGTCTGAAATGGTAGGGGGTTGGACTAGATGACCTCCAAGGTCCCTTCCAACTCTTCTATACTATCCCTTATTCTATTCTATTCTATTCTATTCTATTCTATTCTTCACCCTTGCAACCATTGTTGCATCCCTGTGGTCACACGATCAAAAATTAGACCCTTGGCAACTGACTCATAGTTATGATGGTTGCATTGTCCTGGGGTCATGTGATCCCCTTTAGCGACCATTTTACAAGCAAAGTCAAATAAGGGAAGCCAGATTTACTCCACTACAATGTGCTTAACTTCACAACAGCTGGGATTCTCTTAACAACAGAGCAAGAAAGGTTATAAAATGGGGCAAAACTCACTTAACAGCTCTCTAGTTAATGGCAGAAATTTTGGGCTCAGTCGTGGTTGTAAGTCTATATCTACACCCACAATATATATTGTGATCTCTTCTTTTTTTTTAAAGTTTTTCTTATTTGTTTAAAGGATCAATCGATTCCTAGACTTCCAAGAGACAAGTCCATTTATCTTCCTGGATCTTTGGTCCTCTGAGATTCCCACAGGCAAATTTTCAGCAAAATCTATGCATGAATCAGGGGGAAGGTAGACTTTCTGTCTGTCACATTCACCTCCTTGAAAATGTACTTTCTGAAATCCAAGTGATTTAGCCACCCCGACTTATCTGGGCGGAGAAAGAAAGAAAGAAAGAAAGAAAGAAAGAAAGAAAGAAAGAAAGAAAGAAAGAAAGAAAGAAAGAAAGAAAGAAAGAAAGAAAGAAAGAAAGAAAGAAAGAAAGAAAGGATGAGAATAAGAAAGTGAAAGAAAGGAAGGAAGGAAAGAAAGAAAGAGGGAGAGAGAGGGGGAAAGAAAAAAGAAAGAAAGAAAGAAAGAAAGAAAGAAAGGATGAGAATAAGAAAGTGAAAGAAAGGAAGGAAGGAAAGAAAGAAAGAGGGAGAGAGAGGGGGAAAGAAAAAAGAAAGAAAGAAAGAAAGAAAGAAAGAAAGAAAGAAAGAAAGAAAGAAAGAAAGAAAGAAAGAAAGGGGTGACAGGAGGAAAGTAAGAAAGAGGAAGGAAGGAAGGAAGGAAAGGGAGGGAGGGAGGATGAAAGGAGGAAAGTAAGAAAGTGAAAGGAAGGAAGGAAGGAAAGAAAGAAAGAAAGAAAGAAAGAAAGAAAGAAAGAGGGAGGGAGGGAGGAAAGGAGGGGGGAGGAAAGGAGGAAAGTCAGAAAGTGAAAGGAAGGAAGGAAGGAAAGAAAGAAAGAAGGAAAGAAGGAAGGAAGGGATGAAAGGAGGAAAGTAAGCAAGTGAAAGGAAGGAAGGAAGGAAGGAAGGAAGGAAGGAAGGAAGGAAGGAAGGAAGGAAGGAAGGAAGGAAGGAAGAGGGGGAGGAAAGTAAGAAATAATAAAGTGAACGGAAGGAAGGAAAGAAAGAGAGAAAGTGGGAGGGGGAGGAAAGTAGGAAAGTAGGACAGTAGAAGGAAGGAAGGAAGTTAAGAAAGAAAGAAAGAAAGAAAGAAAGAAAGAAAGAAAGAAAGAAAGAAAGAAAGAAAGAGGGAGGAGGAGGAACATAGTAAAGTAAGAAAGTAAAAGGAAGGGAGGAAGGAAAGAAAGAAAGAAGGAAGGAAGGATGGAAGGAAGGGGGGAGGAAAGTAGGAATGTAAGATAGTAAAAGGAAGGAAGGAAAGAAATAAAGAAAGAAAGAAAAGGAAGGAAGGAAGGAAGGAAAGAAAGAAAAGGAAGGAAGGAAGGAAAGGGAGGAAGGAAAAGTTGGTGCAAAATGCAGGGGCCCGCATGGTCTTGTGAAGCCCCCGGTGTGCGGATGTGTCACCTCTCCTGCAGGAGCTGCATGGGCTGCCGATTTGCTTCTGGGCACAATTCAAGGGGCTGGTTGTCCCCTTCAAAGCCCTTCCTGGCTGGGGACCAGGTGATCTGAGGGACCGTCTCCTGCCGGTCACATCTACCTGGCCCCACCAGAGCAGGGAGGCAGGGAATGCTGTGGGTCCCATCCCCGAGGGAGACACACCCGGTGGGACCCAGAAGAAGAAGGGCCTTCTCCGTGGGGGCTCCTTCTCTCGGGAACATTCTCTCCCCCCACCCCTCCTGAGATTAGAACGGCCCCCACTCTGACGCTCTCACGGAAGGCGCTGAAGTCCTGGATCTCCCAGCGGGCCTGGGGGGTCCATAGGGGAGGGAGCCCACTCAATGGCTCGGGTGATCTGCAGTCACCATGGACGAATAGGCGGCAATATAAATGAATGAATAGAAAGAAAGAAAGAAAGAAAGAAAGAAAGAAAGAAAGAAAGAAAGAAAGAAAGAAAGAAAGAAAGAAAGAAAGAAAGAAAGAAAGAAAGGGAGGGGAGGAAGATAGGAAGGAAGGAAGTGAAAGGAAGATAGGAAGGAAGGGAGAAAAAGAAGATGGAAGAAAGTGAAAGGAAGGAAGGAATAATGAAGGAAGAAAAGAAAGAAAAGAGAGAGAAGAAGGAAGAAAGGAGGAAAGATGAAGAAAAGAAGAGGAAGGAAGGAAGGAAGAAAAGAAGTGAAAGGAAGGAAGGAAAGAAAAAACAAGGAAGGAAGGAAAAAAGAAAGAAAGAGAGGAGTGAAGTGAGGCAAGGCATAAAGTGAGACTTAGTAGTTAAGAGTGAAATAGTATGGGGTTGGACTGGATGACCTACAGGATCCCTTTTTAGCTCTGTATTGTAAAGGATATTTTCCGAGTTTGCTGGAACTCAGGAAATCCAAGTGCCAAACCACAAAGGTAACACTTGTTGAATATAGATGGAGTCAGTTAAAGAGATGTTTAGCTTAACCACATAGACATAATGAAACTGGAAGCGCCTAGCAGGCACATCTGCAGCTCGGACTTAAAGGGAAGCAAGATAGAAACGGCTTGATGCATAGAGATAAGAGGATGGTTTTTGTTAACGATAATAATTGTGTAACCAGTGAGAGATGACCTAAGTGTTTCCGGGTGATGCTGTCTTTGTCAAAGTATAAGAATGCGTGTTTGCTCTCAGAGGACTGTTCAGAAGTTCCATGCTGGCCTTTGACGAGCTTTCTGAACGTGGCAGCCATAAATAAACTTTTCCTGATTCTGAGAAGTCCAAGCCTCGTTATTTCCTGCAACAGAAGGAGGAAAGATAAGAAGAAGAAAAGAAGAGGAAGGAAGGAAGGAAGGAGAAAAGAAATGAAAGGAAGGAAGAAAGAAGGAAGAAAAGAATAAAGAGAAGGGGGGACTGAAGGAGGAAAGATAAGAAGAAGAAAAGGAAGGAAGGAAGAAGAAAAGAAATGAAAGGAAGGAAGGAAAAAAGAAAAGAAAAAATATAGAGAGAGAAGACTGAAGGAGGAAAGAGAAGAAGAAGAAAAGAAGAGGAAGAAGGGAAGAAGAAGAAAAGAAATGAAAGGAAGGAAGGAAAAAAGAAGGAAGAAAAGAATAAAGAGAGGGGGGGACTGAAGGAGGAAAGATAAGAAGAAAAGGAAGGAAGGAAGAAGAAGAAAAAAAATGAAAGGAAGGAACGAACGAAAAAAGGAAGAAAAGAATAAAGAATGAGAGAGAGAGAGGACTGAAGGAGGAAAGATAAGAAAAGGAAGAGGAAGGAAGGAAGAAGAAAAGAAGTGAAAGGAAAGAAGGAAGAAAAGAAGGAAAAAAGAATAGAGAGAGAGAGAGGAATGAAGCAGGTGAATGGAAGATAGGAACAAAGGAAGAAAAGCAGACAGGAAGGAAGGAAGAAAAAAGAAAGAAAGAAAGAAAGAAAAAGAAAGAAAGAAAGAAAGAAAGAAAGAGTATTTTTTAAAACATCTAACATTTATATTTTTATATCTGAACATGGAGAGTTCCTGATCTTTGAGACTAGAGGCGTGTTGGTCAACCTTGGCCATTGGGAGATGGGGGTTGGAGTCCTTCGATCTTAAAACATGCTTGGGGAGTTCTGAGAACCAAGACATTCACACATATTCCAGCGGCCAAGGTTGGCAAAGACTGTCCTGCAGTTTCTTCCTGGAACTTCAGCGTTTCACATATTTACCAAAGAAACCTCAACCTCCGATCGACATAAACAACAGCATGCCTATTGATATGTGTTTCAAAGGGCAAGTGATTACGATAATAATAATGATAATGATTATTATTATTATTACTTAATCTAACCACCCACCCCCAATGGACTCTGGGCCGCTTATATAACATTATTAATCATTAAAACAATGCAAGACCCAAAACAGGAGAACTCGGATTTTAAGGCCGCCGTAGTACGGAGCGCTCCTGTATTTTAAAGTTCTTTCGTTGGAAAGCAAAATGTCAAGCTAATCCAGGAGAGAAGCAACTTAGAACTGAGAAGGAATTTCCTGACGGTGAGAACAATTAGTCAGTGGAACAAAAATTGCCTCCAGAGGTTGTGAATGCCCCAACACTGGAAGTCTTTAAGAGGATGTTAAGACATTTGTCTAAAATGGTACAGGGCTTCCTGCCTAGGCAGGGGGTTGGACTAGATGACCTCCAAGGTCCATTCCACCTCTGTTATTCTATTCGAAATAAATAAATATTTATTTAGTTGCAGGAACTGGGTATGTCTAGTTTAATGAAAAGGCAGACATGGGGAGAGACATGATAGCAGCCTTCCAATATCTCAGGGGCTGCCCCAAAGAAGAGGGAGTCAAGCTATTCTCCAAAGCACCTGAGGGCAGAACAAGAAGCAATGGGTGGAAACTAATCAAGGAGAGAAGCAACTTAGAACCGAGGAGGAATTTCCTGACAGTGAGAACAATGAATCAGTGGAACAGAAGTTGCCTCCAGAAGTTGTGAATGCTCCAACACTGGAAGTCTTTAAGAGGATGTTGGAGAGCCATTTGTCTGAAACGGTATAAGGTTTCTGCCTAGGCGGAGGGTTGGACTAGAAGACCTCCAAGGTCCCTTCCAACTCTGCTATAGTATTGTATTGCATTAAACTGTGTTTTGTGAAAACGAAAAGCATCGAAATCGGTAACAAAAACTCCACTGAAGGTTTCCTTGCAAAAAAAAAAAAAAAGATGCTTAAAACACCCTCCCCTCTTAAATCATGCTGGCTGGGGGATTCTGGGAATTGAAGTCTACCACTCTCCAAGTTGCCAAAATAGAGACACACTGATAACAGACACTTCCAGTATTCCTCAGAGCAGTTTTAAGGAAAAATAAATGTCAACCTTCCTCTCCAAAGTCACATCCTCATATTGTTCTTAATTCTCTAAACCTAAAAAGTGCTATAAAATTGGCAAATAACTCTTGATAAATCAATTCTACCTCCCAATTTTCTGCACAGCCTCTCCATTAATCATCAGAATTCGGCTTCAACATTGATCGATGGTGTCAGATTAATTTTGCAGTGGCCTAGTTAATAATTATTAATTATACATAATAATATTCATCTCATCGGCCTACCTTCATTTAATGCAAGCCCACTTTTCTATGTGCAGTGCAGGTAGACTTACAACAATTCGTTTAGTGACCGTTCAAACTTACAACGGCACTGGGGGAAAAAGAGTTATGGCCATTTTTCACACTTACGACCGTTGCAGGATCCCCGTAGTTATATGGTATCAAAATTCGCATGATTGATAACTGACTCATATTTATGACGGTTTGCAGTGTCCCGGGGTCATATGATCCCCTTTTGCGTCCTTCTGACAACAAAGTTGATAAGGAAACCAGATTCCCTTAATAATTAAAGGATTCATTTAATGACTGTGGCAAGAAAGGTCGTAAAATGGGGCAGAATTCAATGGACAAGTGTTTTGTTTGCCAACAGACGTTTTGGGCTGAACTGTGGTCATAAGTCAAGGACTATCTGTAAATATGTTATCAAGGATGCCTTTTGGTGAATATAGTGATTTAAGGTGGTTTATTATGACATTTTAAAAAATCCAAAAACAGGAACGCAGCTAAATGTATGATACTTCTCAAGGGCCTATTTTTATTTTACAATACAATAGCAGAGCTGGAAGGGAGCTTGGAGGTCATCTAGTCCAACCCCCTGTCTAGGCAAGAAACCCTACCATTGCAAACAAATGTCTATCCAACATCTTCTTGAAGACTTCCAGTGTTGGAGCATTCACAACTTCTGGAGGCAACTTCTGTTCCACTAGTTAATTGTTCTCACTGTCAGGAAATTCCTCCTCAGTTCTAAGTTGCTTCTCTCCTGGATTAGTTTCCACCCATTGCTTCTTGTCCTGCCCTCAGGTGCTTTGGAGAATAGCTTGACTCCCTCTTCTTTGGGGCAACCCCTGAGATATTGGAAAACTGCTATCCTGTCTCCCCTGGTCCTTCTTTTCATTAAACTAGCCATGCCCAGTTCCTGCAACCATTCTTCAGATGTTTTAGCCTCCAGTCCCCTCATCCTCTTTGTTGCTCTTCTCTGCACTCTTTCCAGAGTCTCCACGTCTTTTCTACATCATGGTGACCAAAACTGTATTTTATTTTTATTCGCACAGTGGAACTTTCTATTTTTATTTTTTGCAAACACTTTCTCTTAATATAAAGGCTGCTTATACAGACTTTACATTTCTGACTGAAATTTTCCTGGTGTACGTTTATAATTGGTTAGCAAATGAGGAAGCATGGAAAATTCTCTGTAATAACAACAACATTTCAGGTCTTTTGTAAGCGCAAAAATGAGAGAGAGTTTTATTTACGTACAAACTCTGGAAATTTTACACTCTCGAACTAGTTTAAAAATCTGCCTCAGTGTTTCTTAACCTTGCAAATTGAAGACTTCTGGACTTCGACTCCCAGAATTCCCCAGCCAGACTTTTGCTAGACTTCTCTCGGTCTCTGGAAATTCAGGCGGTCCTTAATTTAATAATAATAATAATTTATTATATTTATAAACCGCCCCCTCTCCCCAAAGGGACTCGGGGTGGTGTACAGGAAAATTAAAAAACCATCTAAAAACATATAATACACACAAATTAAAAGCGAATTAAACTACCCTGTACTAAAATTTAAAAACCATTAAAATTACCATCCATTAAAACCCAATAAACAATTGACTTACAGCCATTCATTTAGTGATCCTCCAAAATTACGACTGCCCTGAGAAAAGTGAGTTAATACAATACAATACAATAGCAGAGTTGGAAGGGACCTTGGAGGTCTTCTAGTCCAACCCCCTGCCTCGGCAGGAAGCCCTATACCGTTTCAGACAAATGGCTGTCCAACCTCTTCTTAAAGACTTGCAGTGTTGGGGCATTCACAACTTCTGGAGGCAACTTCTGTTCCACTGATTCATTGTTCTCACTGTCAGGAAATGTCTCCTTAGTTCTAAATTGCTTCTCTCCTTGATTAGTTTCCACCCATTGCTTCTTGTTCTGCCCTCAGGTGCCTTGGAGAATAGCTTGATTCCCTCTTCTTTGGGGCAGCCCCTGAGATATTGGAAGGCTGCTATCATGTCTCCCCTGGTCCTTCTTTTCATTGAACTAGACCTACCCAGTTCCTGTTGTCCTTGCACTTATGACCATTGTGGCATCCGTGTGGTCACGTGATCAAGATTCAGAAGCTGGGCAACTGGCATGGACGTATGACAGTTGCACCATCCTGGGGTCACACAATCCCTTTTTGCCTCGGTCCTAGCCGGCTTCCGACAAGCAGAGTCAATGAGAGAAACCGGACTCACTTAATGACCACATGAATCGCTTAACTGCATTGATTCTCTTAACAACCATGGCAAAAAAACATCGTAAAATTCGGCATGGCTCATTTAACAACCACCTTGCTTAACAATGGTTGTAAGTCGAGGACTACCTCCTATCTCCAGGACAGGTTTAATCAGAGTGATGGCTGAATCTCTTTTCTCTTACAGCTTCTTTTTTAAGCCAAAAAAAGAGGAAAAGAGATTGCAAAATTACCTTCCCAAGCTCATTTCGGTCTCTGACTAAATTCATTAGAGAGAGTGAAAGAGAAAGAGGGTGGGGGGAGAGAGAAATCAAGAGATGGAGCAAAGCAGAAAGAGGAAGACAAAGAAAGAGAGAGGAGAAGAGAGAGGAAAAGAAAAAGAAACAGAGGAAGAGAGGAGGAAAGAGCTGAAGAGAGTGACAGAAAGAGAAGAAGAGAGACAAAAAGAGGAACGAGAGAAAGAGAGAGAGAGACGACAGAGACAAAAAGACAAAAAGAAAAGAGAGAATGAGACAGAGAAAGAGAGAAAAAAGGGGAGAACCAGAGAACAAGAAATAAAAAGGGACAGAGGAAGAGAGAGGGAAAGAGCTGAAGAGAGAGAGAAGAAGAGAAAGAGAGAGAGAGACAAAAGACAAAAAGAAAAGAAAGAATGGGACAGAGAGAAAGGAAGCGGCAGAAAGAGAGATGTAGAAAAGGACAGAGAGAAAGAGAGAGAAGCAAAGAAAGAAGAGAGAGAGAGAGAGAAAAGAAAGAATGAGACAGACTGAGAGAAAGGAAGCAGCAGAAAGAGAGATGTAGAAAAAGACAGAGAGAAAGAGAGAGAAGCAACAAAAGAAGATAGACAGAGAGAGAGAGAGAAGAGAGAGAATGAGGCAGAGAAAGAGAGAGAGAGAGAAGAGAGAGAAAGCTGCTTCCAAATTCCCACCAATATTGTCTGAAATGGGACTGCTGACTTTTTAATTTATTATTCCGAAACTCCCGGCCAACACAAACGTTTCCTTCCCTTCAAAAATGAGCTGAAAATCTGTAATATACCTCGGTATCCGATGCCGCTCGGACCACATCAATGAACGGCCCGAAAAATTACGCAAAGCCCCATCAAAAATCCATCATAATGAAATGTAAAAGACAGGCTGCTTTGGCATCTCCAGGGTGAATCAGCTGGCAGGGAAGAAGGACCGGTCAGGAAGTGGAGGCGCTGGATTTTCCCCTGGCTGGACTCCAGGCCGGCCTCCGCAGGTGATCCATCCATTCACAAAAAGGATCTTCTCTTATTCCGAAAAAAACAACCCCCCCATCTTTCATTTCTGGATGGCCATTTATAAAACACTGGCAGACTGCAAGGGTGCCACACCCGATTTGGAAGTGACAGGTAGGTTGTGGGTTTGGTCGGGTTTCTTAATTGGAAGAGGATTCCTCCAGAGCCGAGTTTCTCAACAGGGGCCACTTGAAGATGTCTGGACTTCCACTCCCAGAATTCCCCAGCCAGCATTCGCAGGCTGGGGAATTCTGGGAGTGGAAGTCTGGACATCTTCAAGTTGACAAGGTTGAGAAACGCTGCTCCAGAGCGTCTCCAATTTAGCCATGGACTTCCGTTCCCAGAATTCCATGCAGCTGGGGAATTCTGGGAGTTGGAGTCCACCCATTAGGCTGGGGAATTCTGGGAGTTGATGGGGAATTCTGGGAGTTGGAGTCCACCCATTAGGCTGGGGAATTCTGGGAGTTGATGGGGAATTCTGGGAGTTGGAGTCCACCCATTAGGCTGGGGAATTCTGGGAGTTGATGGGGAATTCTGGGAGTTGGAGTCCACCCATTAGGCTGGGGAATTCTGGGAGTTGGAGTCCACCCATTATGCTGGGGAATTCTGGGAGTTGGTGGGGAATTCTGGGAGTTGGAGTCCACCCATTAGGCTGGGGAATTCTGGGAGTTGGAGTCCACCCATTAGGCTGGGGAGTTCTGGGAGTTGATGGGGAATTCTGGGAGTTGGAGTCCACCCATTAGGCTGGGGAGTTCTGGGAGTTGAAGTCCACCCATTAGGCTTGGGGGTTCTGGGAGTTGGAGTCCACCCATTAGGCTGGGGAGTTCTGGGAGTTGGAGTCCACCCATTAGGCTGGGGAATTCTGGGAGTTGAAGTCCACCCATGAGGCTGGGGAATTCTGGGAGTTGGAGTCCAATATGCCAGCTGGGGAATTCTGGGAGTTGGAGTCCAATATGCCAGCTGGGGAATTCATTCATTTAGTGACCACTCAAAGTAAAAATGGTACTGAAAAGTGTGTTGCATAATAATCGTTTTTCGCCCTTGTAGGATCCTTATGGTCACATGAGCAGAATTTGGACGCTTGGCAATCAACTCACTTTTATGACCGTCACAGTATCCGGAGGTCACATGATCCCCCTTTCTGACTTTATGACAAGCACAGAAAATGTAGGCGGGACCTGGGTGAGCTGGAGAGAAAAGACATTTCCACAGGCAGTCCCCATCTTACATGCATTCATTTAGTAACCATTTGAACTTCCAATTGTACAGAAAGAAGTGTCTTAGGACTGGTCCTCATACTTACGACCATCACAGGGATCAGAATTCAGGCATACCTGGCAACCACTATGTATTTATGACGGTTTCAGCCTCCAGGGAATCAGCTGGTGGCAACCTTCCCAGCCAGCTTCCAATAAGTAAAGAGAATTCAGATTCATTTAGCAACACTGTGGTTCACTGAAGAACTGCAAAGATTCACTTAACAACCATGGCAAAAAAAAAATAGGTTTATAAAAGTGGGTGTGGCTCCCTCAACCGCTGCCTTGCTTAACCACAAAGATGCAAATTCCAATCGCGTGGTAGAATGAGGATTATCTAGTGCGCTGAGAAATCAGAAATCACCGAGACTCAAGACCAACTTGAAAAGTAGAAAGAAAGAAAAAAAATCCTGAAATTTCCAATTTCTAACCATCCTTTTTAAAAATAAAAACCATTTTTCCCCATCAACCTGTGGCAGGAAAATCTTATTGTGGTTATTTTTAAGTTTTGAAGATTAAAAGACCGTCGGGCCATCCGATCTCCCTCGCCCTGGGCTTCCCATATTTCAGGGATGTCCAAACTTGGGAACTTTAAGACTTGTGGACTTCAACTCCCAGAATTCCCCAGCCAGCATAGCTGGCTAGGGAATTCTGGGAGTTGAAGTCCACAAGTCTTAAAGTTCCCAAGTTTGAACATCCCTGCCATATTTGCAGCGATCTCCTTGTGGTCTCCTTTCACTTTTCATCCCAGATGCCAAAAAGGGCCCCCCAA
This sequence comes from Rhabdophis nuchalis, assembly GCA_039707465.1. Lineage (NCBI taxonomy): Eukaryota > Metazoa > Chordata > Lepidosauria > Squamata > Natricidae > Rhabdophis > Rhabdophis nuchalis. Next base: position 4,864,521 of record CM077647.1, on the reverse strand, counting down.
CATGGGTGGATGCTTCTAAGGGGGAGGAGGGAAGGGTCTCCCAGTGCCCCCTCCCCCACAAAAAAGGGGCTGAATGCAAAACAAAACCCCACAAAAATGCAATGCTTTTTTGCAGGTTTCGCCGAACCGCGTGTTGAAAAATAACGTTTTAATAAATCAATTCAGGAATGGGACAAATTGTCTCTCTTTTGGGGTGACGCCCAGTGGAAAAACGGCCCGGGCTTCTAAATTACAACCGGAGGTCGTTCTCCAGGGTTATTTTGACCGGGAAAGTTTGTCTGACACTGTTTTTTTGGACTTCAGTGTTTCTCCAATAAATTGGGGTTATTTCTGGCACGGCGAAACCCCACGAGGTCTGGCTGCCACGATCAAAGGAACCTTTTTGGCTTGGCGATCCGGGGATACCATCGGTTGTGGCAGATCCTGCCGTGAGGTTTTGCCTTCTCCGCTGCAAAATTATTTTAAATGGGGCCTTTTCGGTTTTATGACATTTCTGAAGCGCATCGCCGCAACTGTTAAGTGAATCACACGGTCGTTAAGCGAACCCAGCTCCACCCACCCCCCTCCACTGACTTGGGTTGGGGGAATCCGGCTGGGAAGGTCGCCAGGGGAGATCACTTGATCCCAGGATCCTGCCCCGGTCCTAAAGGCGCTCCGTTTCCAAGAGCTGGGATTTAGACCAAGCGATGGTCGTAAATGCAAGGATCGGTCACAAGCCCCTTTTTTTCCATGTGCCGCCGTCGTTTCAAACTGGTCGCTAAACCAAACTGGTTGTAAGTCAAGGACAATGTGGATGGCTAACTATTGGTGGCCCTCAGCTTTCAACCGTTCGAAGTTACAACAGCCCTGAATTATCACCGTTTTTCACACTTACGACCGTTGCAGCGTTCCAAGGTCACGTGATCAAAATTCAGACACTTGGTAACTGATTTGTATTTACGACGGTCACTGTGAAAGCCAGTTTCACGTAATGACCGTTTGACTCACTTAACAGTTAAGGCAGTGATTCCCTTAACAATGATGGCAAGAAAGGTTGTAAAATGGAGCAAAACCCACTTAAAGGGATGTCTCACCTAGCAACGGAAATTTTGGGTTCAATTGTGGACTCCTGGTATAGAATCATAGGACTGGAAGGAACCTAAAAGGTCCTCTAGTCCAACCTCCTGCTCAAGACAGGAAACATTATATCGGCCTGGTTGTTTCAGTTCCGGTAGGCCTCGACTTATGGACGCCGTTGCTTTGAGTTTCCATTGTGGTCATTAAGCGAGTCACGCCCGGTTTTACAACTTTTTACTACCACACTTGCAAAACAAATCACTGCAGCTGTTAAGTGAACCATGTGGTCATTGAGCGAATCCAATTTCCACGTGATGTGGAGATGTTGTGACCGTTATAAATGCGAGGACCGGTTGTAAGTCCCTTTTCTCCCCCGTGCCTATATTTTCAGACACTCACTAAGGCAACCGTTGTTAATCAAGGAGTCCATGGACTGCTGCTCCTATTCCGATAATTTAAGACCGGGGTCTGCAAAGTTGGCTTTTAAGACTGGCTGGCTGGGGAGTTCTGGGAGTTGAAGTCCACCAGACTTAAAAGAGCCGACTTTGCAGACCCCTGATTTAAGGGCAGAAAAATTGGAAGGAGTTTTCGAAAAAGGTTTCCTGCACAAGCAAAATCAAAATGAATTTTAGAAAAACCCCTAAAATTATTTTTTTTTAAATAAAATTATTTTTTAAATTAAAATTAATTTCTAAAAAATAAAAAGTGATTTTTTAAAAATAAAATCAATTTTTAAAAATAAAATTATTTTTTTAATAAATCAAAATTATTTTTAAAAATATTAAATTTGATTTAAAAATTAAAATTAATTTTTTAGAATTAAAATTAATTTTTTAAAATTAAAGTTAATTTGTAAAAATATTTTTTTAAATTTAAAAATTAAAATTAAATTAATTAAAATTAACATTAATTTAAAAAATAAAAATTAATTTAACAAAATAAAAATTAATTTTAAAAAATAAAAATTAATTTAAAAAATAAATATTAATTTAAAAAATAAAAATTAATTTAAAAAATAAAAATTAATTAAAAAATAAAAATTAATTAAAAACATTAAAACGAATTTTAAAAACATTAAAACGAATTTTAAAAACATTAAAATCAATTTTAAAAACATTAAAATCAATTTTAAAAACATTAAAATCAATTTTTGCAGGCATCTGCTTTGGCTTACGGGAAACACACCCCTTCCCCCCTCTGGTTGGCCGGTTCCCTGTGAAGTGGTACAGTCCAAGCTGGCCTTAACCACTTCTTTTGATCTGGGGGTGGGTGGGAGAGAAACTGAGATGGTCCCATCCTTGCAACCCAATTCCCCCCCCCCACCCCATCATTTTAACCCACAAAAGGGTGAATTATTCATTCAGCTAAAGTTTCCAAAATAGAACACAGTCCAGAAGAAAGAAAGAAAAAAAAAACAAGAGTGGGGGAAAAAAGGGACAGAAGGCAAGAAAAATGCATTTGGAAGCAGAAAAATCAAGCCACTGGATCCTAGTCTATAATTATCCTCAAAGTGCTGAAATATCTCGGGGATATTTTGAAAAACCCTCAAATACATACTGTTTTCGTTTCCCCCTCTTCCCTGCCTCCAGAACGCCTAAATCAGGGGTCTCCAACCTTTGCAACTTTAAGTCTGAAGGACTTCAGCTCCCAGAATTCTCCAGCCAGCAAAGAATTCTGGGAGCTGAAGTCCTTCAGACTTAAAGTTGCAAAGGTTGGAGACCCCTGGCCTAAAGGTTACAAAAATATAAAGGAGGAAACAGGAGGAAAAAAACAGTAAATGGTCAATTTGGCTGTGTTTACTTTTCCTCTTTCCTGCTCCCCCCCCCTCCCCCAATCGTTCAGTATTTCTTATGGACTAGAAACATTGACGAGTTTAAAACCTGGAAGCTTTAATGGAGACCTGTTTGTGACCTTCCCGACAATGCGGGAAGCCAGTTTGGCTGAACAACTGCATGATTTGCTGAACAACTTCATTAAATCAAGGGCAATTCACTTAACAGTCACATGATTTAGTTGGCACTGATGATGTTCCCTAGTTGGGTCGTGAGATGTCTGAAAGAAAGCCACCATGCTCAGAGAGCATAAAGGACCCCATAGTCTTTTTCTTCCTCCTCCTCCTCCTCCTCTCCACAAACCCCACTCCCTTCTAACACTGATGATGTTCCCTAGATGGGTCAAGAGGCGTCTCCAAGGAAACCACCATGCTCAGAGAGCATAAAGGACCCCATAGTCTTTTTCTTCCTCCTCCTCCTCCTCCTCTCCTCCTCCTCCTCCATCACTACCTCCTCCTCTTCCCTCTTGGATGATCTCTTATAGAATTCTAATTGATTTATTTTTAAAAATTCTCCACTTTCGTGTTATTTCTCTGCTGGTGAAGCTCGTCTCAATGCAGGCATATTTTCCTTGAGCAGAGAAAGAGGCTAATTCCTCCCTTGATGATATGCAGGGATTACGCTTGATGCGATTCCAATTAATTTGAGGTCTCCTGCCTCATTTCCCCCCCATTGTCTGATCTATTTTTAAAGGATTCTTTGCAGGGGCCCTGGTCCTCCTGTCCTTGGCAGACTTCAACGTCCGAAGGGGAATTTACATCTGGTGGAAGCCAGGCTTCCTGTTCCTTTCCAATCCGTGGCTGGTGGAGAGAATTCCCTGGGTTGCTGTTGGGCAGCCCAGGTGGACACTCTAGGCTTCACTCTACGGTTTTGGGTTTTAAAGTTTGGAGGAGGAATTGGGCAAAACCTGTAGGCTGTAAGGTCATCCTTGCAGAGATCCTGAGCATCAATGCAGAGTGAGTGGGAACGACTTTTGACTTCCTGCTGGCTTCCCCATTGATTTTCTTTGTGGAAAGCTGGCCGGGTGTGTTGGAAAGCTTCCTTCCTTCCTTCCTTCCTTCCTTCCTTCCTTCCTTCCTTCCTTCCTTCCTTCCTTCCTTCCTTCCTTCCTTCCTTCTTTTCAACCCTCCCTCCCTGTCCTTCTTCCCTCCCTTCCTTCTTTTCTTCCCTCCACTCGCTCTATCCTCCCTCCCTCCTTTCCTTCCTCCCTGTCATTCATTTCTTTCTCCCTTTCCTTCCTTTCCTTCCTTCCCACCTCCCTCTCCTTCCTTCCTTACTTCCCACTCTCTCTCTCCGTCCTTCCTTCCATCCTTCCTTCCTCCCTCCTTTCCTTCCTCCCTGTCATTCATTTCTTTCTCCCTCCTTCCTTCCCTTCCTTCCCACCCTCCCTCTCCTTCCTTCCCACTCTCTCTCCTTCCTTCCTTCCATCCTTCCTTCCTCCCTTCTTTCCTTCCTCCCTGTCATTCATTTCTTTCTCCTTCTCCTCCCTTTCTTCCCACCCTCCCTCTCCTTCCTTCCTTTCTCCTCTCTCTCCGTTCTTCCTTCCTTTCATCCTTCCTTCCTCCCTCCTTTCCTTCCTCCCTCATTCATTTCTTTCTCCTTCTCCTCCCTTCCTTCCCACCCTCCCTCTCCTTCCTTCCCACTCTCTCTCCGTTCTTCCTTCCTTCCATCCTTCCTCCCTCCCTCCTTTCCTTCCTCCCTGTCTTTCATTTCTTTCTCCTTCTCCTCCCTTCCTTCCCACCCTCCCTCTCCTTCCTTCCTTTCTCCTCACTCTCTCTCCGTTCTTCCTTCCTTTCATCCTTCCTTCCTCCCTCCTTTCCTTCCTCCCTCATTCATTTCTTTCTCCTTCTTCTCCCTTGCTTCCCACCCACCCTCTCCTTCCTTCCTTTCTCCTCACTCTCTCTCCGTTCTTCCTTCCTTCCATCCTTCCTTCCTCCCTCCTTTCCTTCCTCCCTGTCTTTCATTTCTTTCTCCCTCTCCTTTCTTCCTTCCCAACTCCCTCTCCTTCCTTCCTTCCTTCCTTCCCACCCTCTCTCTCAGTTCTTCCTTCCTTCCATCCATCCATCCTTCTTTTCCTCCCTCCCTCCCTCCCTCCTTTTGAGATACAATATGCTTATGGAGATGGATGGAGGCAGTTCTCTAGAAGGAAATCAAGACCAAGGGACTATGACCTGGTTGTCCATATGTTGACCAGAAGTCCAGCCTGACTTGATGACCCTCACAAGGTATGCAATGAAGTCATGAGAAGTCATTTATGGGCTCAAGAAACTTTAGGACACAATTTGTGATGGATATAGGAACTCTAGAAGGAAATCAAGGAAAATAAGACCAAGGGACTGGTGGTCCATACTTGACGAGAAATCCAGCCTGACTTGTTCACACCCATAAAACATGCAACATCATCATGAAAAATCACTTGTGGGACCAAGAAACTTTGAGGAAGAGGATGTTTACAGAGACGGAACCAAGAAGATAAGACCAAGGAGCTATGATCTGGTTCTCCACATGTTAGCCAGAGGTTCAGCCTGACTTGATGAAACCCACAAAGATGTGCAATGAAAAGTCACTTATAGGATCAAGAAACTTTAGGACCCAAGTTGTTTATGAAAATGTACACGAGAAGATCTCTGGAAAGAACTCAAGGAAAATAAGACCAAGGACCTGGTTGCCCAACATTTGACCAGAAGTTTAGCCTGACTTAATGACACCAACAAGATGTGCAACACAATCATGAAAAGTCACTTATGGGACCAAGAAACTTTAGGACACAAGATGTTTATAGAGATGGATGCGGGAAGATCTCAGGAAGGAAATTAAAGAAGATAAGGCCAAGGAACTCTGATTTGGTGGTCCATATGTCAGCCAGAAGTCAAGCCTGGATTGAAGACATCCATAAGACATGCAACAAAGCCATGAAAAGTCACTTATGAGATCAAGAAAGTTTGGGATGCAGGATGTTTATAGAGATGGATACGGGGAGATCTCCAGAAGAAACTCGAAGGAGATAAGACCAAGGAACTCTGATCTTTATCCCAGCTATTTAGAAGCTGGAGGAAAGGAATGTAGAGGAGTTTGTTTTTCTGCCCCATAAAAGTCCAGATCTCCGAAGGAGAGGCCGTGGCCTTCACCGTTGACTGGTTTTAAAGCTTCCAGGTTAAGATTAACTTGGCCAAGTGAACTTCAGGAAGAATGGAGTGGTGGACCTAGAGGCAGAAGGAATTGGCCCTGAAAGTCCATGCCGGATGTGTGGTCACCCCCAACGGGCTAATTCTTGACCATTTGGTGAGGAGGGAAGTTAACCATTGCAAAAGACCTCGGCTCAGCGCTTCCCCTCCTGGCGAAAGTCCAGAGGTTGTGGAGAAGAACAATGCGAGAAGAAGGCCACCGTGGAGACTTGCGTTCTCAGCATGACGTTGGGTGGTCTAGCGGTCAAGCATCTCTGAGGCCCAGGGGTTCTTCATTTTTGGGGACAGAGTTGCAATTGGAGGTTGGGTTGAAGCAGCACCATGGAGTTGGGTTGAGGAACAGGAGGAGGAGGCCCCTGGAAGAGGTCCAAGTGAGACCTGAACTGAAACATTTTAGGTAGGTATCCACTTTTCCTAGTGTTGGGTGTAGCCCAGGGGTTCCCAAACTTGGCAACTTTAAGACGTGAACTTCAACTCCCAGAATTCTCCAGCCAGCATTGCTGGTTGTGTGGAATCGTGGGAGTTGAAGTCCACAAGTCTTAAAGTTGCCAAGTTTGGGAACCCCTGGTGTAGCCCAACAGATGTACCAGAATAACAGAGTTGGGAGGGTCCTTGTATGTCTAGTTTAATAAAAAGAAGGACCAGGGGAGACATGATAGCAGTCTTCTAATATCTCAGGGATTGTCACAAAGAAGAGGGAGTCAAATTATTCTCCAAGGCACCTGAGGGCAGAACAAGAAGCAATGGGTGGAAACTAATCAAGGAGAGAAGCAACCTAGAACTGAGGAGAAACTTCCTGACAGTTAGAACAATTCATCAGTGGAACAGAAGTTGCCTCCAGAAGTTGTGAATCCTCCAACACTGCAAGTCTTCAAGAAGATGTTGGACAGCCATTTGTCTGAAATGGTATAGGGCTTCCAGCCTAGGCAGGGAGTTGGACTAGAAGAGGTCCAAGGTCCCTTCCAACTCTGCTATTGTATTATTGTATTATTATTGTAGGTCTTCTGCTCGGGCAGGAGGCTTTACACTATCCGGGTCAAATGGTTGTCCAACCTCTTCTTAAAAACTTCCAGCATTGAAATACCCAGAACTTCTGGAGGCAACTTCTGTTCTACTGGTGGTGGATTGTCCTCACTGTCAAGAAATCCCTGGATGGATGGAAACTAATCAAGGAGAGAAGCAACCTAGAACTAAGGTTCTAGGTTGCTTCTCTCCTTGATTAGTTTCCATCCATTGTTTCTTCTCCTGCCTTCTGGAGATGTCCACCTCAACTGACCTACAGAAAAAACCCCAATGGCGTGTTGATGGAGTCTACTTCAAAAGTCTGGAAGGTCACAGTTCAATCACAAGGATGTTCCTGGACATGATAGTTAGGGTTTCAAGCCATCCCCTTGGAGGCAGGAGGTCTGGCCTGAACCTGGCCGTCATGTGCAAGAGATGGTCAGTGGGTTTCTCTGGTCAGTGGTGGTTGAAGGACAAGCATGGTCTTGTCTGTGCACTTCTTCAGGGCCCAGCTAATGGGCACCAATTGGTTGGCCTTGGAAGAACTGGGTGGATTCTGCCTTCGCTAGGGTGGTAGATAATATGGTGGGGAAAGGAAGAAGGGAGGGAGAAGGAAAGGAAGGAGAGGGAAGAAGGACAGAGGATGCGATGGGTGAAGGGAGGAAGGAGAGAAAGAAAGATGGAAGGATGGAAGGAAAGAGAGGGAGGGAGGAAAAAAGGGAGGAAGAAAATAGGGAGGAAGGAAGGAGTGAAGGAAGGAAAAAAGGGAGGGAAGACATGGAAGGGAGGGATGAAGAGAGGGAGCGAGGAACAAAAATAGGGAGGGAGAAAGAAAGGAAGGAGAGGGAAGGACAGAGGATATGATGGAAGGAAAGAAAGAACAAAAGAAAGAGGAAAGGACAGAAGGAAGGAAGGAGAGTGAAGGGAGGAAGGGAAGAAAAAAGGGAGGGAGGACATGGAATGAAGGAGGGAGGGAAGAAAGGAAGAGAAGGAAGGAGGGAGGAGGGAGGGACAGAAGGTGAGAGGGAGAAAGGGGGAGATATAGGCAGGTACGCAGGAGGGAGGGAGGGAGGGAAGAAAGGAAAGAAGGAAGGAAGGAAGGAAGGAAGGAAGGAAGGAAGGAAGGAAGGAAGGAAGGAAGGAAGGAAGGAAGGAAGGAGGTTGAAATCCCTTTTGAAAAACCTGCTGGAGAATATAATAATAATAATACTGCACATATGTTATATCAGGGGTTCCCAAACTTGGCAACTTGAAGACTTGTGGACTTCAACTCCCAGAATTCTGGGAGTTGAAGTCCACAAGTCTTCAAGTTGCCAGGTTTGGGAACCCCTGTGTTATATTGATAGATTACGACATCCTCATTTCTCCACTGTTGATGTCTAGGAAGGCCAACGCCAGCTAATGAACTGCCAGCTGTGATTTCACATTGTTGTGTACATAACAATAAGTGGAATAAGTGCGGCCAAAGAACACACACACAGTGCCAACAGCGTTGTGTTTTACATGGCTTGTATACCAGCAGCACCAGAGCGATGACACATATTGACATCCTCCTGATTAAAGCAGGGCACAAATTAAGCTCAGAAATCTGCAAAAATCAAATATCCGTAGAAGGGAATCCAGAGAAACCTGGCAGAGTTTCTTAAAATGTTGCAATAATTCACAGACCGAAAGAAACCAGCCCAAAGTTGCTGGTTTTCGCAGTTTCCGTGGGGGGAATTAAAAAGCGACAAAAAGTGTCTATCTTTACCAGCCTTTGCACACCTGTGGCTGGATGACAGGTGTGCAACGGCAGCTGCGCAAAGAATCCTTCCCAGTTGCTGTTTACAGCGAGTCCTTGACTTACAACCATAACTGAGGTTAAAATTTCTCATGCCAACTGGAGACAGTTGTTAAGCGGGTTACGCCCCGTCTTTCTTGCCAGGGTTGTTAAGTGAATCACTGCAGTTGTTAACCGAGTCACATGGTTGTTAAGCGAATCCGGTTTCCCCACTGACTTTGCTTGCCAGAAGGTTGCAAAAGGGGATCACGGGACACTGCGACCGTCGTAAATTGAGTCAGGTGAGCAAGCGGCTGAATTTTGATTGCGGGACCATGAAACGGTCGTAGGCGTGAAAAACGATCCGAAGCCCCCTTTTTCAGTGCCGTTCTCAATTCAACCAGTCACTACATTAAACCAGTGGTGGGTTTCTGCAGGCTCGCACCTACTCGCGAGAGCCGGTTGGTGAAATTTGGAGAACCTGTGAGAGGGGGTTCCACCGGCGTACCTGGAAGTAAATCTGGCCCGCTGCTGCCAGTGACCCAACGGGAAGGAAAGGAAAGGAAGGAAGGAAGGAAGGAAGGAAGGAAGGAAGAAAGAAAGAAAGAAAGAAAGAAAGAAAGAAAGAAAGAAAGAAAGAAAGAAAGAAAGAAAGAAAGAAAGAATTTATCATCACAATTGAGTCCAAAATTTTGGTTGCTAAGCAAGAGCGTTGTTAAATGAGTTTCACCACATTTTAAAAGGTGGCCACTCCCACCCTGTCACATGACTGCCAAGCCACGGCCACAAAATAGGCCACACCCACAGAGTAGGATCTAAAAAATTTGAAACCCACCACTGCATTAAACCGTCATAATTTTGAGGATTGCCTGCGTTCCCATTAGTCCTAGAACTGCCTCCGATGGAGAAATAAACACCTTGGTTTCCAGTGAGTATCATCCACGTCCCAATTATCTCAGCATATCTTCCTGCTCCCACGGTTGGTTCGTGGACACAGGATGTTCAAAATAATAACAATTTTCTCTTTCTCGTTTTCCTCAGGATAACCAACCAATTTCGTTGCGAATTTTATTCTTTAAGGCCTCCATCCTTCCCGCAAACGATATAGGAGGCATGATTGCCCAAATGAAGAAGAAATCAGCTAACACAATGAGGGACTTTTGTGATTCATAAACTTTGGGGTTTTTAATGAGATTGGAGAGCCTGCAAAAATATATATATATATATATATATACGCACCAAACGGCCACTGGCTTTGATTTTATTTTCCCAGCCGTTTCTAAACTTGTAACCCTGAAACCATGCTAAGCTCTCCTTAAGGAGGAACAGTCCCTGCCGTAAAATTAAGCAAGCAACATATGAGATTGTTTAATATATTAAATTTAAAAAATGCAGGTAGCCCTCGACTTACAGCTGTTTGTTTAGTGACCCTTTGAAATCACACTGAAAAAGAGGTGACTTGTGACCGTTTCCCACACTTACAACCGTTGCAGCCTCACTGCCATCCCGTGATCAAAATTCAGACGCTTGGCAGCTGATTCGTACTTATGACGGTTGCGGTGTCCTGGGGGAGGGGTGTGCGTCATGTGATCCCCTTTTGTGACCTTCTGACAAGGAAAGTCCAGGGGGAAGCCTGATTCAGTTAACAACCGTGTGATTGGCTTAACGACTGCGGTGATTCACGTAACGGCTGCAGCAAGAATAGTTCGTAAAACGGAGCAAAAGTCACTTAACAAATGTTTCACTTAGCTACAGAAGTTTTGGGCTGGATTGTGGTTGTATGTTGAGGATCCCCTTAGTGCGTTAAGTCAGGGGTCTCCAACCTTTGCAACTTTAAGTCTGAAGGACTTCAGCTCCCAGACGTCTCCAGCCAGTCTGGGAACTGAAGTCCTTCAGACTTAAAGTTGCAAAGGTTGGAGACCCCTGCGTTAAGTAATGGTCGAGAGGTTTTTAAGAAAGAAATAATTTGCAAAGGCAGAGGATAAAAGATCTAGTTGTGATCCATGGCAACAAGTTGTTTCCAATATGATATATAGAAAGAAAAGCAAAATGTATTCTCGGAGTGCTCTACTTAACAACCATTCGTTTAGTGACCGTTCAAAGTTACAAGAACACTGAACAAAGCTACTTATGACGGGTACACCCACTTATGACCATCGCATCATTCCCAGGGTCATTTGATCAAAATTCAAAGATTGGCCTACTGACATGTATGGTGTTTAGAAATCACTCATTCATAATCATAATATCATGGAGTCCATAACGGAACCATAAAATTAAATAAATCATAGATTCATAGAGTTGTAGTCAGTCTAATAGAATCATAGAATTATAGAACCAGAAACAAAGATAGAATTAGAATCATAGAATCAGAGTCAGAATCATAGAATCATAGAGACACATGAAATCATAGTCGAAAAATCATTCAATCATACAATCAAAATCATAAAATCAGTCAGAATCATGGAATCATAGAATCATAAAGTTAGAAGCTGTCAATGAGTCAAAAAGTCATAGAAAAAGTCAGAATTGTAAAATAGAATCAAAATCGTAAAATCAACCAGAATCATGAAATCACTGAGTCAGAATCATGCAATCATGCAATCATAAAGTTAGAGGATGCTAGTGATAAAATCGTAAAATCAACCGAAATCGTGAAATTACTGAGTCAGAATCATGCAATCATAGAATCATAAAGCTATAGAATCGTAAAATCATAGAAACAGCATCCTAGAGTCAGAATCATAGAATCATAAAGTTAGAGACTCACAGAATCCATGGAATGAAATCATAGAATCACATAATAACAAAGCCACTGTGCAATCAGGGAACCATAGTTACAGAATCCTAGTCACAACCGTGGAATCGTAGAATCATAAAATCAGAGTCAGAGTCATAAAATTATAGAAGCACAGAAGAATCATAGGGATGGAAGCGACCTTAGAGGTCCTCTAGTCCAGCCCCATGCCCACTCCAAAGCCTGCACTCCGTGTATCTTTTTGATTTAACCTTTGGAGGGGCCTACTACAAAACTCCTGAATTTTGGCTCTTAAAGGGGAGACTTCCTCCCTTAACGCAGGTGATGACCATGGCTCCCTTTGGCCTCCGACACCCTAAAAACTGAATATGATCCCTTCTGAAACTGATCTGCAAGATTTACAACCTCCCCACCCATCGCCCCCCAAACCTGCAATTTGTCTGACTATTTCCTTAACGTCCAACTGGCAACTGAGTGATTCAGAACCTTTTCCCTTCGTTACACAAAACTGGATGATTGCAAAACCCTCATTTATACCTCCCAGTTGGGATGGATAAGACGCTCGCTTGCCATTATCCAGAGGAGCAAAAGAAAAAGAAAAAAATCCAACAATAACCACACTTTTACCCAATTTGGAGTAATTTATCCAAGTTTCGGTAATCAACATACCAGGGCATTATTATCTGCCTGACATCTAAGATATTTCCCAGCAAAGCTGTAAGATTCTTTCTCTTCACAGATTTTAAATTGAGCCTTGCAGGGGGAAGCCCTCGACTTACGACCATAATTGGGACCAGGCTTTCCATGGTTAAGCCGGGCTGTGGTTAAGCGAGTTTTGACCCATTTTATGACCTTTCTTTTCATACTTGTTCAGTGAATCAATGCAGTTGCTAAGTGAGTCAAATAGTTGTTAAGTGAATCTGGCTCCTCCTGCCTTTCTAGAAAGTCCCCAAAGGGTGACCTCGGGACACTGCGACCGTCATAACTGGGAGTCAGTGGCCAAGGATCTTAATTTTGATCACATGGCCGTTGGGATCAGAGGTGGGTTGCCAAATTCTTTACCACCGGTTTGACCGTGCTCCGGAGAGGGCACTTGTGCGTGCGTGCAACACCTCTGAGCAGGCAGAAAAATCATCATGTCAATTTTTTTCACTGCCGTTATAACTTTGAATGGTTGATAAACAAATGATCCAAACTCCAGGACATGTTACAGGCATTGAGTCAACAAACCAGGATTCTGAATGTCTGATAGGGGTCGAACGGTGTAGAGCAGGGGTCTCCAACCTTTGCAACTTTAAGTCTGAAGGACTTCAGCTCCCAGACTTTTCCAGCCAGCTTTGCTGGCTGGAGAAGTCTGGGAGCTGAAGTCCTTCAGACTTAAAGTTGCAAAGGTTGGAGACCCCTGGTGTAGAGGAGATTGTCTTGGCTAAAAAAAAAAAAACCACTTTTTTTTTTTTTAATAAAACAGATCCTACCACACAAGGTGGCACTCCAACTTTGCCAGATGAAGTTTCAGGATTACGGCCAGAGGTTAAAAATAGCCAGATGCCAGGAGATAAGCTGTAAATTGAATTCCCCTGCCTGCAGAATGGAAGGAGCAAAGTTTTCTGGCGTTAGCTGAATTCCTATTTGTTTTATCCCTCTGATCATAGTCTTTCAACCTTGCAAGCTTTACACCGGGTGGATTCCCGCTCCCAGAATCCCCCATTCAGCAATGCTTTAAGAGGGAAGGACTCCAATTCCCAGAATCCCCCAGTCATCTATGCTTTAAGAGGGGAGGACTTCCACTCCCAGAATCCCCTATTCAGCTATGCTTTAAGAGGGGAGGACTCCCACTCCCAGAATCCCCCATCCAGCCATGCTTTAAGAGGGAAGGGCCTCCACTCCCAGAATCCCCCAATCAGCTATGCTTTAAGAGGGAAGGGCCTCCACTCCCAGAATCCCCCAATCAGCTATGCTTTAAGAGGGAAGGACTCCCACTCCCAGAATCCCCCAATCAGCTATGCTTTAAGAGGGAAGGACTCCAATTCCCAGAATCCCCCATTCAGCTATGCTTTAAGAGGGAAGGACTCCAATTCCCAGAATCCCCCAGCCAGGATTCTTTAAGAGGGGAGGACCTCAACTCCCAGAATCCCCCATCCAGCTATGCTTTAAGAGGGGAGGAGTTCCACTCCCAGAATCCCCCAGTCAGCCATGCTTTAAGAGGGGAGGACTTCCACTCCCAGAATCCCCCATTCAGCTATGCTTTAAGAGGGGAGGACCTCCACTCCCATAACCCCCAGCCAGCTATGCTTTAAGGAGGACTTCCACTCCCAGAAGCCCCCAGCCAGCTATGCTTTAGGAGGGGAGGACGTCCACTCCCAGAATCCCCCATTCAGCTATGCTTTAAGAGGGGAGGATTTCCACTCCCAGAATCCCCCATTCAGCTATGCTTTAAGAGGGAAGGACTTCCACTCCCAGAATCCCCCATCCAGCTATGCTTTAAGAGGGGAGGACTTTCACTCCCAGAATCCCCCATTCAGCTATGCTTTAAGAGGGGAGGACTTCCACTCCCAGAATCCCCCAGTCAGCTATGCTTTAAGAGGGGAGGACTTCCACTCCCAGAATCCCCCATTCAGCTATGCTTTAAGAGGGGAGGACTCCCACTCCCAGAATCCCCCATTCACCTGTGCTTTAAGAGGGGAGGACTTCCACTCCCAGAATCCCCCATTCAGCCATGCTTTAAGAGGGGAGGACTTTCACTTCCAGAATCCCCCATTCAGCCATGCTTTAAGAGGGGAGGACTTTCACTTCCAGAATCCCCCATTCAGCTATGCTTTAAGAGGGAAGGACTTCCACTCCCAGAATCCCCCATTCAGCTATGCTTTAAGAGGGGAGGACTTCCACTCCCAGAATCCCCCATTCAGCTATGCTTTAAGAGGGGAGGACTCCCACTCCCAGAATCCCCCATTCAGGTATGCTTTAAGAGGGGAGGACTCCCACTCCCAGAATCCCCCATTCAGCTATGCTTTAAGAGGGGAGGACTCCCACTCCCAGAATCCCCCATTCAGCTGTGCTTTAAGAAGGGAGGACTTCCACTCCCAGAATCCCCCATTCAGCTATGCTTTAAGAGGGGAGGACTCCCACTCCCAGAATCCCCCATTCAGCTGTGCTTTAAGAAGGGAGGACTTCCACTCCCAGAATCCCCCATTCAGCTATGCTTTAAGAGGGGAGGAATTTCACTTCCAGAATCCCCCATCCAGCTATGCTTTAAGAGGGGAGGACTTCCACTCCCAGAATCCCCCATTCAGCTATGCTTTAAGAGGGGAAGACTTCCACTCCCAGAATCCCCCATTCAGCCATGGGGCTGATGAAAAGCGCGGTAACCTGGTGGGCACATTTCAACGAGGGGGAGTCTCCACAATTCCCACCAGGTCCAGCTCCCCCTCTGACACAAGGTCATGGATGAGGGGGGCTTTGTTGACCACGGACCTGGCGTTGCAAAACATCAGCCGCAGGCCCTTTCATTGTACTCCCTGACCACCTAGCCTGCGGGGGTTGTGGCACCTGACCATTTGCAACCAACGGCCCCGCGCCCCCAACCGGGAGCATAGAACTTGTCTCCCCTCGGACCTGCCTCTCCCTACGACCCTCTGGATGGGTATGCCCTCCATAGGAACGACTCGTGTTTCCCCCCTCCTAGCGGATCCTTCCGCATCCTTCCGCCGTCTGCTGGTCCGGCCCTTTTTCTTCTCACTCGTCTCTACCTGTCTATACCCTCCTCCCTCCCTGGTACCCCCTAAAATAGGCAATGTTAGAAACTAAAAAACCCCTGAGACCGCGCTTCGCCCACCTCTCCGGATTAATAAATCCCTCATCAAGGCGGGCCCTCGTTAAAGCGGAGGGCCAAACCTGCGAGAGCGGGGACTCTCGCAGTAGCAGTAGGTCAGTTTTAGAGTTTAAGAAGAGGTTGGATAGCCATTTGTCTGAAACGGTATAGGGCTTCCTGCCTATGCAGGGGGTTGAATTAGATGACCTCCAAGGTCCCTTCCAACTCTGCTATTGTATTGTATAATTTCTGTTTTTTGAAAAGCGTGGAAAAGGCCTCCAACCAGCTTTCTCTCTATTTATAAACAGTCCTCGATTTACAGCAGTTCATTTAGTGACCATTCAAGGTTACAGCGGCACTGAAAGAAACAGACTGATGACTGTTTTATACACGTAACAACCTTCCCTTGGTCACAAGATCAAAATTCGGACGCTTGGCAAAGGACTCGTATTTGTGACAGTCGCAGAGTCCCAGGGTGTGTGCGTGTGTCACATGATCCCATTTTGCGACCTTCAGACAAGCAAAGTCAACGGGGATTCACTTAAGGACCTTGGGACTAACTTAACAACTCGCGATTCGCTTAACAACTGCGGCGAGAAATTTTGTAAAATGGTGCAAAGCGCACGGAACAAGTGTTTCACTTAGCAGCGGAAAGGCTGGGCTCAGTGGTGGTCGTAAGTCGAGGGCTGCCTGTAGTCAGACTTCTTCCTTCCTTCATTTCTTTTTTAAACATTTAGTCTTCTTCCTTTTATTTCTTTATTTTCCTGCTTGCATTCTCTTGTGGGTTGTTTTCCCACTGAAGAGGCCAAAGTGGGATATTTATAAATAGCTTCTTTCTCTGGCTGCATATCAGGGCCCCATCCTGACCTCAGTCCATCTTGAAGCAATTAGGCTGCTGGGCTCTGGGGAGGGTCCGAGAATTTGCCCTGGTTCCTCCTCCTCCTCCTTTACTCTCCTCCTTTTCCTTCCTTCCTTCCCTTCCATTCTCTTCTCCTTTTCTCTCTCTTTCTTATTTCTTCTCATTCTCCCTCCCTCTTCCTCCTTCCTTCTTTTCTTCCTCCGTTCCCTTCACCCTGCCTTCTCTTCTCTCCCCTTCTCTCCCCTTTATCTTTCTTTCTTTCTTCTCTTTCTTCCTCCCTCTTTTTCCTTCCTTCTTCCTTTCTCTCTCTTCCTTTTTCTCTTTCCTTCCTTCCTTCTTTCCTACCCTTCCATTCTCTTCTCTTCTCCTTTTCTCTTTCTTTCTTATTTCTTCCCATTCTCCCTCCCTCTTCTTCCTTCCTTCTTTTCTTCCTCCTTCCCCTTCCTCCTTCCTTCCCTTCCTTTCTCTCCCCCTTTCTCTCTCTCTCTCTTTCTTTCTTTCGTTCTCTCTCTTTCTTTCTTCTCTTTCTTTCTCCCTCTTTTTCCTTCCTTCTTCCTTTTCTCTTCCCTTTTCTCTTTCCTTCCTTCCTTCTTTCCCTTCCATTCTCTTCTCCTTTTCTCTCTCTTTCTTTCTTTCTTCTCTTTCTTCCTCCCTCTTTTTCCTTCCTTCTTCCTTTCTCTCTCTTCCCTTTTCTCGTCCCTCCCTCCCTCCCTCCCTCCCTATACCACTGGGAAGGCCACATGTAGTTTTGGTCGCCATGATGTAGAAAAGATGTGGAGACTCTAGAAAGAGTGCAGAGAAGAGCAACCAAGAGGATGAGGGGACTGGAGGCTATTTGTCTGAAATGGCATAGGACTTCCTGCCTGAGCAGGGGGTTGGACTAGAAGACCTCCAAAGTCCCTTCCAACTCTGCTATTCTGTTCTGTTCTATTCTTTCCCACTTTCTCTTTCTTCCCCTTTCCTCCTCTCCTCTCTCCCTTCATTCCCTTCCCTCCTTCCTTCCTTCTTCCCTCTCTCTTTCTTGGTTCCCTCTCTTCCCATTCTTTCTCTTTCCCCCTTTCTACCTTTCTGTCTTTGTTCTCTCTTCTTTCCCTCCCTCCTTCCCATTCCCTCCCTCCCTCCCTCCCTCCCTCCCTCCCTCTCTCTCTCTCTCTCTCTCTCTCTCTCTCTAATTTCCCCCCTCCACCATCACCCTCGAAGTGGCACAATCTCACTGCAAAATTCTTCTCCTTACAGGGTTAGAGGTTGCAATCCAAAACATTTGGTTAAAAAGGAGAACATTACAAAGCAGTCCAGGAGAAGTTGAGTAAAGGGCGTGTGACTTGTTTGTTTCTCTTGCCTGTTATTACGGAAATCTTACCAACTAGTGTGTGCAAGCTTGGAGCATGATGCTTCCGATGTATGCTCTTATTGTTTGTGTTTTACAGCTGTCACTCACTAATGGCTTTGCGTAACACAGACAACCGACCGACTTTGGGCACGGAAACTACAAATTTGATACTTTAAGGGATTCTCTTTGTTTGAGAATGCGTTGAGACCCATAGAAGTTTGAGAGTACATCCAAGTCACAACGAGCCAAAAATGAGACTTAAAACGGAGGCTTGAATAACAATCAGTGTTTAGTCTTTGATCAAAGATTAAAGACATGATGATCAGTTGTTCCAGAATGGAATGGAATGGAATGGAATGGAATGGAATAGACTAGACTAGACTAGACTAGACTAGAATAGAATAGAATAGAATAGAATAGCAGAGTAGGAAGAGACCTTGGAGGTCATCTAGTCCAACCCCCTACCTAGGCAGGAAGCCCTATACCATTTCAGACAAATGGCTATCCAACATCTTCTTAAAGACTTCCAGGGTTGGGGCATTCACAACTTCTGGAGGCAACTTCTGTTCCACTGATTCATTGTTCTGACTGTCAGGAAATTTCTCCTCAGTTCTAAGTTGCTTCTCTCCTTGATTAGTTTCCACCCATTGCTTCTTGTTCTACCCTCAGGTGCTTTGGAGAATAGTTTGACTCCCTCTTCTTTGTGGCATCCTCTGAGATATCGGAAGGCTGCTATCATGTCTCCCCTGGTCCTTATTTTCATTAAACTAGCCAGGCCCAGTTCCTGCAACCGTTCCTCATATGTTTTAGCCTCCAGTCCCCTCATCCTCTTTGTTGCTCTTCTCTGCACTCTTTCCAGAGTCTCCACGTCTTTTCTACATCGTGGTGACCAAAACTGGGTGCAAATATTCCCAGTGTGGCCTTCCCAAGGCCTTATAAAGTGGTATTAACCCTTTTAACGTGATCTTGATTCTCTCCCTCTGTTGATGCAGCTCAGAACTATGTTGGCTTTTTTGGCAGCTGCTGCCCACGGCTGGCTCCTATTTAAATTCAAACATTACGGTCTAATGTGGCATATTTGTGTTACAACTACAAAGGGCATATCAGGCAAAACAAAAGGCATAACATATATGTGTTACAGGAAACAAATGTTCACCGCATTTAAGTATACAAAGGCATCATCTAGTATAGTATTATTTAGTATATTTTTTATTACTATTCCCCTTCAATATCAATAGATGGCAAAATGGTAGGATCAGATACTAGAAGTCTCCTTTTGCTGATCCAGCTGGTAACCTTGGTGTGAAGCTAAAGTACAGGCAGCTCTCTAGTTACGACCACAACAGAGCCCAATATTTCTGTTGCTAAGTGAGAACGTTGTTAAGTGACACTTGCTCCACGACATTTCCGGAAGCCATTGTTTATTATTTATTATTATTTATTTTTATTATTATTTCCATTTATATACCGCCCTATTTCACCTAAAAGGGACTCAGAAGATAAAAACCCAACAATATACAAAGTATAAAAAATAATTAAATTAATTAAATCTGTGCTAAAATTTGGATAAATAGAATTAAAACCAATAAATATCAAATTTAAAATTATTCCCTAGTCTATGTCAGGCCGGCTAGATGGAAGAAATGTGCTTTTAACATCCGACGGAAGAGTCGTAGGTCCGTGATGGTACGGATATTGGGGGGCAGGTCGTTCCAGAGTGCCGGACCCGCCACAGAGAAGGCTCGTCCCCTGGGAGTCGCCAGCCTGCATTGAGCGGCTGACGGCATCCTGAGAAGGCCCACTCTGTGGGAGCGGACAGGTCGAAGGGAGGAATGTGGTAGGAGG
Organism: Rhabdophis nuchalis; assembly: GCA_039707465.1. Classification (NCBI taxonomy): domain Eukaryota; kingdom Metazoa; phylum Chordata; class Lepidosauria; order Squamata; family Natricidae; genus Rhabdophis; species Rhabdophis nuchalis. The sequence goes on along the minus strand of CM077647.1, from coordinate 4,845,087 downwards.
CGGTCTCTCAAGTAACCAGGTCCTGTTCCATGGAGCGCTTTGAAGATGGTAACTAGCACCTTGAAGCGCACCCGGAAGACCACAGGCAGCCAGTGCAGCTCACGCAGGAGAGGTGTTACGTGGGAGTAACGAGAAACTCCCAAAATCCCCCGCGCGGCCGCATTCTGCACTAGCTGGAGCCTCCGGGTGCACCTCAAGGGAAGCCCCATGTAGAGGGTGTTGCAGTAGTCTAGGCGGGAAATAACGAGGGCTTGAGTGACCGTGCGTAGGGCATCTCGATCTAGAAAGGGGCGCAACTGGCGTATCAGGTAAACCTGATAGAAGGCCCCTCTAGCCACGGCCGTCACATGGTCGTCTAAGGACAGCTGTGAATCCAGGAGGATGCCCAAGTTGCGAGCCCTTTCCGTGGGGGCCAATGACTCGCCCCCGATAGCCAGCGATGGAATTAACTGGCTATATCGAGATGCCGGAAACCACAGCCACTCGGTCTTGGATGGGTTGAGTCTGAGTTTGTTCCTCCCCATCCTCCCCATTTCCTCCCCATTTCCGGAAGCCATTGTTGAGTCACTGCAGTTGTTGAATTAGTGACAATACAGTTGTTAAGTAACATTGGCTTCCCCATTGACTTTGTTCAAGTTACAACAGTTTGAAGGTAAAATGGCACTGAGAAAAGTTACTTATGACCATTTTTCATACTTATGACCATTGCAGGGTCACGTGATCAAAATTCAGGCACTTGGCAATGGACTCATATTTATGACGGTCGCAGTGGTCACGAACAATTAATCAGTGGAGCCAGTGGAACTTCTTGTCTCCAGATACTGGAAGCTTTTAAGAAGATGTTGGATATTCATTTGTCTGAAGTGGTGTAGGGTTTCCTGCCTAGGCAGGGGGTTGGACTAGATGACCTCCAGGGTCCCTTCCAACTCTGTAAATTCTTTTCTAAACGTGATCTCCTTTTGCAACCTTCTGATAAGCCAAGTCAAGGGGGAAGCTGGATTCACTTAACAACCGTGTGACTTCTATAACAATAATCCTGCCTAGTTAACAAAACCAAAGCCTCATATATATATAAATATATATATATATTTCAAACGCCTTGCAAACTCAAAATGCAGAAGCAATTTCAGAATAGGAAGAGGGTTAGGTTATAAGAACAACCTGACCTTCTCTGCTTCTCTTTGCTGTGGGGAGTTATTGTTTACAGAAATGGCTGGTACATACTGTTGTGTAAAAGCAAGAAGTTGTGGTTGTAGTGTTGTTGCTATCTTCTACTGTGCTAAAGAGAGTGGGAAGTTGGTGCCTTTTTTCTTCCTTCTTCTCCCTTTATACAACATCTCTTTAATTCTCCCTACTCCCCCTCTTCTTGTTTTTCTATTATCACTTTTTTGTACTTTGAAAAACCAACACAAATCATTTTTAAAAAGTGTTGCTAATTTAACAACGGCAAATTCACTTAACCGCTGTGACCAGGAAGGTCGTAGAACGAAGCAGCACCCACCCACCCCCCATTAACCACCCTCTCGCTCAGAGACAGAGTTTTTGGGCTCAGGGATGGTCATAACTTGAGGACTACCTGTAGACTAAATAAATAAAAAATATTTACCCAAAGCTAGGATTCTACTGCTGCAGCCTGAGATAGTTACAAAGGCTATTTCACCATTTCTCATCCCAACCTAAATTGACCCCAAAATTATTTTTTTTAAAGCGAGAAACACCCAGCTGTGATTTTTCTGCCACCTACGGTTTTCAAAAGCATGGGATGATATTTTGTGTGTGCGTTTAACAAAAAAAGACCCTGTTTCTGTTTTGCCTTCAATGTTGTTAAGACCCCCCCCCGGGGGTCTGCAACTGGGAGAGGGGGAGGGAGGGGAAAGGACCACAGACCCATTTTTGATGTGCATGTTTCTTCCATCTGGGAATTGCCAGCGAGGCACTCGCTCGTTTCTGCTTTCATCCAAATCGAAGGCAGGGTGGTTTACATTCCTAATAAAGAGGAACATATTTCTAAAGAAATCAACGTGATTGGAACAATCAAAACAAATGGTCTTTCCTTGGCTACTTTAACATTCCTTTGCGCTTTAATTAGACTGGCTTGTGATTTAATTAGTGCCTTTTTTTCCTCCCTACTAATTATAGCTGTAAGTGTGTGTGTGTGTGTGTGTGTGTGTGTGTGTGTGTGTGTGTGTAGATGGATGGATGGATGGATGGATGGAGAGAGAGGGAGAGAGGGAGGGAGTATAGGGATAGGGATAAAGATAGATAGATAGATAGATAGATAGATAGATAGATAGATAGATAGATAGATAGATAGATAGATAGAGATAAGGATAGGGATAGGGATAGAGAAAGAGAAAGAGAGAGAAAGAGAGTATAGGGATATGTGTGTGTGTGTGTGTGTGTGTAGATGGATGGATGGATGGATGGAGAGAGAGGGAGGGAGGGAGGGAGTATAGGGATAGGGAGATAGATAGATAGATAGATAGATAGATAGATAGATAGATAGATAGATAGATAGATAGATAGATAGATAGATGGATAGATAGAAAAATTGATGGATGGATGGATGGATGGATGGATGGATGGATGGATGGATGGATAGATAGTGTAGGGATAAGGATAGGGATAGGCATAGAGAAAGAGAGAGAGAGAGAGAGTATAGGGATAGGGATGTGTGTGTGTGTGTGTGTGTGTTAGGTTTTTGAGCTGACAAATAAATAAATAAATAAATAAATAAATAAATAAATAAATAAATAAATAAATAAATAAATAAATAAATAAATAAATAAATAAATAAGGGAGACTAGGATAGATCTATCCTAGTCACCATTATTTATTTATTTATTTATTTATTTATTTATTTATTTATTTATTTATTTATTTATTTATTTATTTATTTATTTATTTATTTATCAGCTCAAAAACCTAACACACACATAAAAAAGACACAACAGAACTCATAGCTTTCTGTCTAGATGGTCTCTGGTGATGAGCCGAAAGGCAGAAAAGGAAAACGCAGTGTGCTTCCTCCCTTAATGTATGTATGAATGTATGTATGTATATATTTACATTTTGAGCTGATCAATAAATAAACAAGGGAGACTAGGATAGATCTATTTCAAGCTATTTAGCTCTCATCAGCTAGCCATACCCTTACTGAGATTCGAAAGTCATAAGACAGCTCAAAACATAAACACAAATGGAAACAAAAGGCAACGAAACAAATAACTTTCTGTCTAGATGGTCTCTGGTGATGAGCCGAAAGGCAGAAAAGGAAAGCAGATTGCTTCCTCCCTTAATTGGGGCTTAACAGGGTGTTGTGACACAAAGATCAATCGATTGATCGATCGATCGATAGTATAGGGGTAGGGGTAGGGATAGAGATATATAAACCAGCATGCCAATCACAGCTGGATGGTTTCCATTCATTCTCCTTTTTAAAAAAAAAATGTAACAAAAGAGTTTGAAAAACTTATTTACTTATTTTATTCATCTGTTAATGTAATTTATTGATTAATATTTATTTCAAATAAACTCTATTATTTTAATACATTTATTTATTTATTATGCATGGCACCAGTTCTCCTTCTACTTGTGGTACAGGGAGTCCCCTGACTTAACAACTGCTCGTTTAGTGACCGAATTTACAACGGCACTGAAAAAAAGGGGCTTGTAACTAGTTTTCACAATTAGGACCGTTGCTGATCCCCATGATGCTCGGCAACTGACTCATACTTATGGCGGTTGCAGTCTCCTAAGGTCACGTAATTCCCCTTTTGCAAACTGCTGACAAGTACAGTCAATGGCGGAGCCAAATTCACTTAATGACTATTCTCCAGCCCGCTCCGGCCGCCGCTTCCTGCCAGTGCCCCGCGCCCCGCACCACTGCCCTGGCCCCAGGCCGCCTCTGAGCGCGTGCAGAGTGCCCCCGGCCGTCGCCGCTGCCCCAGGCAAAAAGCATGACTTTTTAAAAAATCCCGCAGGACGCGGGACAATTTCTTCAAAAGCAGGACTGTCCCGCCAAAAGCGGGACATCTGGTCACCTTATATTAGACCCAAAACTACAGCCTGTTTTTGCTCTCAGGAGGCTGCAGGGAGGCCTACTAGGCCCAAAACTGCAGCCTGTTTTCGCTCCCAGGAGCCGGCAGGGAGGCCTACTAGGCCCAAAACTGCAGCCGGGCTTTGCTCCCAGGAGGCTGCAGGGAGGCCTACTAGGCCCAAAACCGGGCCTGTGTGTCTGTGTGTTTGTGTGTGATACGCACATGTGGGAGGCGGGAGAGGGAAGGCTCACATGGGAGGGTCACATATGCATGCACAGGGGGGCAGGGGGCATGCGCCGCGGGGTCACATGCGCATTTCATTATGTCTTTCGGCACACGGCATCAAAAAAGTTACCCATCACTGATATAAGGTTTCCTGCCAGAGCAGAGGGCTGGACTAGAGGGCCTCCAAGGTCCCTTCCAGCTCTATTCCATATTACTTACTGAACAACTGCGGGGCTTCACTTAACAATCGTGGCAAGAGAGGTTGCAAAATAGGGCTAACTGACTTATCACATGTCTCGCTTAGCAACAGAAATCTTGGGCTGAATGGTGGTCATAGGTCGAGGATGACCTAAATTGCAAAAAATATTATGCAAAGTTATAATCATATAACGGGTAATCAATAATCAATTATTACTAATAATGAGTATAACATTATATAATATTCATGCAGGCTGGGGAATTATGGGAGTGGAAGTCCATTCATGCAGGCTGAGGAATTATGGGAGTCCAAGTCCATTCATGCAGGCTAGGGAATTATGGGAGTTGAAGTCCATTCATGCAGGCTGAGGAATTATGGGAGTCCAAGTCCACCCGTATGAAAGCTGCCAGACTGTCTTTCAGGGGCTTAAGTGCAGTTTTGCAACCTGACCGTTTTTTGCCGAGGATAAATATTTGCATTTTTCTGGACCGTGACGTCCTACTTTGCATAACTTTAAAAAGTTATTTCCTGCAATCTCATTAAGAGAGCGGCCTCTGCCTTCATTAAGCATTTTATCTCTGCACTCTTTGGCTCTTTTATGCACCCGAAAGGCTCTGGGTGTGAATGGCGGGTCTGATTCCAGAATAATCTGGAAGCTAAATAAACAGTTGCATCTTCACCCAGCGTGCCACCGACCTAATTAAAGCTTGGCAGGGCGAACACTATGCGCTCTTCATTAGCCGCTGGTTTTATATTTTTATAAAACAACCCCGGACGATTGAAAGCTTCTATTTATGAGCAGTGTTTGCAATGAGGTCAAAATTCTCCACTGCCACGGAATGCGGCTTTACGCTATGTTTCTCAACGCCTGGCCAGGAAAGGCGATGGGCGGGGGGGGCGTTTTCTGAAATAAGTTCCCCTTTCTGAAGATGCCTCGGAGAGTTTTCTCCCAGGGGTCCGTTTTGGCATTTAAAAGTGGTTTTTCCAGCTACAATTGCTTTTCCCTTGCTTTGGGCTGGATGGGTTGGGGGGGTGGGTGGGACGGAGGCTGCTTTATTTGACTGTCGGGCGACTGGATAACCAAACTTGAAGAGTTTTCCAGGTTATTCTATTTTTTTCAATTTTTTCCTGGCAGATCTTCTTTTGAAATCTCCAACACCCTGAGAATTTTATTGAAGGGAGTAGGAACTGAACGGAGTATTTATCACAAACTTGTATTACATTATCACGTTCCTTCCTCCTTCCTTCCTTCCTTCCTTCCTTCCTTCCTTCCTTCCTTCCTTCCCTCCTCCCTCTCTCCCCCTCTTTCCTTCATCCCTCCCTCTCTCTTTCTTCCCTTCCCTCCCTTCCCCCTCCCTCTCTCCCCCTCCTTCCTTCTTCCCTCCCTCCCTCTCTCTTTCTTCTCTTCTATTCCCTTCTTTTCCCTTCCCTTTCCTCCTCCCCTCCCCTCTCTCTCCTCTCCTCCCCTTCCATCTCCCCTCCCCTCCTCACCTCTTCCCTTCCCTTCCTTTTCCTTCCCTTTGTTTCCAGCATGCAGGTAAGTGATTACTGCTGGGTGACAGAGGGAATAAGGTATTGCTAGACTGCCTGGGAAACTGTCATGGAACCTTGAAAGTGAAGATCAAGTGATTACAGCAGCAGCAGACAATAGCCCTGAACCAGGCACAACTTTCCCCAATTCATTACTTCAGGACTCCTGGATTTTGAGAGCATTCTCTAAGTTGGTCCATTTGAGGTAGACCGGTTCAAATCATTTTGCCCTACGATGCGCCGTTTTCCCCAGTTAAATCTCTTGAGAACCAAGAGTTTTAACAGGATCTGGATAGAAGCATTTCTATTAAAAACTACATTGTGTACAAATTATAATATAAGGCATACACGATATAAAAATCATTTTTTTTCATGGCTTTCCTTTCCATCGGCTGCGATTCTGTTTGTATGAAAAGTGGTTTTTCACCAATTTTAAATACATAAATGCAGTGGGCTCCCTTTGGATGAAATGTGGCATTGAGGCTCTTTTAAATAGCCAATTCCTTAACCTGCAGTTCCCAGTCTGAAAGGCACCAGGTTATAAATCGTTAAATGTAAATAACGACACCGTGGGCTCAGCTTGGAAAAAAGAGTGAGGCTGCCAACTTTAAAAATTGACATTACAGTACTTCCCGATGACCAGTTTTGAGCTTGGACCTTGAATCTCTCAAGCAACGCAAGAAAACCTCAAATCCAGTCCTTGCACTGATATTTTTGTTTTGTTTTGTTTGAATATCTGCCTGGAAGCTCCAAATTTTGATGTTTAAACCAAATAGAAAGTGGCTTGCCCTTCTTTCCAGGAAAAATATAATAATTTCTTTAAAAAAAAAATAATCATCATCATCATCCGTTCAATAATAGGAATTATCCTTGGTGAGGTTCAAGATGGAACCTCGTGGGGTTGGACTAGATGACCTCCAGGGTCATCTCCCACCTGCTTAGACAAACCAGAGGTTGCTCCAAATAAAACTGGAAAGGAACTCAACTCATGTGGGTCATCTATTTCGGTCTCTTTGTAGTGATGTCCTCATTCCCCTTTTTATTTTGTTCCAAGCAGGCCAGAGAGACTGATGCAGGTTTAATACAATACAATAGCAGAGTTGGAAGGGATCTTGGAGGTCATCTAGTCCAACCTCCTGCCTAGGCAGGAAGCCCTATACCGTTTCAGACAAATGGCTATCCAACATCTTCTTGAAGACTTCCAGTGTTGGGGCATTCACAACTTCTGGAGGCAACTTCTGTTCCACTGATTAATTGTTCTAACTGTCAGGAAATTTCTCCTCAGTTCTAAGTTGCTTCTCTCCTGGATTAGTTTCCACCCATTGCTTCTTGTTCTGCCCTCAGGTGCCTTGGAGAATAGCTTGACTCCCTCTTCATTGTGGCAACCCCTGAGATATTGGAAGACTGCTATCATGTCTCCCCTAATCCTTCTTTTTATTAAACTAGACATACTGCTTTAGTCTGCTTCTTGCACCGTTCCTACCCACAAACCACAATTGATGATCACAAGCTGGCTGGGTGATTGGCTGGGGAGAAATGGTCCAAAATTAGCCAAGGGACCACATGAATCTTTAACTTTCCTCCTCTTAACTAAAGAGAAGAGAAGAAGATGAAATGAACCAGCTACTCTCTTGGAATTGAAGAATTTTTGGTGGTGAAAGGGATCTAAGAGACCAGCTAGAACAAGGGTTCTCAAAGTTGGCAGTTTGAAGAGGTGTGGACTTCAATTCCCAGAATTCCCCAGACTGCATGTTATAAGATGGGTGGACTTCAATGGACTTAAAGCATGCCGGCTAGGTAATTCTGGGAATTGAAGTCCACTTCTCTTAAAGCATAAATAAATAAAAAATACAAATTAAATATTATAAATATAATTAATAATTAATAGGATCTGGATAGAAGCATTTCTATTAAAAACTATATTGTGTACAAATTATAATATACGGCATAATTTAATATTAATGTTAATATTAATATTATTAATAATAACAATAATAATAGTTTTATTTATATTATTATTATTTTATTTTTCAGTTGACTGAATTTCATGTTTAATGAACAAAAGAAATAATAATAATAGAAATTAAAAATAAATAATGATGATTGCATAATATTAAAATTAATAATGTAAATAAAATAAAGTAAATAAAAGTAATAATACAAAAATAATAAATAAACAATGATAGTATAAAATGAAACTATGTAAATAAAATAAAATTTAAAAATAAAAATATTAAAACAAAAATGAAATAAAATAGTAAATAAATAAAAAATAATAATAATAATGAAAATTAAAATAAAACAATAAAATAACAAATAAAAGTAATAAAAATGAATAAAAATAATAATGTAAAAATAAAATAAAATAAAAATAAAAGAAATGAAAGAAATGAAAGAAAATAAATGAAATAAATAAATGAAATTAATAAAATAAAATAAAATAAAATAAAATAAAATAAAATAAAATAAAATAAATGAAATGAAATGAAATGAAATGAAATGAAATGAAATAAATGAAAAATAAAAAAACAAAATAAAAATAAAATAAAATAAAATAAATGAAATAACGAAATGAAATAAATAAATAAATAAAATGAAATAAAGAAATGAAATAAATAAAATAATGTAAAGCAAAGCAAAATAAATCAAAATAAATCAAAATGAAATGAAATGAAATAAAATAAAATAAAATAAAATAAAATAAATAAAATAAAATAAAATAAAATAAAATAAAATAAAATAAAATAAAATAAAATAAAATAAAATAAAATAAAATAAAATAAAATAAAAATAATAAAATAAAATAAAATAAAATAAATGAAGTGAAATGAAATGATATGAAATAAATGAAAAATAAAATAAAATAAAAATAAAAGAAATGAAATAAAGAAATGAAATAAAGAAATAAAAGAAATGAAATAAATAAATGAAATAAATAAAATAAAGCAAAGCAAAATAAAATAAAAAAATAAAATAAATAAAATAAAATAAAATAAAATAAAATAAAATAAAATAAAATAAAATAAAATAAATTAAAATAAGAAGTGGGAGTTGAACTCCTGCATGGAAAGCCAGGTGGAATTAAATGTGTGTGTGGGGGGATGAACCTCAACACCCATCTCTCTAGTTCATAGGAGCAAAGAAGCTTCCAAGAACCGAAATAGCCTCATTTTTTGATTTTTTTTTAAACCTTCTCCCACGGAACCAGCTGTGCAAACATCTGGAAGTCGGTGGGGTGGGAATGGGAGGCAGGCAAGTAAAAAAATGAGGTGGGGGAGGCAAGGCGAAAGGTTTATTTTCAGGTAAACCCTTCCCTCCCCCTCCCCTGCCGCCCATTGTGGCTTTTAAACGCAAACACCAACTTTGCAAAATAAAACTTCCATAGTTTGTGAGTGAGAGATGCCCAATTACTCCTGGGCTGAATTTCCACCTCTGGCACGGAAAAACAACTCTTATTTGAAATTACCCAAAATAGAACACAAATTATTGGGTGGGTTTGGAAAGCAGAGTCAGGGGGCGCCTACAGCTGGAGGTTTGTCTTCAACTATTCATATTTCATTACGAATAATTGAGTATCCGTCTATTTTTAATAACTGATGATCAATAATCAACTATTACCAACAGAAATGATGGTAATATTATTGTGTAAATATTATATGCTGCTATTAATTTGTTAATACCACTTTACAAAGCCTTGGGAAGGCCATCCCTTGGAATATTTGCATCCAGTTTTGGTCGCCACGATGTAGAAAAGACGTGGAGACTCTAGAAAGAGTGCAGAGAAGAGCAACCAAGAGGATGAGGGGACTGGAGACTAAAATAATAATAATAATAATTTAAATTTGTTGACCGCTCCCTCTCCCCATAGGGACTCGGAGCGGTGCACAGGGAAAACTAAAACAATAAATATACAAACACATTATGAAGAACGGTTGCAGGAACTGGGTAGGTCTAGTTTAATGAAAAGAAGGACCAGGGGAGACATGATAGCAGTCTTCCAATATCTCAGGGGTTGCCCCAAAGAAGAGGGAGTCAAACTATTCTCCAAAGCACCTGAGGGCAGAACAATAAGCAATGGGTGGAAACTAATCCAGGAGAGAAGCAACTTAGAACTGAGGAGAAATTTCCTGACAGTTAAAACAATTAATCAGTGGAACAGAAGTTGCCTCCAGAAGTCATGAATGCCCCATCACTGGAAGTCTTCAAGATGTTGGACAGCCATTTGTCTGAAACGGTATAAGGTTCCTGCCTAGACGGGGTTGGACTAGATGACCTCCAAGGTCCCTTCCAACTCTGCTATTGTATTGTATTGTAATTTAACACTTTATAATCATTTATCACTTATTTATTGTATTATCATAAATTATGTTTAAATAATAATAATAAAAAATTACATATATATCATATCATATGAAATACCTAATCATAAATACACGTGGTCCTCAACATGCAACCACAATTGAAAATTTATGTCATTAAGTGAGCCATTTGTTAAGTGAGTTTTGACCCATTTTACAACTTTTCCTGCCACAGTGGTTAAGGAAATAATTGCAGTTGTTAAGTCAGTCACATGGTCGTTAAGCGAATCTCGCTTCCCCAACTGAATTTGCTTGTCAGACGAATGCAAAAGGGAATCACGTGACCCCAGGATTCTGCGACCGTCATAAATACGAGCCTGTTGCCAACCATGTGATTTTTCGATGACGAGACCGTGGGAATACTGCAATGGTCAGAACATGAAAAACTGTCATAAGTCAAACTGTCAAAGTTGTCTGCTAGGTTTGTTAGGAACCTGACATCAATTGGGAAACAAACTCTGCACCAAGTGGAAGATCCAACAGGTTCCTAACAAACCTAGCAGACAACTTTGTTTCCCAAAAGGTAGAGAAGGGAACAAGGGGATCAGCAATATTGGACTTCATTCTCACTAACAGAGAGGAAATGATAGAAGGTGTTGAAGCCACAGGAACTTTGGGGGCAAGCGATCATGAAATACTGGAATTCAACATTATGCAAACAAAAGTAGTTGAACAAAGTCAAACTAGAGTCTTAGACTTTAAGAGAGCTAATTTCAATAAACTTAAAGAGAGCTTGGGAAGGATTCCATGGATGAGAATCCTCAAGGGGAAAACAACTCAAGAAGCTTGGGAAATTTTGAAAAATGAGATTATAAAAGCCCAGTCCAGTGCAATACCAATGAAGAAGAAAAATAACAGTTCCCAAAAGAAACCGGCATGGCTGCATAAAGAACTCTCTGACAAATTGAAAGACAAAAAGGATAAATATAAAAAGTGGAAAAAGGGGGACATAACTAAGGCAAAATATCAACAAATAGCCCGAGCCTGTAAAGATGAAGTGAGGAAAGCTAAGGCTCACAATGAAGAAAGGCTTGCCAAAAAAGTAAAAAATAACAAAAAAAGCTTCTTCCAACATGTTAAAAATAAGAAAAAAGTTAAGGAAACAATTGGTCCACTGCTGGGAGAAAATGGCAAGAAGATGATAAGCAACAGGGGGAAAGCAGAACTATTTAACTCTTTTTTTGCATCTGTCTTTACACAAAGGGATAAAACAGTCCAACCAATCAAAAACAGCACCACAAAAATCAGATTAGGAACACAAGTTGAAATAGGGAAGAAAATGGTAAGTGAGCATCTGGTAAGTTCAAATCACCAGGACCGGATGGATTACACCCCAGGGTTCTGAAGGAACTGGCAGACGAGATCTCAGAACCACTGAACTATATCTTTCAGAGATCCCGGAGAACCAGGGAACTGCCAGAAGACTGGAAAAGAGCTGATGTGGTTCCCATCTTCAAAAAAGGGGAAAAAACAGATCCAGGAAACTATAGACCCACCAGCCTGACCTCAATACCAGGAAAGATTCTGGAAAAGATAATTAAACAACAAATAAGTGAACACCTAGAAGCAAACAAAGTAATAGCCAAAAGCCAACATGGGTTTGTCAAAAACAGATCATGCCAGACTAATCTAATTGCATTCTTTGACAAAGTGACAAAATCAGTGGATCAGAGGAATGCTATTGATATAATTTACCTGGACTTCAGTAAGGCATTTGATAAAGTAGACCATAACCTACTATTAGATAAAGTAGAAAATTGTGGGTTAGACAGCACCACCACTAAATGGATTCGCAACTGGCTGACCAACGTGCACTCAACGTGTAGTCCTCAATGGAACTGCATCTACATGGAAGGAAGTATGCAGTGGAGTCCCCCAAGGCTCTGTTTTAGGCCCGGTACTCTTTAACATCTTCATCAACGATTTGGATGAGGGGATAAATGGGGAACTCATCAAATTTGCAAACGACACCAAGCTGGCAAGAATAGCCAACACTCCAGAAGATAGGCTGAAGATACAGAAGGATCTAGACAAACTTGAACATTGGGCACTGTCTAATAAAATGAAATTCAATTGTGAAAAAAGTAAGGTTCTACATTTAGGCAAGAAAAACAAAATGCACAAGTACAGTATAGGTGGTACCTTGCTCAATAGTAGCAACTGTGAGAGGGATCTAGGAATCTTAGTGGACAACCATTTAAATATGAGCCAGCAGTGTGCAGCAGCTGCCAAAAAAGCCAACACAGTTCTAGGCTGCATAAACAGAGGGATAGAATCTAGATCACGTGAAGTGTTAATGCCACTGTATAGTGCCTTGGTAAGGCCACACTTGGAATACTGCATCCAGTTTTGGTCGCCACGATGTAGAAAAGACGTGGAGACTCTGGAAAGAGTGCAGAGAAGAGCAACCAAGAGGATTAGGGGACTGGAGACTAAAACATATGAAGAACGGTTGCAGGAGCTGGGTATGTCTAGTTTGATGAAGAGAAGGACCAGGGGAGACATGATAGCAGTGTTCCGATATCTCAGAGGGTGCCACAGAGAAGAGGGAGCCAAACTATTCTCCAAGGCACCTGGGGGCAGGACAAGAAGCAATGGGTGGAAACTAATCCAGGAGAGAAGCAACTTAGAACTAAGGAGAAATTTCCTGACAGTTAGAACAATTAACCTCTGGAACAGCTTGCCTCCAGAAGTTGTGAAAGTCTGTTTTTTCTGTGCCGTCACTGAACGGCCACTAGGTGAACTGTTGCAAGTTGAGGACTACCTCATTATATAATAAAAATAGTTCTTGAGTTACAACCACAATTCAGACCAAAATTTATGTCATCAAGTGAGCCATTGGTTAAGTGAGTTTTGGTCCATTTAACAAACATTTTTTCCTCGGTTGTTAAATGAATCATTGCAGTTGTTAAGTTAGTACATGGTTGTTAAGCGGATTGGGCTTCCTCATTTGACTTCGCATGTTGGAAGGTCGCAATAGAGGATCACGTGACCCTGAGACACTACGACCGTCGTGAATGCGAATAAGTTGCAAGGCAGCCAAATTTTCATAACTGAGAGGTTTGTGTAGCCAAGGAATTAAAAGAGGCTGGCTCCTGGGGAGGAAAGCTATGGCAAATCTAGACAGCCTACTAAAAAGCAGAGACATCCCCCTGCCAATCAAAAGTGTGTCTAGACAAGGCTGTGGTTTTTCCCAGTTGCAATGGATGGCCGTGAAGGTTGGACCATCATCTACCTACCTACCTACCTATTGTGAGTCCCTTGGACTGCAAGGCCATCCAACCAGTCAGTCCTAGAGGAGATCCACCCTGGCTGCTCCTTAGAAGGCCAGATCCTGAAGAGGAAACTCAAAGACTTTGACCACCTGATGAGAAGGAAGAAGGACTCCCTGGAGAAGAGCCTCATGCTGGGAACGATGGAGGGCAAAAGAAGAAGAAGGGGACATCTATCTATCTATCTATCTATCTATCTGTCTATCTATCTATCTATCTATCTATCTATCATCTATCTATCTATCTATCTATCTATCTATCTATCTATCTATCTATCTATCTATCTATCTATCTATCATCTATCATCTATCATCTACCTACCTACCTACCTACCTACCTACCTACCTACCTATTGTGAGTCCCTTGGACTGCAAGGCCATCCAACCAGTCAGTCCTAGAGGAGATCCACCTTGGCTGCTCTTTAGAAGGCCAGATCCTGAAGAGGGAACTCAAAGACTTTGACCACCTGATGAGAAGGAGGAAGGACTCCCTGGAGAAGAGCCTCATGCTGGGAACGATGGAGGGCAAAAGAAGAAGAAGGGGACGGCAGAGAAGGAGGGGGCTGGATGGAGTCACCGAAGCAGCCGGTGGGAGCTTCAATGGACTCCAGAGGATGGGAGAGGACAGGAAGGCCTGGAAGAACGTGGTCCATGGGGTGCGCGATGGGTCGGACACAACTTTGCAACTCACAACAACAATTCGTGAGGCTGCTGCAACAGTTGTGTGAAAACAATCATGTCACTTATGATTGTTTTCATCCAAGCTATAAACTGTTTTTATTTTATTTATTTTTATTTTATTAAATTTATACCCCGCCCTTCTCCTTGCAAGGACCCAGGGCGGCGCACAGGCAATATTAAAAAACCATACAAAATACAAAAATATTATTAAAAAACTATTAAATTCTATCCCATGCTAAAACCCATTATAAACCCTAAGAATTTAAAATTTATCCAGATTTAAAAGTCAGAAAACGGGGGGCTGCGCTAGGCCAGCTTGTTGGAATAAATAAGTCTTGAGACGTTGGCGGAAGAGGCGGAGGTCCGAGATAGTGCGAAGGTCGGGGGGTAGGTCGTTCCAGTGGACTGGGCCCGCCACAGAGAAGGCCCTTCCCCTGGGTGTCGCCAACCGGCATTGCCTGGCTGACGGTACCCTGAGAAGGCCCTCTCTGTGGGAGCGGATCGGACGAAGGGATGTATGGGGCAGGAGGCGGTCTCGTATGTAGGTAGGCCCCAAGCCATGGAGCGATTTAAAGATGGTCGTCAGCACCTTGAAGCGCACCCGAAAGGCCACAGGTAGCCAGTGCAGCTCGCGCAGGAGAGGTGTTACGTGGGATTGCCTTGAGGCACCCATAATCACCCGCGCGGCCGCATTCTGGACTAACTGTAGCCTTCAAGTGCACCTCAAGGGGAGCCCCATGTAGAGAGCGTTACAGTAGTCCAGCCGAGAAGTCACAAGCGCTTGAGTGACTATGCGAAGGACCAGCCGGTCCAGTAAGGGGCGCAACTGGCATATCAAGCGTACTTGATAAAACGCCCCCCTGGCCACGGCCGTCACATGGTCCTCCATGGACAGCCGGGAATCCAGGAGGACACCCAAGTTGCGCGCCCTCTCCACGGGGGCCAGTTGTTCGCCCCCAATGGCCAGTGTTGGACTTATCTGGCTGAACCGGGGTGCCGGGAACCACAGCCACTCAGTCTTGGACGGGTTGAGCTTGAGTTTGTTACTCCCCATCCAAACTTAACTTAAAGTTAACTTAAACTTAACTTTTAAATTTAAGGGATTAAAAAACTGAGGGCGTGCTTTTCCCCCCAACTATTTTCCAACTTTAAAAAAAAAAAATGGGTGCAAAATTACTTTAAAAACAAATGCACCCCAATTTTTTTTTAAAAAAAAAAGAAAGTTGGAAAAAAGTTGGGGGGAAAAGCATGCCCTCCGTTTTTTAATCCCTTAAGTTTAAAACTTAGTTTGGAAATGAAGGCACCCAAGTTCTTAACATTTACGTTTTAAAATGCACCCAAGTTTGTTTGTTTTTTTAAAAAAATGCGTTACTGCTTAAAAAAAAACCCAGAGGGAAACAATTCTCAAACATGTGTTGCTTCTGTCCATCTTCGCATCTCCCCAGTCATTTTAATAATATATAGATAGTCCTCGGCTTACAACTGTTCATTTAGTGACTGTTCAAAGTTACAGCAGCTGTGAAAAAAAACTGTCTCCTTTTTTTCACACTGACATCCATTTTAACAGCCTCCTATGGTCACATGATCAAAAAAAAGGGAACCTTGGCAACTGGCTCACTTTATGACGGTCGTGGTGTCGAGGGGTAACATGATCTGCTTTTGCGACCTTAGGACACAGCAAAGTGAACAGGGAAGCCAGATTCACTTAACAACCGTGTGGCTCACTTAACTGTGGCGGGAAAGGTCGTAAAATGGGACAAAGCTCACTTAACAAATGTCTCACTTAGCAACAGAGATGTTGAGGTCAATTGTGCTCGTAAGTCGAGGACTACCTGTATTTAATAGCATATTTTGGGGGCTTCGGGAGAAGCACCCCTTCCTGTCACAGCCGGATGATTCCAAAAGTATATTTTTCTTTTATTTGCATTTTGCAATTTTGCTCTGCAAGCTAGAACTAATCCCATTAAATCCATCTCCGAATAAGGAAATGCAAGATTGATTGTCTTTAGTGGGCCAGGGGTGGGCAGGGGCATCTGGCTTGCTTTCCCCCCACTTTTTCCCATTAAAAAGAAAGAATTCAATAGCTGCTTCCTTTTTTGATCTCCTCTAACTCTGTTTATCCACCCTTATCAGCTCAAGAAACAGGCTGATCTGGTGTCTGGCTGGGAACTTTTTAGAAAGCAGAGGCAACTCAAAAAGACAAGTTGCATTTTAATCCTGAGTTATGTCCAGATGGCCAGGGGGCTTTGGGAGGCAGCTGGGCTGAGACACCCCAGGGCTCACTTAAAAAATCTGGAGAGAGAGAGAGAGAGAGAGAGAGAGAGAGGGAGAGGGAGAGGGAGGGCGGGAGATAGAGAGGGAGAGAGGGAGGGAAGGAGAGAGGGAGAGAGAAGGAGGGAGAGAGGGTGAGGAGATGGAGGGAAGGAGAGAGAGGGAGGGAGAGAGGGAGGGAGAGGGGGATAGAGGGAGGGAGAGGGGGAAAGGAGAAAGAGGGGGATAGAGAGGGAGGGAGATAGAGGGAGGGAAGCAGAGAGGGAGATAGAGAGGGAGGGAAGGAGGGAAGGAGAGAGAGAGAAGGAGGGAGAGAGGGAGAAGGGGAGAGGGAGGGAAGGAGAGAGAAGGAGGGAGAGAGGGAGGGAGAGAGGGAGGGAGAAGGAGGGAGAGAGGGTGAGGAGAGGGAGAAGGAGAGAGGGAGGGGAGAGAGAAGGAGGGAGAGAGGGAGAGGGAGATAGAGGGAGGGAAGAAGAGAGGGAGAAGGAAGGAGAGAGGGAAGAGAGGAAGCGGGTGATAGAGGGGGGGAGGAAGGAAGATAGAGAGGGAGGGAAGGAGAGAGGGAGAGAGAAGGAGAGAGGGGGGGAAGGAGAGAGAAGGAGGGGGAGAGGGGGGAGAGGGAGATAGAGGGAGGGCGGAGAGGAGAGAGGCAGAAGGAGGGAGAGATGGAAGGGAGAAAGAGGGGGAAAGAGGAGGAAGGAGGGAGGGAGATAGAGAGGGGGGAGGGAGGAAGAGGGGGATAGTGGGAGGGAGGGAGAGGAGAGAGAGAAAAAGGAGAGAGAGATCTGAGAGAAAACAAGCATACATCTTTTCCTGAATAAATAATAATCTTGAATTTATTATGTGTGCGTGTGTGTGTGTCCCCGTCCCATTTTAAGACCGTTTTTGTCAAAGTTCTTAAGTGAATCATTGCGGTGGTGAAGAGAGTAACGTGGTTGTTAAGTGAACCGGGGCTTCCCCGTGGACTTTGCTCGTTGCTAAAGGGGATCACGTGACTCCCAGGACACGGCAACCGTCATAAATACGAGTCAGTTGAATTCTGATCCTGCAACCGTTGTGCTGCAAAAGGTCACAAGTCCCTTTTTTTTATTGTCGTCGTAACTTTGAACGGTCCCTAAGTGAACTGTTGTCAGTGGAGGACTACCTACCGTATAACAGTGTTGGAAGGGGCCTTAGAGGTCTTCTAGACCAGGGGTCTCCAACCTTTGCAACTTTAAGTCTGAAGGACTTCAGCTCCCAGAATTCTCCAGCCAGCAAAGCTGTCAGTGTCAGGGCCTGGGCCAGGGATCCCCAATTCTGGGAGCTGAAGTCCTTCAGACTTAAAGTTGCAAAGGTTGGTGACCCCTGTTCTAGACCGACACCCCCCTTGCTTCAGCAGGAAAACCTATCATTTGAGGCAAAAGGCCAATGTATAAATGCTCAGCTGGACCCAGGCAAGAAAGGCAAATACAGAGGTAGTCCTTGACTTGCAGCCATTCGCTTAGTGACGGTTTGACGTCACAACAGTAAAATATTGATAGTCCTCTGCTTAAAACCTTTAGGGGTTGTTTGAAAATAGTGACATGGCCATTTCACACTTACGGCCACTGCAGCCTCCCCAGGGTCACGTGACTGAAAGTCAGACCCTTGGCAAATGATTCGTATTTATGACGGTTGTAACGTCCTGGGAGTCCCGCGATCCCCTTTTGCGACCTCTTGACGGGGAAGCAAGGTTCACTTAACAACCGTGTGACTCACTGAACAACAGTGGCAAGGAGGCCATAACAAAATGGGGCCAAACTCACTTGACAACAGTCTCGCTTAGCAACAGAAATGCTGGGCTCCATTGTGGTCGTAATGTGAGGACCCTGTGTACCTTCGTCCAGATAGACATGGCTGTCAAAGGATGCTGTATAAAATTTGATTTTCTTTTGTTTCTCAACAGGGGTTGAGAGATTTCCCTTCCTTCTTAATCCAGAAAATAACTGGATTAATTGAAATTTTTGCAGCAAGGGGCAACGATGTCCAACCGACCACAATTCCTGGGTTGTCCTGACTAGACACAGCTGCTAAACTGTGTTTGGATGTAAACATTCTATAGCAGAGTTTCCCAAACTTGGCAACTTTAAGAGCTGGCTGGAGAATTCTGGGAGTTGAAGTCCACAAGTCTTAAAGTTGCCAAGTTTGGGAAACTAACTGAGGTTCTATAGTGAGTCCTTTATTAATACGATTTATTTTATTTTTTTTCAAAGTTCGCCCGTCATTTTAGGCTGAACGGCAGCTGTTTCAGAAAGGGCTGAAGAGTTGGCTTGGTCTCTCCAAAGAAGCCACTGAGCAGAGGTCTTAGAATCCTAGGGTTGGAAGGGTCCTCGGAGGTCCTCCAGTCTGACCTTCTGCTTCCTGGTCAAATGATTTTCTGGTCTATTTTGGAAAACACGACCAGTGGAACAGCACCAGGAAGTATGTTATTTAATTATTAATTGTTCTGACTGTCAGGAAATTCCTCTTTAATTCCCGGTTGCTTCTCTCCTTGATTAGTTTCCACCCATTGCTTCTTGTTCTGCCCTCAGGTGCCCTGGAGAATAGTTTGACTCCCTCTTCTTTGGGGCAACCCCTGAGATATTGGAAGACTGCTATCATGTCTCTCCCAGTCCTTATTTTCATTCAAATATTACAATTACAATAGCAGAGTTGGAAGGGACCTTGGAGGTCATCTAGTCCAACCCCCTGCCTAGGCAAGAAGCCCTATACCGTTTCAGACAAATGGCTATCCAACACCTTCTTGAAGACTTCCAGTGTTGGGGCATTCACAACTTCTGGAGGCAACTTCTGTTCCGCTGATTAATTGTTCTAACTGTCAGGAAGTTTCTCCTCAGTTCTAAGTTGCTTCTCTCCTTGATTAGTTTCCACCCATTGCTTCTTGTTCTGCCTTTAAATGCTTTGGAGAATAGCTCGACTCCCTCTACTTTGTGGAAGCCCCTGAGAGATTGGAAGATTGCTATCATGTTGGTTCTGTCCTTGATTAGTTTCCATCCATTGTGTGTCTATTTCCTTCCCCCCTTCCGTCCTACCTTCTTTCCTTCCTTCCTTCCTTTCATCCATCCTCTTTTTCCTTCCTTCCTTCCTCTTTCTCCCTCCTTCCTTTCTTGCTTCCTTCCTTTTTCCTTGCCTTCCTCCTTTCCTCTCTCCCTCCCTCCCTCTCATTTAGTATTTGCTCACAGTAGTGAAAAATCACTTGTTGCGATCTGTCCTTGCATTAACCATCCTTATAGTTCTATAAAACAAAAAGAATCTGGAAGCTCATAAACACAGCCATGGTTTCACCTGCTGTCTGCTTGACTTAACAACTGAGATGACAAGCAATTGGCCGCTAAACGAGGACTACCTCTATTTTTCAACTTCTTCTCCTTTCTCGCCTCTTCCTTCTCCTTTTCCTCTCGTCCTCTTTTTTCTTCTTCCTCCACCTTTTTTTCTTCCTTCTCTTCCTCTCCTCCTTTTCATCTCTTCCTCCATCTTTTCTTCTTCTCTTCCTCTTCCTCCTCCACCTTTTCTTCTTCTCTTCCTCCTTGTCTCCCTCGTCCTCCTCCTCCTCCTTTCCTTCTTCTCCTCATCCCCCCTCCTCATCTCCATCTCCTCCTCTATCTCTTCCTTCTCCTCCATCTTTTCTTGTTTTCTTCCACCCTGTCTCCTACTTTTCTTCCTCTTCCTCCTCCACCTTTTCTTTCTTTTCATCTCCATCTCCTCCTTCTCTTCCTCTTCCTTCCTTCTCCTCCATCTTTTCTTCTTCTCTTCCTCCTCCTCCTTGTCTCCTCCTCCTCCTCCTCCTCCTCCTCCTCCTCCTCCTCCTCCATCTTTTCTTCCTTCTCCTCCTCCATCTCCTTCTCCTCCCCTCCTCTTCCTCCTCCCCCTCCCCCTCCGCCCTTTCTTCCTTCTCCTCCTCCTTGTCTCCTTCTTCTCTCCCTTTTCCTCCACCTTTTCTTCCTTCCCCTCATCTCCATCTCCTTCGTCTCCCTCTCCTCTTCCTCCTCCTCCTCCTCCTCTTTCTGCAGCCAACAGAAAACCATGGTTTACGAAATCTAGTGGAAAAAAAATCATGACAGTGACCATGTTGCACGCAGCCATCTGGACTCTTCTGACCACCCGCAGAAGCCGAAGGAAACCTCCATTAAACCAGGGTTTGTCTCCATATCCCCTTTGGGTGGCAAGTCGGAGCGATTTAATTCATGGGTCGATGGTGTTTCTGATTTCACAACTTCCCAGTTTGTTGTTCAGTTCAAAACATCCGCAGGGCAGTTTGCAATTAGGCGTCTAAAAGATTAATTAAAAAGACATGGTAAAATATGCCTTCTTTTTTTTTAAAAAGAGTAAAACAGGAGCAGCAGCAACAACACACTCCCCTCCCCAAACGAAACACGCCATTTCTTTTTGCAACGAAAAACATTCAACTCTAAATTCCATGATTATCATTTGACAAAATCCCAGTGAGATTTGGCAGCAAAATCAGTCAAATGCGAATATTTTCCATTCTGTTTGTCAACAGTTTTACCCAACGACCTGTAAAGCCAGATCTAAAATAGGAGGGGATGGGGACTTTGCTGACTGGGGGATTCTGGGAGTGGAAGTCCTCCCCTCTTAAAGCATAGCTGAATGGGGGATTCTGGGAGTGGAAGTCCTTCCCTCTTAAAGCATAGCTGGATGGGGGATTCTGGGAGTGGGAGTCCTCCCCTCTTAAAGCATAGCTGGATGGGGGATTCTGGGAGTGGAAGTCCTTCCCTCTTAAAGCATAGCTGGATGGGGGATTCTGGGAGTGGAAGTCCTCCCCACTTATAGCATAGCTGAATGGGGGATTCTGGGAGTGGAAGTCCTCCCCTCTTAAAGCATAGCTGAATGGGGGATTCTGGAAGTCCTCCCCTCTTAAAGCATAGCTGACTGGGGGATTCTGAGAGTGGAAGCCCTCCCCTCTTAAAGCATAGCTGAATGGGGGATTCTGGGAGTGGAAGTCCTCCCCTCTTAAAGCATAGCTGAATGGGGGATTCTGGAAGTCCTCCCCTCTTAAAGCATAGCTGAATGGGGGATTCTGGAAGTCCTCCCCTCTTAAAGCATAGCTGACTGGGGATTCTGGGAGTGGAAGCCCTCCCCTCTTAAAGCATAGCTGACTGGGGGATTCTGGAAGTCCTCCCCTCTTAAAGCATAGCTGAATGGGGGATGCTGGGAGTGGAAGTCCTCCCCTCTTAAAGCATAGCTGAATGGGGGATTCTGGGAGTGGAAGTCCTCCCCTCTTAAAGCATAGCTGACTGGGGGATTCTGGGAGTGGAAGTCCTCCCCTCTTAAAGCATAGCTGAATGGGGGATTCTGGAAGTCCTTCCCTCTTAAAGCATAGCTGACTGGGGGATTCTGGGAGTGGGAGTCCTCCCCTCTTAAAGCATAGCTGGATGGGGGATTCTGGGAGTGGAAGTCCTTCCCTCTTAAAGCATAGCTGGATGGGGGATTCTGGGAGTGGAAGTCCTCCCCACTTATAGCATAGCTGAATGGGGGATTCTGGGAGTGGAAGTCCTCCCCTCTTAAAGCATAGCTGAATGGGGGATTCTGGAAGTCCTCCCCTCTTAAAGCATAGCTGACTGGGGGATTCTGAGAGTGGAAGCCCTCCCCTCTTAAAGCATAGCTGAATGGGGGATTCTGGGAGTGGAAGTCCTCCCCTCTTAAAGCATAGCTGAATGGGGGATTCTGGAAGTCCTCCCCTCTTAAAGCATAGCTGAATGGGGGATTCTGGAAGTCCTCCCCTCTTAAAGCATAGCTGACTGGGGGATTCTGGGAGTGGAAGCCCTCCCCTCTTAAAGCATAGCTGACTGGGGGATTCTGGAAGTCCTCCCCTCTTAAAGCATAACTGAATGGGGGATGCTGGGAGTGGAAGTCCTCCCCTCTTAAAGCATAGCTGAATGGGGGATTCTGGGAGTGGGAGTCCTCCCCTCTTAAAGCATGGCTGGCTGGGGGATTCTGGGAGTGGGAGTCCTCCCCTCTTAAAGCATGGCTGGCTGGGGGATTCTGGGAGCCCCCATTGCCTTTGAAAAGAGGCTGCAGTATCATTTATCTAGCAGACTTGGTGAAGGCTCCCAGCCAATATGAGGTTTGGCTATCTGACCACAAGGGGACCCTTTGAAATCCAGGATTCTGTAGCCTAATTTTTGATCTGGCTATTATGGGATGGGGTGGCGTAGGGGCTCCTGTCCTGTGAGTTATCTGGAGCACCAGCTGGGGAAAAGAATGGAGGACAAGCGGCTGTAAACCTTCCTTGAGAATTTTTTCACAGGAAAAAGATTTGAGTTCAAAACTCAATTGATTAGAATGAGCCTAAAACCGCCCTGCAAAAAATGAAATATAAATCTGGATAATCAAAGCCGGGCTCTTGAATTCCAACTGGCAGCAATCAGAAACTCTGAATGCCAACTTGGTTTCCTTTCTTCCTTTCCCCCCAATCAGGGCTTATTCTTATAAAAAAGTTGGTTTTCTCTCCCCCAGCCTCCTCTTTGTCACTCCTGTTTTATTTAAGAAAGGAAAAAGGCCAGAAAGAGAAGAAAAAGATGGAGAGATTTGGGAGGGCTGAAGGACAGCAGCCAAGGGTGAAAGTGATGACCAAGGCCATAAGATGGAAACTGGTACAAAAAGTTAGAACGGCACTAAAACAAAGCGACTTATGACTGCTTTCCACACTTATGACTGATTTCCACACTTATGACTGATTTCCACACTTATGACTGCTTTCCACACTTATGACTGATTTCTACACTTATGACTGCTTTCCACACTTATGATTGATTTCCACACTTATGACTGATTTCCACACATGACTGATTTCCACACTTATGACTGATTTCCACACTTATGACTGATTTTCCACACTTATGACTGCTGTAGCATCCCGGTGTTCACGTGATCAAAGTTCAGACGCTTGGCAACTGACTCGTACATATGACGGTTGTGCTGTCCTGGGGGCGGGGAAGGGTGACATGATTCCCCTTTTGTGACCTTCTGACTAGGGGAAGCTGGCTTCACTTAACAACCGTGGACAATTGCACTGATCTGCCTAACGGCTGTGGCAAGGTAGATCCCATGGAGCAAAGCTCACTGAGCAGTTGTCTTGCTTAGCAGCAGGAATTTGCAGCTTAGTTGTGGTCATAAGTCGAGGACTAATTTTGTAATATTTTTTTCTCTCTCTTCTCTTCCCTTTTTTCCTTTCTTTCCCTTCCTTTCCTTTCCCTTTCCTTTCCTCCCTTTCTCCCTCCGTCCCTCCCGTCCCTGTTCCTTCCTTCCCCTCCCTCCTTTCCTTCTCCTTCCTCCCTTTCTCTACCCCTCCCTTATTCCTTTCCTTTCTTTTCTTTTCTCTTCCTCCCTTTCTCCCTCCCTCCCTTATTCCTTTCCTTTCTTTTCCTCCCCTCCCCTCCCTCTTTCATTCCCTTGCCCTCTCCTCCATTCTTTTCCTTTCTCTTCCTCCCTTTCTCCCTCCCTCCCTCCATTATTCCTTTCCTTTCTTTTCCTCCCCTCCCCTCCCTCTTTCGTTCCCTTGCCCTCTCCTCCATTCTTTTCCTTTCTCTCCCTCCCTTTCTCCCTCCCTCCCTCCATTATTCCTTTCCTTTCTCTTCCTCCCTTTCTCCCTTTCTCCCTTCCTCCCTTATTCCTTTCCTTTCTTTTCCTCCCCTCCCCTCCCTCTTTCATTCCCTTGCCCTCTCCTCCATTCTTTTCCTTTCTCTCCCTCCCTTTCTCTACCCCTCCCTTATTCCTTTCTTTTCTTTTCCTTTCTCTTCCTCCCTTTCTCCCTCCTTCCCTCCCTTATTCCTTTCCTTTCTCTTCCTCCCTTTCTCCCTTTCTCCCTTCCTCCCTTATTCCTTTCCTTTCTTTTCCTCCCCTCCCCTCCCTCTTTCATTCCCTTGCCCTCTCCTCCATTCTTTTCCTTTCTCTCCCTCCCTTTCTCTACCCCTCCCTTATTCCTTTCCTTTCTTTTCCTTTCTCTTCCTCCCTTTCTCCCTCCTTCCCTCCCTTATTCCTTTCCTTTCTTTTCCTTTCTCTTCCTCCCTTTCTCCCTCCTTCCCTCCCTTATTCCTTTCCTTTCTTTTCCTTTCTCTTCCTCCCTTTCTCCCTCCCTCCCTCCATTATTCCTTTCCTTTCTCTTCCTCCCTTTCTCCCTTTCTCCCTCCCTCCCTTATTCCTTTCCTTTCTTTTCCTCCCCTCCCCTCCCTCTTTCATTCCCTTGCCCTCTCCTCCATTCTTTTCCTTTCTCTCCCTCCCTTTCTCTACCCCTCCCTTATTCCTTTCCTTTCTTTTCTCTTCCTCCCTTTCTCCCTCCCTTTCTCCCTCCCTTATTCCTTT
Source organism: Rhabdophis nuchalis (assembly GCA_039707465.1). Classification (NCBI taxonomy): domain Eukaryota; kingdom Metazoa; phylum Chordata; class Lepidosauria; order Squamata; family Natricidae; genus Rhabdophis; species Rhabdophis nuchalis. The sequence continues at coordinate 4,820,172 of CM077647.1, read as the reverse complement.
CCTTTCTTTTCCTTTCTCTTCCTCCCTTTCTCCCTCCCTCCCTCCATTATTCCTTTCTTTTCTCTTCCTCCCTTTCTCCCTCCTTCCCTCCCTTATTCCTTTCTTTTCTTTTCCTTTCTCTTCCTCCCTTTCTCCCTCCCTCCCTCCATTATTCCTTTCCTTTCTCTTCCTCCCTTTCTCCCTCCTTCCCTCCCTTATTCCTTTCCTTTCTTTTCCTTTCTCTTCCTCCCTTTCTCCCTCCCTCCCTCCATTATTCCTTTCCTTTCTTTTCCTTTCTCTTCCTCCCTTTCTCCCTCCCTCCCTCCATTATTCCTTTCCTTTCTCTTCCTCCCTTTCTCCCTTTCTCCCTCCCTCCCTCCCTTATTCCTTTCCTTTCTTTTCCTCCCCTCCCCTCCCTCTTTCGTTCCCTTGCCCTCTCCTCCATTCTTTTCCTTTCTCTCCCTCCCTTTCTCTACCCCTCCCTTATTCCTTTCCTTTCTTTTCTCTTCCTCCCTTTCTCCCTCCCTTTCTCCCTCCCTTATTCCTTTCCTTTCTTTTCCTTTCTCTTTCCTTCCCTCCCCTCGCCTCCCCACCCCCTCTTCCCTTCCCTTTTTGAAATCACAGCTCCTGTTCCAGGGTATCTCGGCAGCCTTGAATTCACAGCTTCGCTGCCTCTAGCTACGGAGGCTCGAACCTCAACCTTTGGGGCGACCTCCGCAGGTACTTCCCGCTGGGGCCACCGAAGGACTTAAAACAGGTGATGCCTTTTTAAAGCCCGTCTCGGCTGACCCAGGCCCCAAATCTGTCCTATGAGGTCACATCTGCGCAGGGACTCCGCAGCCCAAAATACACCGCCCTTTCATATCGGCTGAAACGTTATACCGCCTGGAAATAGGGCCCAATTGTTCTCCCCCCAGGGAAGGCAGAACAATGCATGGCCACTGACGTCTCTTCTCCCGGAAAAGAAGGGGGGGGGGCGGCCCTGGGAGGGGAGGAGGACCACGGGGAGAACTATATGTTTTGTGCTCCCAAAAGTAGCCTGACTACGGCTAGTCCTCGGCTTTCAACGGTCTGCAATGGCACCAGAAATTTACGTTTTTATTTCTTTTGGGGGGTGGGGAGGGGGTTAATCAAAATGGCTTTAATTATTCGCCTCTTCCCTCCCGCCCGCCCACCCCTCAAATTCCCCTATACTGGCAACCCTCGACTTACAACCGTTCATTTGGCTCGAAGTTACAACGCCCCGGGGGGGAAAAAAACAGACTTATGGTCCTTTTCCACACTTAACGACGGTCGTAGCATTCCCGGTGGTCAGGCAATCAACATTTGGACGCTTGGCAACAGACTCGTATTTGTGACCGTTGAAGTGTTCGGGGGGGGGGGCACACGATCCACTTTTGCGACCTTCTAATGAGCGAAGTCCATGGGGAAGCCAGGTTCGCTTAACGACCGGGTGACTGACTTAACTGTGGAAAGAAAGGTCGTTAAAATGGGGCAGGACTGAACAACTGCCTCACGTAGCGATGGAAATTTTGGGCTGTGGTCGTAAGTTGAGGATTATCTGTAAAGTCCACTTTAAAGTCCAGTTTCCACAATTCACAATTGCTGATTATTGTGTGTTGCTCTCCCAGTCTGCATTCTCCATCTCTGGGGTGACTTTACTAGCTGCTACATATAGTCCTTGACCTGCAACCATTCGTTTAGTGACTGTTCGAAGTTACAATAGCATAGAAAAAGTTACTTATGGCCGTTTTTCACACTTACGACCTTTGCTACATCCCCGCGGTCACGTGATCAAAATCCAGACGTTGGGCGACCGACTCACTTATACGACGGTCGCAGTGTCACGTGGTTCCATTTTGCGACCTTCCGGCAAGCAACGGGGAAGCCAGATTCACTTAACGGCCATGCGACTACTAACGTAAACAACTGTGCAGCTGGAAAGATTGTACAATGCGGCAAAATTCACTTAACAGCTCTCTCGCTTAGGGGCAGTAATAATAATAATAATAATAATAATAATAATAATAATAATAATAATAATAATAATAATAATAATAATAATAATAATAATAATAATAATAATAATAATAATAATATTAATAATAATAATAATAATAATAATAATAATAATAAATTAATTAATTTATAAACCGCTCCCTCTCCCCGAAGGGACTCGAGGCGGTGCACAGGGAATTAAAAATACATGTATAAAACCAACAGACGTTGTAATACAAATTTAAAATGAATTAAACTCTCCTGCGCGAGCTGCACTGGCTGCCTGTGGCCTTTCGAGTGCGCTTCAAGATGTTGAAGACCATCTTTAAATCGCTCCATGGCTCGGGGCCTAGCTATATACGAGACCTCCTCCTGCCCCATACATCCCTTCGCCTGATCCGCTCCCAGAGAGGGTCTTCTCCGGGTGCCGTCGGCGGGGCAATGCCGGTTGGCGACACCCAGGGGAAGGGCCTTCTCTGTGGTGGGCCCGGCCCTCTGGAACGACCTACCCCCCGACCTCCGTACTATCTCGGACCTCCGCCTCTTCCGCCAACGTCTTAAGACGTATTTATTCCAACAAGCCGGCCTAGGATAGCCCCCCGTTTCTGACTTTTTAAGAAAAATAATTTATAATTTGGTAAGGGTTTTAATATGGGTTTTAGCACGGGTTTATTAATTTAATATATTTTAATTGGTATTTATGGTATTTTGTGTTTTTAAATTATGCCTGTGCGCCGCCCTGGGTCCTAACAAGGAGAAGGGCGGGGTATAAATTTAATAAAATAAAAATAAATAAAAATAAACCTAGACCCTGCGCTAAAATCCCCGATTTAGAGTTTATTTAGAGTAGAGTTTAGAGTAGAGTTTTCGGGCTCCGTTGTGGGCGTCATAAGTCGAGGACTACCTATAGATGCCTGAAGTAAAATACCCAGACTTACAACCATTTGTTTAGTGGCCATCCAAAGTTGCAACGGAACTGGGGGAGGGGGCGGGAAAAGGGGGAATTAGCTGGGGTTGGTCCTCGGCCTTGGGATCAGGGGTCTCCCAGCCCCATTGCTCAAGGCACGGGGGTCTGCAACCGCCCCCCCCCCTCGTTCTCCAGTTCTCCCCCCACACTTCTCCTTCTAGCATTGTCTTTCCAGACGGAATTGGGTGCCCTTATCCAAAATAGCCGACCCTCCTGGCTTTCCCTTTTATAGGCAGGTTTGCTATTGTGCGACCTGGTATGTGCGATGCACGGCTGGGGGGGGGGGGCTTCGGGCAGGGGCTGGAGGCCAATTGACACCCGCCGTGACATTCAGGGGCCGGGAGGAGAATAAAGACCCCCGCCAGGGGACTCTCAGCCGCTCTGCCTCCTGCCCCTCGAGGTGACCAGCTTGGCCTGCCTGTGGCCCCTTCCCTCCCTATCTCCGGCACGATGCCCCCCAAAAAGCCCGAGCCGAAAAAACCCGACCCCAAAAAGGAGGAGCCCAAGGCCGCCCCGAAACCGGCCCCTCCACCTGAGCCGGAGCGCAAGGAAGTGGAGTTTAATCCAGCCAGCATCAAAGTAAGGGGCCTTTTTTTAAGAGAAAGAAAGAAACCAGGAAAGCTGGTTAGCCTGAGATAGTGGGGTGGGGGGGCTTTGTTTTTAAGGGATGGATGAGGGGCAACGGGGTCTCTGCCCGCTCCTCCTCCTCCTCCTTCAGTGCGCTTCAGTTCAGGAGTCTGGCAAGCAGGCAGCAGCGGGTTGGGATGGATGACCTCGAGGGAGCCCATCCGGCTCTTAAGTTGCTTTGCTAAGAGCCGTGGCCGATTGGCAGAGCAGCTTCCCCTCTGCTGAGACTTTTCTGGGCAGCTGTGGTTTTGCCAGGAGTGACCAAAGCAACCATTGATAATGGTCCTCTGTCTGTCTGTCTGTCTGTCATCACTCTATATTTCTCTCTTTGTCTCTCTGTGGGGGGGGGGATTTTTTTGGGGGGGGGTAAGAGGGTGTTGTGTGAATTTCGTTGTATGTGTATACTTTGTATATACGTACAACGACAATAAAGTTTATCATAATATCTATCGTCTCTGTCTCTCTGTCTCCCAATACACACACGCGCACACGCGCACACACGTATACATATACAATACACACACGTGTGTGTATGTATTGTATATTATGCGCACACACACATGTGTATGCATGTATATGCATGTATGCATGTGTGTGTGTATTTTTCTATCATCTATCATTTATTTCTCTGTCTGTCTGTCTGTCTACCTATCATAATCATTTCTGCATTCCTTTCTCTTTTTCTATCATCTCTGTCTATCATTTCTGTCTGTCTATCCCTCCTCTATCCTCTCTCTCTCTCTCTCTCTCTTTCCATCTATCATTTAGTCTGTCTGTCTGTCTGTCTGTCTGTCTATCATAATCATTTCTGCATTTCTTTCTTTTTTTCTATCATCTCTCTATCATTTCTGTCTGTCTGTCTATCCCTCCTCTATCCTCTCTCTCTCTCTCTCTTTCCATCTATCATTTAGTCTGTCTGTCTTATTTATTTATTTTTTATTTTATTAAATTTATACCCCGCCCTTCTCCTTGTTAGGACCCAGGGTGTCTGTCTGTCTGTCTGTCTGTCTGTCTATCTATCTATCCATCCATCATAATCATTCCTGCATTTCTTTCTCTTTTCTATCATCTCTGTCTATCATTTCTGTCTGTCTATCCCTCCTCTATCCTCTCTCTCTCTCTCTCTCTTTCCATCTATCATTTAGTCTGTCTGTCTGTCTGTCTGTCTGTCTGTCTATAATAATCATTTCTGCATTTCTTTCTTTTTTTCTATCATCTCTCTGTCTGTCTACCCATCCTCTATCCTCTATATTATCTATCTATGTCCCCCACTCTCTCTTCTATCTATCTACCTACCCATCCCTTCGTTATTATCATTATTACCTCTGTGTTTCTCTCTGTATTATCCCTCTCTCTCTCTGCTTCTATCATCCCTCTCTGCATCTCTCTCTTTCTCTCGCCATCATTCCTCTGTCTGTCTTTCATCTCTCTGTCTTTCTCTCTTTCTATCCTCTATTCCCCCCCACCCCCCATCTGTCTCTATCATCTGCCAGAAATGTTGCCTCTTGTGGTGGGAAGTCGAAGACGACCTCTATTCCCCCTTAAATATTCTTTGAGCAGACAGACTAGCGAAGAGTTTATTACGAATTCCGCATCTCACCAGGATTTGAATCTGGATCTCCTTCCTTCACCCCTTCTGGCTTTCTCAACCCCTCCTATTGACAGAGAGAAAGAGAGAGAGAGACAGAGAGAAAGAGAGAGAGAGACAGAGAGAAAGAGAGAGAGAGACAGAGAGAGAGAAAGAGAGACAGAGAGAGAGAGAGAGACGGAGGGAGGGACAGACAGAGAGAGACAGAGACAGAGACAGACAGACAGACAATGTGGTGTAGTGGTTAAAGCCCTGAGCTTGAAAAATGGTGAAGATTCAGCTCTGCCTCCTTATTCTTTCCGGTATCTGATTGGGCGCCACAGCCCAGCCTACCTCGCAGGGGTGTTAAGGGGATGAAATGCAGACGGTGTAAAATACGAAGTACATTTTTATTTTATTTTTAACTTTCATTTCTTTTCATTGGACACATTTATTTTGCCTGGCGAAATAAATGTGGAGGAAAACATTAAAGTCCCTTCGGGGAGAGGGGGCGGTCTAGAAGTCCAATAAATAAATAATAAATAATAATTAAAGAAGATGGAGATCACCACAATTTCTTTCTTGTTCCTCTTCCCCCCCCCCCACCCCCACAAACCAACCAGAGCAAAGAAGCAGGATATTTGCAGGAAAGGAGGCCACAATCCCATAATTTGAGCCCTGGTCTATTGGGGGGCCACCATTCTGACTTTTTTGACCTCCCTGGCAGTCAGCCTGCAGGGAGGAATGGCAGGTATTTGGCACAGACCCTCAACAGCCGACAACTGCTGGGGGGGAAGAGGAGGGGCGACATTGTCTTCCAGATTACCTGATGCCTCTTGGCTTACCTTGACCTTTGTTGCTGTCCAAAATAGAACCATGGTTTATTAAGAGAGCCATCAGCACATGTTGTCCATCACTGATTTCCCCCCAGGAGCGGCTCTGGTTTCCCAGCTGCAGCTGTTCCCCCTTTGTCTTGATAAAAAGGGTGGGGGGGGAAGTTGATTTAGTGAGGAAGGGGAGGAAGATGGTGGTGGGGGGAGGAGGAGGAGATAGATGAGGAAGAGGAAAGGAGAATGAAAAGGAGGAGCAGGAGGAAGGAGAAGACAAGGAGAAGGAAAAAATGAGAAGGAGGAGATGAGAAGAACAGACAAGGAGGAAGAAGAAGAATGAAAAGATGAGAAGGAGGAAGGAGGAGGAACAAGAGGAGAAGGAGAAGAGAAGAAGAAGGAAAAAAGGAAATAAGAAGATAGATAAGGAGGAGGAAGAAGAATGAAAAGAGGAGAAGGAGGAAGGAAGAGGAGGAGGAACAAGAGGAGAAGGAGAAGAGGAGGAGAAGGAAAAAAGGAAAGATAAGAAGATGGATAAGGAGGAGGAAGAAGAATGAAAAGAGGAGGAAGGAAGAGGAGGAGGAACAAGAGGAGAAGGAGAAGAGGAGGAGAAGGAAAAAAGGAAGGATGAGAAGATGGATAAGGAGGAGGGGATGAGAAGGAGAACAGACAAGGAGGAGGAAGAAGAATGAAAAGAGGAGGAGGAGAAAACAGGAGGAGGAGGAACAAGAGAAGGAAGAGAAAGAGAAGAGAAGGAGAAGAAAAAAACAAAAGATGAGAAGTAGGAGGAGATGGAGAAGGAGGAGAAGGAGCAGATGAGAAGGAGAAGAACAGACAAGGAAGAAGAAGAAGACTGAAAAGATGAGGAGAAGGAGGAACAGGAGGAGGAAAAAGAGGAACTAGAGAAGAAGGAAAATATGAGAAGAAGAACATAGACAAGGAGAAAGGAGGAGGAGGAAAGATGAGGAGGAGGAACAAGAGAAGGAGGCGAAGGAGAAGAAAAAAGGGAAAGGAAAAAAGGAAGGAAGGAAGGAAGGAAGGAAGGAAGGAAGGAAGGAAGGAAGGAAGGAAGGAAGGAAGGAAGGAAGGAAGGAATCTCCCAATTATCTTTGCTGGGGTTTTGCATTGTGTACCTCTCGGACGGATGTGAAGTTATGTCTCTAAAGGCTATGAAGCCAGCTTTCGTGCTTAAGGCAGAACTGGAACTCACCACCACCTGGTCTCTAAACCACAAAAACATCACACAGGGATAAACAACTAATCAAGGCTAGTCTAATTTTCTTCTTTTTAAAACTCTTTTTCACCTGCCTCCTACTTCACTTCGCAGGAAGCCCCTCCTTGTTGTGATTGTCATTGTGTAGAAATTTTGCTGGCACCTAGAAAAAACCCCCACTGAATCCCTTAGAGATGGCAAAGAAGTGGATCTACTCATTCGGTTACAATAAACATGATCTCCCTGTAATTACGGCTCCATCTAAAGCAGAAATTAGCTGCCATCAGCTCTTTGAGAGCATAACAACCTGCCTTGCAAACATCAATCTGGTTTCCCCTTTATTGAATGTGTAGCTCTAATTAAACCTGAGCGCATAATGTCATAAAATAATTCGTATTTTTATTTAGTGCGCACTTCGATCTTCGTGCAATAAATGACCTCATTTGTCTGATGCGCCAAAAAAAGCAAACTCTTCATAACTTTTCCAACTTATTAATTTAATTTCCACGTGGGGAAAAAAAAAATAGCGCAGGTAGACTTCTCCTAGAGCAGGAAGGGGTATGCGGTTCTCCCAGGCTGGTCGCTGTGAGATTTCTCAAAAATTTGAAATGTAATGTAAAATAAGTGCCTGTCATTTAAGCCAGACAACCCCACTGGTTCAGGAGATAGTCCTGGATTTAAAACCACACCAAAATTTATGTTGGTAAGCGAGTCAGTTGCTAAGGGAGTCTTCAATTCGTACTGAGAATTAGATGACTGATATCCCGTGAGTTTTGCCCCATTTTACGACCTTCCTTGCCACGGTTGTTAAGTGAATCACTGCAGTCGTTAAGTTAGTCACACGGTTGTCAAGCAAATCTGTGTTTCCCATGGACTTTGCTTGTCGGACGGTCGCCCAAGGGGATTTTGTGATTTTCCCTGGGAGGCTGAAACCGTTGTAAATATGGGTATGCCAAGAATAACTTCGAACCGTCACTAAATGAACAGTCATAAGTTGAGGACTAGCTATATTTCTTTTGCTAAATGTGACTTACCTGCAGTGTAGCCCCAACCTGTGAAAGGGACTGCAGCCCAGTCCAGATTTAGGAAAATTTACATGTCAAAAAAATGAGAAGAAATTAGCTTAAAAAGAGACACTGCTCAGATCAAAATTCTGTTTTTCTCCCGGCCGTGTCACTTTTTTAATGACACTCTCCTTGCACCTCGGACGGATTTCTTTATTGAGTGTTGATTCCTGGAAAAACCTCACAAGACAGAAAAGATGGAAACAATTCCTGCGTAATTTAATTTTATCCTGTTTTAAGGCGTGACTAATGGAGTTGGCCTCTTCTTCCATTCTTTCGCCTGCAGTCAATCCAGAGAGATTTTGATGATAACTCCGTAGTGGAGGGAGACTAGAGGCTCGACTTTAACAAAAAAGAAGAAGAAGAAGAAAAATTGGAAAGCAATGATTGGAGAGGCTAATTTGCAAAGCAATTAAGTTTGGAGGAGTCATTTAAATCAGTGTGACAACTTGGAGAGATCGGACTTCAACTCCCAAATTCCCCAGCCATTATGTCTAAAGATGGGTGGACTTCAATTCTCTTTATCTCTCTCTCTCTTTGTTCCCTTCTTCCTCTCATTCTTTCTCTCTCTCATTTTCTCTTTCTCCCATTCTTTCTCACTTTTTTTCTCCCTTTCTCTCGCTCTTTCTCTTTTTTCTCTACTTCTCTCATTCTTTCTCTTTTTCTCCTTCTTTTTCTCTCTCTCTTTCCCCCTCTTCCTATTTTCCTTTTTTCTTCCTCCCTCTCTTTCTCGCTCTTTTTCTTCTGTTCTTTCTAACGCTCTTTCTCTCTCTCATTTTCTCTCTCTCTCATTCTTTCTTTTTCTCTCTCATTCTTTCTCCTTCTCCCTTTTTCTCTCTCTTTCCCCCTTTCCCCTTTTCCCTATTTTTCCTTTTTTTCTTTTCCTCCTCCTCTCTCTTTCTCTCCCTTTCTTTCTCTCTCTCTCTCTCTCTCCTTACATACATACACATATTTGTTTTCGTAGATTTTCACAGGTGTAGGTATGCTGGTCTTGTATTCGGATCTTTTCCTGTGTAAGATTGTGTGTGTGTGTGTGTTTATTCTCCACTACCACCCCTCTCTCTCTCTTTCCTTCTCTCTCTTTCTTTCTCTCTTTCTCTCTCTCTCCATCCCTCCCTCTCCCTCTCTCCTTGTCTTTCTTTCTTTCTTTCTCTCTTTCTCTCTCTCTCTCTTTCCTTCTCTCTCTTTCTTTCTCTCTTTCTCTCTCTCTCCATCCCTCTCTCTCTCTCCTTGTCTCTCTCTCTCTCTCTTTCTTTCTTTCTTTCTTTCTCTCTTTCTCTCTCTCTCTTTCCTTCTCTCTCTTTCTTTCTCTCTTTCTCTCTCTCTCCATCCCCCCCTCTCTCTCTCCTTGTCTCTCTCTTTCTTTCTTTCTTTCTTTCTCTCTTTCTCTCTCTCTCTCCCTCCCTCCCTCTCTCTCCCTCTCCTTGTCTCTCTCTCTTTCTTTCTTTCTTTCTCTCTTTTTCTCTCTCTCTTTCCTTCTCTCTCTTTCTTTCTCTCTTTCTCTCTTTCTCTCTTTCTCTCTCTCTCTCTCCATCCCTCCCTCCCTCCCTCCCTCCCTCCCTCTCTCTCTCTCTCTCTCTCTCTCTCTCTCTCCCCCTCTCTCTTTCTCTCTCTCTCCTGAATAGGGGAAGGGGCAACCTCAGCTTAAGGCAAGGGCTAATTTTAAATCAGGGCAGATGGCCCATTCCTGACTCCAGGCATATAAATTTTAAAAATGCGTAAGGGGAGAGCAAATCCTTTTTTGAGACAGAAAAGGAACTTAGCCAAGGTTGTTATTGAAAAAACGCACAGACACAAAAACTAACTTGGAGTTGAAGAAGCCAAGAGGAAGCGAAAAGAGACATCTGCTCAGGAAGGGTCAGAAAAAGATCTTTGAACTGCATGAAGCAAAATAACCCAGCCGGTTTGTCTAAGGCAGGGATGTCCAAACTTGGGAACTTTAAGACTTGTGGACTTCAACTCCCAGAATTCCCCAGCCAGCTATGCTGGCTTGGGAATTCTGGGAGTTGAAGTCCACAAGTCTTAAAGTTCCCAAGTTTGGACATCCCTGGTCTAAGGGCTCCCATTTCTTAGCACGGTTTTACAGTAATCTTCGAGTTACGACTACAATCCAGCCCCAAATTTCTGCTGCTAAGCCAGACAGTTAAGTGAGTTTTGCCCCATTTTACGCTTTTATTGTCGCCATTGTTAAATGAATGACTGCAGATGTTAAGTAAGTCACACGGTTGTTAAGTGAATCTGGCTTCCTCCGTTGATTTTGCTCGTCGGAAGGTCGCAAAAGGGGATCATGTGACTCCGGGAAGCTGCGGCCGTCATAACTACAAGTCAGTTGCCAAACGTCTGAATTCTGGTCATTTGACCATGAGGATGTTGCAACGGTCGTAAGTGTGAAAAATGGTTGTAAGAAGTCAGTACTGTTGTAACTTTCAACAGTGACTAAATGAAGTTTTAGAAGTTGAGGGCGACCTATAATTTTCCTTTCCTGCTCCTTAATGAAATTTTCCAAGCTGTAGAACAGGAATTTATTCTTCTTACAACAGAGTGGAACCTCTTACAGACCAAAGGTTTACAACAAATTGATCTTTCTTTCTTTCTTTCTTTCTTTCTTTCTTTCTTTCTTTCTTTCTTTCTTTCTTTCTTTCTTTCTTTCTTTCTTCCTTCCTTCCTTCCTTTCTTTCTTTCTTTTTCTTTCTTTCTTTCACTCTCTTTCTCTCTTTCTCTTTCTTTCCCTATCTCTCTTTCTTTCTCTTTCCTTCACTCTCTTTCTCCCTCTTTCTCTTTCTCTTTCTCTCTTTCTCTCTCTCTCTCTCTTTCTGTCTTTTTTTCTCTTTATCCCTCTTTCCTTCACTTTCTCTTTCTTCCTTTCTTTTTCTCTTTATCCCTCTTTCCTTCACTCTCTATTTCTCCTTTTCTTTCTCTTTCTCCCTTTCTTTCTCTATTTCTTTCTCTCATTCTCTTTATCTCTCTTTCTTTCACTCTCTCCCTCTCCCTTTTTTCTCTTTCTCTCTTTCTCTCTCTCTTTCTCTTATCTTTTTCTCTTTCTGCCTCTTTCTCTTTTTCTTTCTCTTCATCACTTTTTCTTTCCTTCACTCTCTCTTTCTTTCTCTTTTCCTTCCTTCCTTCCTTCCTTCCTTCCTTCCTTCCTTCCTTCCTTCCTTCCTTCCTTCCTTTTTCTTTCTTCATTTATTAATGAAATCTCTTGGCCACCCAAGCCACATCCAATGATGCTTTAAGGACATTTAACATTAAAGGCCACAAAATCAATAGGAATTTAGAATTCAAGAGCACTAGGCTTGCAATCATTGAGAAAAACATTGTAAACAAATAAATACATTCAGGTAATCTTGACTTACAATCTTTCCTTCAGTTATGACGACACTGAACAAAAGGGACGCAGGAATGGTTTTCACACTTTTGCCGCATCCCCCTGGGCACGGGGTCAAAATTCAGACGCTTGGCAACTGACTCATGTTTATGACGGTCCCAGGGTCCCAGGGGGGGGGTCACAAGATCCCCCTTTTGTGACCTTCTGACAAGCGAAATCAATGGGGAAGCCAGATCCACTTAACCACTGTGTGGCTAACTTTACAACTGCAATGATTCACTTAACAACCGTGGCAAGAAAGGTCATAAAATGCGGAAAAATTCAGTGAACACATTTGTGGCTTACAAACGGAAATTTAGGGCTCAACGGAGGGTCGTAACTCGAGGGCGACCTGTACGTAACACGCCACTGTTAAAATGCACCCAAGAAGTCCTTCATGTATGACCAAAATGGAAGACCAAATTTACAATACAATACAATAGCAGAGTTGGAAGGGACCTTGGAGGTCATCTAGTCCAACCTAGGCAGGAAACCTTATACCATTTCAGACAAATGGCTCTCCAACATCCTCTTAAAGTCTTCCAGTGTTGCGGCATTCATAACTTCTGGAGGCAACTTCTGTTCCATTGATTCATTGTTCTAACTCAGGAAATTCCTCCTCAGTTCTAAGTTGCTTCTCTCCTTGATTAGTTTCCACCCATTGCTTCTTGTTCTGCCCTCAGGTACCTTGGAGAAGAGCTTGACTCCCTCTTCTTTGTGGCAACCCCTGAGATATCGGAAGACTGCTATCATGTCTCCCCTGGTCCTACTTTTCATTAAACTAGACACACCCAGTTCTATTGATAAGATAGACGTTTTTTAAGTGAGTTTTGCCCCGTTTATATGACCTTTGTTGCCATAATGGTTCCGTCGGTCACTAAACGAATGGTTATAAGGCGAGGACTCCCTGCACCTTGTCATGAAGAGGCTGCATCAGGTGTTCCTCTTTGATTGGATGTGTGAATAATCCTCTTTTTCGCCCTTTCTCTTTCAGGTCGAATTCACTCATGATCAAATTGAAGGTAAGAGGCTGTTTTGTTTTTCTTCCCCCAGCCCTGTAATGAAGAGGTCTTCCTAATCAATTAATTGCTAATTACTTCCAGTAGTTCAGCCTCAAGGGGCTCTTGACATCAGCATCCTTCACAAAAGAAACTGGAAAAGTGGGGGGGGGGACCTGAAAAAGGGAGTTTATCAAAACATAGGCCTTAATACAGGTAACCCTCAACTTACGAGGACTCATTTAATGACCGAAGTTACAATGGCACTGAATAAAGGGGACTTACGACCGGTTCTCATACTTATGACAGTTGCTTCATCTCTGAGGTCACAGAGTCAATCACTTACAACCGCATTTGGGGAATCCTGCATTCAGTTTTGGTCACCGCGATGCAAAAAAGATGAGGAGACTCTGGAAAGAGAGCAGAGAAGAGCAACAAAGAGGATTTAGAGGCTAAAACATATGAAGAACAGCTGCAAGAATTGGGTTTGCAACTTCACAACTTCTGGAGGCAACTTCTGTTCCACTGGTTAATTGTTCTCACTGTCAGGAAATTCCTCCTCAGTTCTAAGTTGCTTCTCTCCTGGATTAGTTTTCACCCATTGCTTCTTGTTCTGCCCTCAGGTGCTTTGGAGAATAGCTTGACTCCCTCTTCTTTGTGGCAACCCCTGAGATATTGGAAGACTGCTATCATGTCTCCCCTGGTCCTTCTTTTATTAAACTGTATTTCTCCCTCTCTCTCTATTCCCCTATCTACCTACCTACTGTAATACAATACAATACAATAGCAGAGTTGGAAGGGACCTTGGAGGTCATCTAGTCCAACTCCCTGCCTAGGCAGGAAGCCCTATACCATTTCAGACAAATGGCTATCCAACATCTTCTTTAAGACTTCCAGTGTTGGGGCATTCACAACTTCTGGAGGCAGCTTCTGTTCCACTGATTCATTGTTCTCACTGTCAGGAAATTCCTCCCCAGTTCTAAGTTGCTTCTCTCCTGGATTAGTTTCCACCCATTGCTTCTTGTTCTGCCCTCAGGTGCTTTGGAGAATAGTTTGACTCCCTCTTCTTTGGAGCAACCCCTGAGATATTGGAAGGCTGCTATCATGTCTCCCCTGGTCCTTCTTTCCATTAAACTAGACAGACCCAGTTCCTGCAACCATTCCTCATAAACTCCTCTTCAACTTCCTTGGGAGGAGGCATCCATATTTTGACTCTTCTGCAGCTAGACTTCCTTCAAGCGAACGTGCCCTGCTCCTCCTGCCTCTTTCAAGTGCCCCCTTCACCCCAAAACCCATCAGCAGCAGCCAGCTTGGCTTGCTTGGCGGTATTGGAAATTGAGGCAGGCTGGGAGTGAATTGATCTCCGGATGAGCAGGATGGAGCGCAAATCAATATGCGGAGATCAACAATAGCAGGAAAGGAACCTTCTGAGTTTTCTTTTATTTTTGCTTCCCTGAGAAAAAAAGTTGTTTGATAGCAAAAACAGAATAACAGAGCCAGATGGGACCTTGGAGGTCTTCTAGACCAAGGGTCCCCAACCTTTGCAACTTTAAGTCTGAAGGACTTCAGCTTCCAGAATTCTCCAGCCAGCTTTGCGGGCTGTAGAATTCTGGGAGCTGAAGTCCTTCAGACTTAGAGTTGCAAAGATTGGGGACCCCTGGCCCAGGCCCTGACACTGACAGCTTTGCTGGCTGGAGAATTCTGGGAGCTGAAGTCCTTCAGACTTAAAGTTGCAAAGGTTGGGGACCCCTGGCCCAGGCCCTGACACTGACAGCTTTGCTGGCTGGAGAATTCTGGGAGCTGAAGTCCTTCAGACTTAAAGTTGCAAAGGTTGGGGACCCCTGGCCCAGGCCCTGACACTGACAGCTTTGCTGGCTGGAGAATTCTGGGAGCTGAAGTCCTTCAGACTTAAAGTTGCAAAGGTTGGGGACCCCTGGCCCAGGCCCTGACACTGACAGCTTTGCTGGCTGGAGAATTCTGGGAGCTGAAGTCCTTCAGACTTAAAGTTGCAAAGGTTGGGGACCCCTGGCCCAGGTCCTGACACTGACAGCTTTGCTGGCTGGAGAATTCTGGGAGCTGAAGTCCTTCAGACTTAAAGTTGCAAAGGTTGGGGACCCCTGGCCCAGGCCCTGACACTGACAGCTTTGCTGGCTGGAGAATTCTGGGAGCTGAAGTCCTTCAGACTTAAAGTTGCAAAGGTTGGGGACCCCTGGCCCAGGCCCTGACACTGACAGCTTTGCTGGCTGGAGAATTCTGGGAGCTGAAGTCCTTCAGACTTAAAGTTGCAAAGGTTGGGGACCCCTGGCCCAGGCCCTGACACTGACAGCTTTGCTGGCTGGAGAATTCTGGGAGCTGAAATCCTTCAGACTTAAAGTTGCAAAGGTTGGGGACCCCTGGCCCAGGCCCTGACACTGACAGCTTTGCTGGCTGGAGAATTCTGGGAGCTGAAGTCCTTCAGACTTAAAGTTGCAAAGGTTGGGGACACCTGGCCCAGGCCCTGACACTGACAGCTTTGCTGGCTGGAGAATTCTGGGAGCTGAAGTCCTTCAGACTTAAAGTTGCAAAGGTTGGGGACCCCTGGCCCAGGCCCTGACACTGACAGCTTTGCTGGCTGGAGAATTCTGGGAGCTGAAGTCCTTCAGACTTAAAGTTGCAAAGGTTGGGGACCCCTGGCCCAGGCCCTGACACTGACAGCTTTGCTGGCTGAAGAATTCTGGGAGCTGAAGTCCTTCAGACTTAAAGTTGCAAAGGTTGGGGACCCCTGGCCCAGGCCCTGACACTGACAGCTTTGCTGGCTGGAGAATTCTGGGAGCTGAAGTCCTTCAGACTTAAAGTTGCAAAGGTTGGGGACACCTGGCCCAGGCCCTGACACTGACAGCTTTGCTGGCTGGAGAATTCTGGGAGCTGAAGTCCTTCAGACTTTAAGTTGCAAAGGTTGGGGACCCCTGGCCCAGGCCCTGACACTGACAGCTTTGCTGGCTGGAGAATTCTGGGAGCTGAAGTCCTTCAGACTTAAAGTTGCAAAGGTTGGGGACCCCTGGCCCAGGCCCTGACACTGACAGCTTTGCTGGCTGGAGAATTCTGGGAGCTGAAGTCCTTCAGACTTAAAGTTGCAAAGGTTGGGGACCCCTGGCCCAGGCCCTGACACTGACAGCTTTGCTGGCTGGAGAATTCTGGGAGCTGAAGTCCTTCAGACTTAAAGTTGCAAAGGTTGGGGACCCCTGGCCCAGGCCCTGACACTGACAGCTTTGCTGGCTGGAGAATTCTGGGAGCTGAAGTCCTTCAGACTTAAAGTTGCAAAGGTTGAGGACCCCTGTAAATCTAGACCAGCGCCCAGCTCAAGCAGGAGATCCTACAATTAGCATTCAACACAACGGAGCCCAACATTTCCAGTTGTTCATTGAGTTATGCTCAATTTTGTGATCTTTCTTGCCTGAGTTGTTAAATGAATCATTGCCTTTGCAAGTCCCTTCCTTCCTTCCTTGCGCCCCATCCCATCCCTTCCCTATCTTTCTTCCTTCCTAGCTCCAGCCTCCCTCCCTTCTTTCTTTTTTTTCTTTCTTTCTTTCTTTCTTTCTTTCTTTCTTTCTTTCTTTCTTTCTTTCTTTCTCTCTCTCTCTCTCTTTCGTTCTTTTTTCTTTCTTTCTTCTCTTTCTTTCCTTCCTTCTTTCTTTTCCTCCTTCCCTCTTTTCCTCCCCGACTGTTTCTTTCTTCTCTTCCTTCTCTCCTTCCTTTCCTTTCTTTCCTTCCACCCATCTCTCCTTCCTTCCACCCTTCCTTCCTTTTTTCCTTCCTTTCTTCCCTCCCTCTTCCTTTCTTGCTTCCCTCCCTGTCTTTCCTTCCTTCCATTATTCTCTCCTTCCTTCCACCTTTCCTTTCTTTCTTCCCTCCCTCCCTCTTTCTTTCCTTCTCCTTCATTCCTCCATCCATCCATCCGTCCATCTATAATAAGTTTCTTTCTTTTTTCTTTCTTCCTTCCCTTTTTTCTTCCCTTCCTTCTTTCTTTCCCTCCTTCCCTCCTTCCCTCCCCGACTCTTTCTTTCCTCCCTTCCCTCTCTCCTTCCTTTCCTTTCCTTCCTTCTACCCATCTCTCCTTCCTTCCACCCTTCCTTCCTTTTTTCCTTCCTTCCTTCCTTCCCCTTCCCCTTCCTTTCTTGCTTCCCTCGCTCCGTTTCTTTCTTTCCACCATTCTCTCCTTCCTTCCACCTTTCCTTTCTTTCTTCCCTCTCTCCCTCTTTCTTTCTTTCCTTCATCCATTCATCCATCCATCCATCCATCTATAACTTTCTTTCTTTCCTTCCTTCTCTCTCCCTCTCTCTTCCTCCTCCTCCTCCTCCTCCTCCTCCTCCTCCTCCTCCTCCTCCTCCTTCTCGCTCTCTCTCTCTCTCTCCTTCTTTCTGTCTCATAGCTGGATAACCGATGCTTACTGTCCATTGCCCTTCATCTAATTATCAAAGTCGCCCTTGTTTATTTCCCTACAGATTTTGAATGCCATGATATTTCAAATAAGGCCCCAGGGCGATTGAGCTGCAAAGGCTCAGGCAGGAGGTCTTTGAAGATTCAGCTTCTGTGGCTGGGAGATACCTGGGTCAAAACCGATTTGTAATTTTATTTAGGCAGCTCAGGTCCCATCACCCGCTGAGAATCCCTTGTGTGTGTAAATGTCAGAAACTTGAGCAAAGCGATTAACGAATCGAAGAAGAAGGAAATCAGCCGGCTAGAAACATCTGGGCTGACAATTATACGTGCCATTCACTCTCGAGTTACAACCGTTCATTTAGTGACTGTTTAAAGTTCCAACCGTGCTGAAAACAAGGACATGACCTTTTTTTCACCCTTACGACCGTTGCCGCTGATCAAAATTCGGATGCTTGGCAACTGACTTGTACTTATGACAGTTGCCGTGTCCTGGCATCAAAAGGCCTCTTTTTCGACCCTTGGACTAATAAAGTCAATAGGGAAGCTAGATTCCCTCAACAGCCCGTGTTGCTAACTTAACAACTGCAGCGACTCGCTTAAAACCCCAATGGCAAGGAAGGTCGTAAAACGAGGCATGAATAAAACTGTCTCGCAGAAATTTTGCGCCCCATGGTGCTCGTAATTCAAGGACTAACATTGGTAGCATCCCCCATAGTCATGGGATCAGAACTAACAACTTAACAACTGCGGTGATTCATTTAACAACTGTGGCAAGAAAAGGTTGCAAAATGGGGCGAAGCTCATGGACTACCAGTCATCTAATTCTCAGTAAGAATTGGGGGATTTAAGAGTGTTAAATTGCTCTTGAACTTCGCAATGCTTAGGTCAAGTTAAAGGTTCCCCTCGCACATCTGTGCTAATCGTTCCTGACTCTAGGGCAGGGGTCTCCAACCGTTGCAACTTTAAGTCTGAAGGACTTCAGCTTCCAGACTTCTCCAGCCAGCTGGCTGGAGAAGTCTGGGAGCTGAAGTCCTTCAGACTTAAAGTTGCAAAGGTTGGAGACCCCTGGCCCAGGCCCTGACACTGACAGCTTTGCTGGCTGGAGAAGTCTGGGAGCTGAAGTCCTTCAGACTTAAAGTTGCAAAGGTTGGAGACCCCTGGCCCAGGCCCTGACACTGACAGCTTTGCTGGCTGGAGAAGTCTGGGAGCTGAAGTCCTTCAGATTTAAAGTTGCTAAGGTTGGAGACCCCTGGCCCAGGCCCTGACACTGACAGCTTTGCTGGCTGGAGAAGTCTGGGAGCTGAAGTCCTTCAGACTTAAAGTTGCAAAGGTTGGAGACCCCTGCTCTAGGGGGCAGTGCTCCTCTCTGTTTCAAAGCCGAAGAGCCAGTGCTGTCTGAAGACGTCTCCATGGTCATGTGGCTGGCATGACTCAACGCCGAAGGAGCACGGAACGCTGTTCCCTTCCCACCAAAGGTGGCTCCTGTTTTCCTACTTGCATTTTTTACTTACTTTCAAACTACAAGGTTGGCAGAAGCTGGGACAAGTCACGGGAGCTCACTCCGTTACACAGCACTAGGGATTCGAACCGCCAAAGTGACGATCTTTCTGATCGACAAGCTCAGCGTCCTAGCCTTAAACGCAGTGCTTACATGCCACAAATTTTAAAGTTTTTCTGTATCTGAGATTTGCAGAAGTTCGTGGCCCTGCTTTAAGCTAATTAGGAAGATGGGGGTTTCCCCCCCGCCCTTTTCAAGGCCCACATTCTTGGGTTGGACAAATATTATTATCGTAAACTGGGTGATCTGTCATTTTCCTTTTTCTTTCTTTCAATCGTAACCATCCCCCCAGGGAGACATCGAAATGAACTGGAATGAAAATAGAGCTGATAATGAGACCAACAGCAAAGTTTTTCAAACTTCTGAAAAAAAGTCAGAGGAATAAAAACAGGCATTCAAAACACATTGGAAATACAGTATATAACTTATTTATGCATTTATTTATGTTTCCTATTTATTAATCCCCATCTCCCTCGAAGAGGGAAATGCCAACGAACAAAACCAAGGCCTCCACTTGCAAGCATTCATTTAGTGACCATTCAAAATCACAACAGCACTGGAAAAAGTGACTTATGACCGTTTTTCACACTTACAACCATTTCAGCATCGTCACGATCACATGATCAAAATTCAGATGCTTGGCAACTGATTCATATTTATGACGGTCGTATCATCCCGGAGTCACATGGTCCCCTTTTGCGACTTTCTGACAAGCCAAGGCAAAATTCGCTTAACGACGGTGTTACTCACTTAACAATTGCAACGATTAATTTAACAAATGTGACAATGTTGGGCTCTAGTCATAACTCAAGGACTACCTGTGTAAAAGAATAAAAGAGTTGGAACAGAATTAAAAGACCTTGGAGGTCTTCTAGTCCAACTCCCTGCCTCGGCTGGAAGCCCTATACCATTTCAGACAAATGGCTACCCAATATCTTCTTGAAGACTTGCAGTGTTGGGGCATTCACAACTTCTGGAGGCAATTTCTGTTCCACTGATTAATTGTTCTAAATGTCAGGAAATTTCTCCTCAGTTCTAAGTTGCTTCTCTCCTTGGTTAGTTTCCACCCATTGCTTCTTCTTCTACGCTCAGGTGCTTTGGAGAATAGCTTGACTCCCTCTTCTTTGTGGCACCCTCTGAGATATCAGAAGATGGCTATCACGTCTCCCCTGGTCCTTCTCTTCATCAAACTAGACATCCCCAGTTCCTGCAACCGTTCTTCATATATTTTATTCTCCAGTCCCCTAATCATCTTGGTTGCTCTTCTCTGCACTCTTTCTAGAGTCTCCACGTCTTTTCTACATCGTGGAGACTTAAACTGGATGCAAATATTCCAAGTGTGGCCTTCCCAAGGCCTTACTGTAATGCTCTACTGTAATGCTCTCTACATGGGGCTTACCTTGAGGTGCACCCGAAAGCTACAGTTAGTCCAAAACGCAGCCGCGCGGGTGATTATGGGAGCCACTAGATGCTCCCACATAACACCGATCCTGCGCGAGCTGCATTGACTTCCTGTGGTCTTTCGGGTGCGCTTCAAGATTCTGATGACCATCTTTAAAGCGCTCCATGGCTCGGGGCCTAGTTATATGCGAGACCGCCTCCTGCCCCATACATCCCTTAGACCGATACGCTCCCACAGAGAGGGCCTTCTCAGGGTGCCGTCGGCCGGACAATGCCGACTGGCGACTCCCAGGGGAAGAGCCTTCTCTGTGGCGGGCCCAGCCCTTTGGAATGACCTACCCCCTGAATTACGTACCATCACCGACCTCCGCCTCTTCCGCCAATGTCTAAAGACATATTTGTTCCAACAAGCCAGCCTAGCCTAACCTCCCATGGGGACTTTTTAGGAAGTTTTAAATTGGGTTTTTAAATTTTGGTTTTAGCGCAAGATAGGATTATTTAATAGTTTTTAAAATTATATTTATTGTATTTTGTATGTCTTTTAAATTTCCTGTGTGCCGCTCTGGGTCCTCTGTGGAGAACGACGTGGTATAAATTTAAATAAATGAAATAAATAAATAAATAAATAAATTATAAAGTGGGATTAACCCTTCAGCTGATCCTGATTCTATCTCTCTATAGATTCTCTCCCTCTAAGTAGACATCCCCAATTCTTGCAATTGTTGTTTGTCTGTTTAGCGTCCATTCTTCATACATTTAAGTCAGTGGTGAAATTCATTTTTTTTATTACCGGTTCTGTGGGCATGGCTTGGTGGGCATGGCAGGGGAAGGATATTGCAAAATCTCCATTCCCTCCCCACTTTGGGGCCAGCCGGAGGTGGCATTTCCTGGTTCTCCAAACTACTTAAAATTTCCACTACCGGTTCTCCAGAACCTGTCAGAACCTACTAATTTCACCCATGATTTAAGTATGAGCCAAGCGTCTAGTGCAGCTGCCAAAAAAGCCAACACAGTTCTAGGCTGCATCAACAGAGGGAGAGAATCAAGATCCCGTGAAGGGTTATTAACACTTTACAAAGCCTTGGGAAAGCCACACTTGGAATATTTGCATCCAGTTTTGGTCCCCACGGTGTAGAAAAGATGTGGGGATTCTGGAAAGAGTGCAGAGAAGAGCAACCAAGAGGACTAGGGGACTGGAGGCTCAAACATATAAAGAATGGTTGCAGGAACTGGGTAGGTCTAGTTTAATGAAGAGAAGGACCAGGGGAGACATGATAGCAGTCTTCCAATATCTCAGAGGGTGCCCCAAAGAAGAGGGAGTCAAACTATTCTCCAAAAGCACCTGATGGCTGGAGAAGAAGCAATGAGTGGAAACTAATCAAGGAGAGAAGCAACTTAGAACTGAGGAGACATTTCCTGACAGTGAGAACAATGAATCAGTGGAACAGAAGTTGCCTCCAGAAGTTGTGAATGCCCCAACACTGCAAGTCTTTAAGAAGAGGTTGGACAGGCACTTGTCTGAAATCATGTAGGGTCTCTCGCTTGAGCAGGGAGTTGGACTAGAAGACCTCTAAGGTCTCTTCCATTCCTATTATTCGGTGTTATATTTTGCAAACAGTTTTATGGAGCAAAGCACAATTTTTTTTTCCTGATGCCATTTTGTTGTTTTTCTCACCCTCTTCAGAATTCAAGGAAATTTTTGAACTCTTCGACCGGACTCCGAAGGGCGAACTGAAGATCACCTACGCGCAATGCGGGGACGTCCTGAGATCCTGCGGTCAGAATCCCACTCAGGCAGAAGTCCATAAAGTCCTTGGACGCCCAAAACCAGACGGTCAGTGAATCCCTTCTCCATGGGGTGGAACGATTGGCAAACGGAGGTTTTTGGAGAGTTGATTGCTTAACGACTGCAGTGTTTGTTCAATAACTGCAGTGTTCACTTAACGACTGCAGTGCTGGCTTAACAACTGTAGCAATCACTAAATACCTGCAGCACTCACATAACAACTGTGGTGTTCACTTAATGACTGTGGTGTTTAATTACTGCAGTATTCCCTTAACGACTGCAGCGTTTGCTTAATGACTGCAGTGTTTGCTTTACAACTGCAGTGTTTGCTTAACGACTGTGGTGTTCACAATGACTGCACTATGTTTAATAACAGCAGTGTTTGCTTAACGACTGCAGTGTTCACTTAACGACTGTGGTGTTTAATTACTGCAGTATTCCCTTAACGACTGCAGCATTTGCTTAATGACTGCAGTGTTTGCTTTACAACTGTAGCAATCACTTAATGACTGCAGTGTTCGCTTAATGACTGCAGTGTTTGCTTAACGACTGCGTTGTTTGTTTTACAACTGTAGCAATCACTTAATGACTGCAGCATTCACTTAACAACTGCAGTATTTGTTTAAAGACTGCAGCATTTGCTTAACAATGGCAGTACTCGCTTAACGACTGTAGCAATTGCTTAAATGACTGCAGCCCTTGCTTATTGACTGCAATGGTGTGCCTCCATCCCTGGAGGTTTCCAATAAGAGACCGGACATCCCTTTTGTCCAAGGGAGCCCAGGGTCTCCTGTTCGAGCCGGGGGTCAGACTAGAGGACCTCCGAGGACCCCTTCTAACTCTGCCGTTATTGCGATAAGAGTTTGCTTTCCGATGTGGTGATGGGCCGTGTGGGTGAAATGCATCTTTCTCCTCTTTCGGGCAGAAATGAACAGCAAGATGCTGGACTTCGACACGTTCCTGCCTATGCTCCAGCACATCGCCAAGACCAAAGACACTGGGACCTACGAGGATTTCGTGGAGGGCCTGCGCGTCTTCGACAAAGAAGGGAACGGCACCGTGATGGGAGCCGAACTCCGCCACGTCTTGGCAACCCTTGGTAAGGCCGCTGGCCCTGCGGGAAACGGTAGCATCGTTTTTCTCACGTAGACTTGCTTGCAAAGAGGAAGTCTTCGGCTTACGGCCGCCCACCAGAATCCCCGTTTCTAAGCAAGGCAGTTGTTCACGCTCGATTTTATAACCTTAAAAAAAAAAAATTACCAGGGTTTTAGCCACAGCCCTTAGATTTATATAATTCTGCCGACTGCCAACAGTCAAGTCTCACCAGGCTCCCGGTTGACTCAGCCTTCCATCCTTTCCCAGGTAGATAGAAGATCATTGTTGCCGTTGCTCTGAGTAGACCAACCTCTGAAGACTCAAAGACCTGCGGGAATTCAATCCAAATTTTGAATTATTTTCTTCTTCCCCTCCTGTTTTTTCTTCTCTCTCCCAGGAGAACGATTAACCGAGGAAGAAGTTGATAAATTAATGGCAGGCCAAGAAGACTCCAACGGCTGTATCAATTATGAAGGTGAGGTGGTTCCTTAAAGAGGGGACCTCCTCCTTCTGCAGTGGGGTTGCGGTCAAGCCGAGCTTTGATGTCCTCCTTGGGATTTGACCTCCTTGAAGAATGAGAGGGCAGGGGAGGAGGCAAGTGGAGGGGGGGCGTAGATTATAAATCCCTTTTATGAGAAAGATCAATAAGGGAAGACAGGATGGAATAAATGATGGCTGGCCAGTTTCTGCCCAGACGTGGGGACCAGAAAAAGTGGCCCCCTGGGATGTAAATAATTCAGGCCGCCTAAGTGATTTTAAAGTCCAGGTTATAGGAGGGGGGTGGGAATATGGAGGGGGATGTCACGCTTCTCGGAGGAAAAACACAACCTGCGAAATGTAAGGAGTGGGTGGGTTGGGTGGGGGGGAATAATACCTACTGTGACATTTTTTTGAAAGATTTTCAGGAAAATTAAAAATTTAGGGTGCTAAAAAAAAACCAAACTCCTGTTGTTGTGACCTCTCCTTGGGCAAAATGGCGCATCGGAGGACAACTGGTCTCGAACTAGGAGTGACTTAGAAAATAGGTCCAAAGCCTGGGAGCCAGGATTCTAGAGAAAATGAAATTTGGTGAAGGTACAGCCTACCCACCGCTCCTGGGAAGACAGGCTGTTGCCTCTGTGGTCATGTGATCTTCACTTGCAATCTTCCGTGACAATTTCCCAGGCAATCTAGCAATCCCTCGCTTCCTTACCTGTTTGCTAGGGAGGGGAGGGAGGGAGGGAGGAAAGAAGGAAGGGAGAAAGGGAGGAGAGGAAAAGAAAGGAAAGAAGGAAAGGACAGATGAGAAAGGAAGGGAGGGGAGAGGAAGAGACAGAGGATGGACCTATGGAAAGGAGAAGGGAACAGAGGAATAGGGAAGGAGGGAATCAAAGGAAGGAAAAGGGGAGAGGAGGGGAAGGAAGGAAAAGAGGGAGAAAGGGGAAGGAGGGAAAGAGAGGGAAAGAAAGAAGGAAGGATGGATGGACAGATGGAAGGGGAAAAAAGGAAGAGAAGGATAGAGAGGGAGGGAAGGAAAGATTTCTGATGTTTCCGCTCAGTTCCCACAATGGAAGTCATTGGGGAAGCCAGCAGGAAGTCAGAGGTCGCTCCCAGTTAAGCAGATATCTCGAAAACAACGACTCAATGGGGAAACCTGTTTCCTAGAGATGATGTAAAAAATCTGGGAGATTTGGGGATTTATAACCTGCAGAGAAAGTGATATTTTTGCAACTATTCACCCTCCCTTTCCCCCTCTCCCCCCCCCCCCCATTTATTTCAGCCTTTGTGAAACACATCATGGCGAGTTAAAATGGCAGGTAAGAGGATCCTTATCTTAATTCTTCCGTTTTGTTTACCTGCTTTCCAGTCTCCGCCTGAGAGCGGATTGAGGCTGACGTAATGCAGCCCCTTCCCCGAATTCTCTGCGTAGCAGCTCAGAAACCCACGTCCGTTGCCGCCGTTTCTCGTCCCGCCCAATGGAAGGAGATACGGGAGGTCCTTGATTTACGACAGTTCACTTAGGCCACAGGGGTCTGCAAAGTTGGCTCTTTTAAGACTGGTGGACTTCAACTCCTGGCTGGGGAACTCTGGGAGTTGAAGTCCACCAGTCTTAAAAGAGCCAACTTTGCAGACCCCTGACTTAGGGGCCGTTGAAAGTTGCAGCGGTGCGGGAAAATGTGACGTACGGCCATTTTTCACAGCTACAACCCTGTGCTCAGGGGCTCCGACGCTTGGCAGCTGACTCACATTTACGACGGTCGCAGTGTCCTGGGGCAGGGGTTCTGCTGATGCTACTGCCAGTTCATTCGCGTGTGATTTGCGTGTGCGCAGCTGCCTGTAAATAGGTCTTTGCACGCACAGAACATAAAAAATGTCCAAAAAAAACATGCCAGGGAACCGGTTCGAGGGAGTGGCCAGCCTGCCGTTCGTACCGGTTCGGCAACCCAGTTGCAATTTCCACTACTGGTTTTGCCTGAATCGGTGTGAACCGGTAGCAACCCAGCCCTGTCCCAGGGTTACGTCATCCACTTTGGCGACCTTCAGGCAACGAGGGACAAAGTCAATGGGGAAGCAGGATTTGCTTAACGACCATGATGCTAACTTACCAACCACAGTGATTCACTTAACATCGGTGGCAAGAAAGGCAAAACGGGGCGAAACTCACTTAGCCAATGTCTCACTTAACAACAGAAATCGTGGCAGCCAGAGCGAACCTCCCGCGATTATCTTCTTAATTGATTTAAACTTAAATGCTAAAAATGGAGCTGAAGCCAAAGGAATAATTGGAGGGAATCATTTCAGAGAAATCCTGAAGGAATTCGCATCCGAGACTGAAATCATACGCAGCTGTTCCTCGACTTATGACCACAACTGAGCTCAAAACTTCCATTGCTAAGCGAGTTTTGCCTCGTTTTGCGACCTTTCTTGACACAGTTGTTAAGCGAATGACCACATTTGTTAAGTGAGTCACACGGTCGTTAAGTGAACCCTGCTCTTCCCCATTGACTTTGCTAGTCACAAGGTTGCAAAAGGGGATCACGTGACACCCCCCCCCTAGGACACTGCAACCGTCATAAATATGAGTCAGTTGCCAAGCGACCGAATTTTGATGATGTAACCATGGGGATGGTGCAATTGTCATAAATGTGAAAAATGGTCATGTCCCTTTTTTCAGTGCTGTTGTAACTTAAACTTTGAACGGTCACTAAATGAACTGTTATAAATTGAGGACTTCCTGTGCTGCACAATACCTGCCCCTCTTAGTAAGATGCACCCAAGACAATTGATATCCATGCATTCAAAACTGTGATGTGGTCACAGACTAGTCCTTGGGTTACGACCACAATCAGGGTTGAAATGCCTGCCGCTAAGCAAGGTGGTTGTTAAGTGAGTCAGGTCCGACTTTGTGACTTTTTTTTTGAATCACTGCAGTTGTTAAGAGAAAAACACACAGTCATTCCCCCCCCCAAAAAACCGGGTATTTGAAGACAGAAAAAGAATTTTTTGCAACCAAAATCTTCCTTTATTGACAATTGTTGTGTCTTTCTGAAGAGGAGATTTGTGTTATATTTTTGGGGGGGGAAGTCAACAACCAGCAACTCTTTGCCCCAGTCCTGGGATGACTCAGAAACCAAGTTGATTATATAGATTTATTTTTTCTCTCCCCCTCTTGGGAAAAGTTTGACCCGGGATTTTTCCTGCGAGAATTAAAATCTGTGGGTACATTCCCTAGATAAACCGAGAGAAAACAGCTGGCTTTATCGGTTCCTGTTGTGTTGCCGGTTCTCATTATCACCTCCAGTTTCCTGGTCTTGTTTGCTTAGTGAAATCTGGAATGACTCAAGTTATGGCGGGCTCAGATTGGTGGGATGGGTTGTTATGTTTTTTTACTGGGGTCCTTATCT
This sequence comes from Rhabdophis nuchalis, assembly GCA_039707465.1. Classification (NCBI taxonomy): domain Eukaryota; kingdom Metazoa; phylum Chordata; class Lepidosauria; order Squamata; family Natricidae; genus Rhabdophis; species Rhabdophis nuchalis. The sequence goes on along the minus strand of CM077647.1, from coordinate 4,793,425 downwards.
ATCCTCCAAAGTCCCAGGGAGTGAAGGAATAAAGTGAAAAACCAGGCCAGGCATTGCTATGAAATGCAGAGATACGCTTCCCTTCCTTTCTTCCCTCCTTCTCTTTTTCCTTACTTTCATCCTTCCCTCCGTCTTTCATTCCTTCCTTCTTTCCCTCCTTTTCCCCTTTCCCTGTCTTTCTCTTTTCAATCTTCCTCCATTCTTTTCCTCCATCCCTCCATCTTTCCTTCCTGCCTCCCTCCCTCCCTTCCTTGTCTCTTTTCCTCCTCCTTCTTTTCTTTCCTTTTTCTTTCTTCTGCCATCTCTCTTCTTTTTCTCTGATCCCTTCCTTCCTTTCGCCCACTCTCCCTTCCTTCTTTTCCTTCGTCCCTCCCTACTTTCTTCTCTTCTGCCTATTTCTCTTCTCCTTCTTCCTTTTTCCCTTTCCTTTTCTTCTCCTTCTTTCCTTCCTTCTGTTTCTCCATCCTTCCCACTCCCTTCATCCCTCCTCCCCCTTTCTTCCACCTCTCTTCTCCTCCTTCTCACTCTTTCTTCCTTCTTCCCTTCCCTCCTTCTTCCCTTCTGTTTCTCCATCCACTCTCCCTTCTTCCGCCTTTCTTCCACCTTCTCTTCTTCTCCTTCTCCTTCTTCCTTCTTCTCCTTCCCTCCTTCTTCCCTTCTGTTTCTCCACCCTTCACTCTCCCTTCTTCCCTTCTTCTTCTTCTTCTTCTTCTCCTTCCCTCCTTCTTCCCTTCTTTCTCCGTCCCTTCTTCCCCCTTCTCTCTCTCTCTCCCCTCCTCCTCCTCCTCTTCTCCTCCTCCTCCTCCTCCTCCTCCTCCTCCTCCTCCTCCTCCTCCTCCTCCTCCTCCTCTTCTCCTCCTCCTCCTCCTCCTCCTCCCCTCCTCCTCCTCCTCCTCCTCCTCCTCCTCCTCCTCTTCTTCTTCTTCTTCTTCTTCTTCTTCTTCTTCTTCTTCCTTCTTCCTTCTTCCTTCTTCCTTCTTCCTTCTTTCCTTCCATCCACCTTTCCCTCCCCTTCCCTTGGAACCATGCCACAATTACTTCTTATAGTCTCCGGCTGACTCCTTTTTGCCCCTCCTGGATGCTGGCGGGGGTGGAGGTGGGGGGTAGGGGTGGGTGGGGGTCCTGGCTAGGCCAAGGGCTCTCCTCTGCCTTGAACCCACAGCCGAACCCACAGCTCCGGTTTGCTTTGCAGAGGTTGAATGTTTGTGTTTGATTGTGGGTCCATTGTTGTGTCTTCCCCGAAAACTCCGGGAGGCTCAGCCCACCCACAGATCCCGCTCGGTGCACAGGTCGCAACAACAACAGGAGTAGAGGCAGCAACTTGCTTCCTCCGCTTCCCCCCCCCCCCCCCCCATCCAGTGCTCACCCGTCTCCACGCCTGGAAAGGCTCCAGCTGAGAAATTGGCCATTTTCCCAGGTTTTAAGAGTTTTCAAGTCCTGACTGGGAGTGATTTGGAGAAAATGTAAATTTAGTGCTTTCCTTCTCTCTCTCTCTCTTTCTCTCCCTCCATCATCTTCCTTCCTTCTTTCCTTCCTTCCCTTCCTTCTCTTTCTTTTCCTTCCTGCCCTTCCTCCTTCCTTTCTTCCTTCCCTCCCTCCTTCTCTTTCTTTTCCTTCCTTACTTTTGTCCTTCGCTCCCTCTCTGTTTTATTCTTCTTTCTTATCTTTCTTCCTCCTTCCTTTTCTTCTTTCCTCATTCGGTCCCTCCTTCCTTCCTCCCTTCTTTCTTTTTTTTCTTTCCTTCCCTCCCTCTCTATGCCTTTGTCTTTCTTTCTTCTTTTCTTTTCCTTCCTTCCTTCCCTCTTCCCTTCCCTTCCATCTTCCCTTCTCTTCTCTTCTCTTCTCTTCCCTTCCATCTTCCCTTCTCTTCTCTTCTCTTCAATTCCCTTCCATCTTCCCTTCCCTTCTGGATGATGAATACCTATTTTTAGTCCTCAACCTTCAATCACAATTAGGGCCTGAATTTCCGTTGTTAAACAATACAGTTGTTAAGTGAGTCACTGCTATTTTTACAACCTTTTGCACCACAGTTGATTAGCAAATACCTGGAACCCCAGGGAGTGAAGTTGGAGTGGTGGAAGCTCAGGGAGCATAGTAAACATGGAGTAGTGAACTGAGGAAAGTGGAGGAAACATGAACTGTGAAGTATGGAGTAGACATGAAGTAGACTCTACCTAGTAGTATGTTGGCTAACTCTTCGTCTTTTGGTTTTCAGGATTGTTTACTTCCTTACTGGACAGAGGTTTTGGATGTCTTCGGGTGGACTTCTATCCTTCTGGAACAGGATTTTAAACTCCTCCTAGTTACTCCTCACTCCAACCCTACTATCTTTTCCTGTCCTTCCCACCTGATTCCTCTGCGGCTACCAACTTGCAAATTGTATCTCCCCAGCCTCTGAGGAAGAATTCCCCTACTCCTCGTGGGGACCTTGCAACATCTAAGTTCTCTGCAGACGCAATTGGCAATTACATTGCCTGTACTATCTGTAGTAGTGAATGAGTTGTTTACTACTCTGAAAATTGGTCCTTGAAACGATTAAAAGTGCTGAATATGACCCTTTCGTGTATCTATTAAACCTACCTGTTAGTAGTAAAATAATTATTACTATAAACAACCTCCCTATTGTATCTACCTGATCTACCTATACATGGTCTACCTGTACTAGTAAATGAATGTATTCTGAGAAATTATCCCTGCAATTATGAACAATAGTAACAGTCCATCCATATCTATTACATCTACTGCACATAATACTAAATAAGTAGCTTACCACTATGAGTAGCATTTCTTCTATTAATAATTTCAACCATATTCCACCTATTACATTTATTACTGTAATAATACATGATTAGCTTACTACTATGGAAAATAATCCTGGTAACTTAATAGTTTTCACTATGATCCACCCATATCCCTATTACATTTTCCTGTAGTAATAAATGAGTATTTTAGTTCTAGGAATAATAAGCCTTATAACTATTAATGGTTTTAGCTACAATACATTGATTATATCTACCACCAGCAGTAATAAGTATGAGCAACAATCATCCTAAAAGCGTCAACTACAACTACATGTTTACACCTACTACCAGTAGTAGTAAATGACTAGTTTATTGATATGAGTAATAATCCTTGTAACTATTAATGGTTTCTAGTGCAATATCATACACGCTGATTGCATCTCCTACCTGGAGTAACGAATGAATAGTTTACTACTATGAGTAACAATCCTTGTAAGTAGCTGCTATGTTTGGTGAGTGGATTAGAGTTTCCCCATATTTTTTGCAAATCTTTTGGAAAAGTTGAGCAAACGTGGTGCAAATGTTGGAGGATGCAAAATTTTGTGTACCTGTGTTTGTGTGTGTGTGTGTTGGTGTGTCATTGTGCAAGACAATGGCTGAGGCAATGGATGCAGTGTTGTGGTTGTAAGCATTCAAAGTTGCACCATTCATATCACAAAACTCAATTTGCACCTAGGCTTATTCAGATTAAGTAGTCCTCGAATCGTGACTGTTTCCTAAGCGACCGATTAAAGCTAGGTCCGACGTAAAAAAGCCGGACTTACAACTTGGATCCTTTCTGACAGTCACAAGCACCCCACTTCACGGCACTAGTGAATGATGGTGTTCCCACTTATGCCTGCTGTGTTTGCTTAATGACCTCTGCAAAAAGTCATAAAAATGAGGTCAGTTCTATGACTGACCTGTTTTACAACCGTCGCAACTCACGACTGCAATGGGCAGGCTCCACGATGGTCGTAGGATGATCCCTTCTGCCCTGGGAACAAAATGGGACCCCAGCTGTGCTAAAGGAGGCAAAGAACTCTTAATTTCTCCCTTAATTATGACCCACTGTCTTGGTTGACCCAACATAGAGGCCGTTCACACAACTCCCCCTCCCTCTTTCTGGGCCTCTTTGCAGGGGGAGGAATTTTGGGAGATCCTGGCTTAAGAAAGGTTTGCAAATCTTGTGGCTGATTGCTAAACCCTGAATAGGGAATAGGGGTGGTCCTTCCTTCCTTCCTTTTCTTTCCCTCCTTTCCCCTTTCTTTCTCCTTCTTTTCTTCCTTTCCTTTCTCCTTCCTTCCTTTTCTTTCCTATCCTCCATTCCCCTTTCTTTCTCCTTCCTTCCTTCCTTCCTTCCCTCCTTTTATCTCTCTCCTTCTCTTTCTCCTTTCTTCCTTTTTGTCTTTTCCTCACAATCCATACAGTACTTCCTTTATTTTTTTTCTTGCTTCTTTTTATATCCTTCCTTTTCTTTTCCTCCCTCCCTTCCCTTTCCTTTCTCCTTCCTTCCTTTCCTCCTTTTCTCTCTATTTCCTTCTCTTTCTCCTTCCTTTGTCTTTTCCTCACATTCCTTTACAGTGTTTATTTTCCTTTCCTTTAGTTTTTTTCCCTTCCTTCCCTCTCTCTTTTTCCTTCCTTTTCTTTCCCTCCCTCCCTCCCCTTTCTCCTTCCTTCCTTTCCTCCTTCCTTCTTTCCCTCCTTCCTTCCTTCCTTCTCCATTTTGCAAATTATTACCATAGGTCTTTCTTAAGAGGTGTCCAATCTAAACCACGTCCCATAGTCCTCAACTTACTATGATTCGTTTAGTGACCTTTTGCACTGAAAAACTCACCTATGAACAGTTTTCACACGACCATGGTCACAATTCGGACGCTTGGCAACTGACTCCTATTTATGACGGTTGCAGTGTCCCAGGGGTCACCGGATCCCCTTTTGCAAACTTCTGAACAAGCAAAGTCAATGGAGAAGCCGGATTCACATAATGACCGTGTTACTCACTTAACAACGGCAGTAATTTGCTTAGAATAAACAGCCTCTGGAAAATGGGGAGGGGCCCCTTTAACCATTGCTCAGCCGATCAGTGGGAAATTCTGGTTCTTTCCCACGAAATCCACAGAAAAGGTGAAATGATGGATGGATGAAGAAGGATTTCAGCCCACGAAGCTCCCTGGTGGCCCCTTAAGGTTTTGGGTCTTCACTGAAATTGTGCGTCTCTTGTGGGTCTGTTGCGTTCTTCGTGGAATCACAACGAGAGGGCTGGCCTGTCAGATCGGTCCTCTCACCCTACAAGGGAGGAAGGTGAGGGGGCAAATTGTGGGGGGAGGGAGGGAGGAAGGCAAGAAGGCAGACAGAGAGAAAAAAGAGAGGTTGACAGACAGAAGGGACCGGAAAGTTGGAGACCCACAGACAAACAGGAAAGAAAGAAAGAAAGAAAGAAAGAAAGAAAGAAAGAAAGAAAGAAAGAAAGAAAGAAAGAAAGAAAGAAAGAAAGAGAAAGAAAGAAAGAAAGAGAAAGAAAGAAAGAGACAGACAAAAAAGATAGAAACAGACAGAAAGAAAGAATAAGGAAGATTGATACAAACAGATGAACAGGAAAGGTAGGAAGGAAGGAAAGAAGGAAGGAAGGAAGGAAGGAAGGATAGACAAAGAAAGAAAGAATTGACAGACAAAGAAAGAAAGGAATAAAGAACAAGCAAGATTGAGAGATGAAAAGAAAGAGAGAGTGAGAGAGAGAAGAAAGAATCAAGACAAACAAGAAAGAAAGAAAGAAAAAGGAAGGAAAAAAGGAAGGAAGGAAGGAAAAGAAAGAAAGAAAGAAAGAAAGAAAGAAAGAAAGAAAGAAAGAAAGAAAGAAAGAAAGAAAGAAAGAAAGAAGAGGGAGGGGGACAGGAAAAGAGAAGCTAAAAACCCCTTAAGAATTCCCCAAGAGGGACCCTCTCCTCTCTCCCCTATTCTGCATTCTTGGCAGCCCCTCCAAATTCTTCTCCCCCCCCCTCCCTTTGTCCCAGGGGCCCTGGCATTCCAGTAACTTGACACCCCACCCGCCAACTCCCCCAGCCTCCATCTCCTTCCCCTCTTGACCTGTTGAGTTATTTTGGGACGCTGGGCTCTGTCCCCCTCCCCAAGGCCCTTGACCTACGACCCCCCAATTCCCCCCTGCTTCCAAAGTATCTCCTCCCCCCTCCCAGCCCCTTCTGGGCCATCTCCATCCACCCAAGAGGCATGGATGCATTGTCCCATCTAAGGCCCCCATCGGGCCGATATTCTGAGCTCTGGAGTGATGGGCACAGCTACACACCAACCCTGGGTGTGTTTTGCGTCCAAGAAGCCATTGTCCTCTGAAGGAGCTAAAAATAAGTTTGGACATCCACTCTCCATGGATTTGAAGGCATCTCTTGGTCCTTTGCAAGGACAATTAAGGGGTCACCACAATGTCCCTCCTGTTGTCCTGTCACTCATCTTCCCTGCCCCCCAAAGATTCCTGGTTTAGCAATCCCCACAAGCCCGCCCCCCCCCACTTCACTATGTTATACGCAGGTAGTCCTCGACTTACGACCATATCCGAGGCCGAAATTTCTCTTGCTAAGCGAGGCAGAGTGAATCACTGCAGTCGTTAAATTAGCCACATGGTTATTAAGCGAACCTGGGCTTCCCCCATTGACCTTCCTTGTTCAGAAGGTCACAAAAAGGGGATCAGGTGACCCCGGGACACGGACGTCGTAAACATGAGTCAGCTGCAGAGGGTCCAAGGGTGAATTATCCTTGAATGGCGGCTCGCTTAGCAGACGCCTGAAATTGCAAAGACACTGAAAAAGTGGCTGTTGGCCGGTCCTCTCACTTACGACGGTCGCAGCATCCCCAGGGTCACCTGATCAGAATGCTTGGAAACCGGCATGAATTTGCGACAGTTGCAATGTCCTGGAGTCATGTGACGTCTTGCTTTATGACCGTCATAACTCACAACTATTACGGTCGTAAGTCGAGGACTACCTGTAGTGGAGCTAGAAGAAGGTCGGAGGACTGAAGGAAAGAATGTCCTTGGATAATGTTTTGGTTGAGAAATCAGGAGAAACAAAGGGAAATTTTAACTATAGATAGTCCTCAATTTACAGTCACTTGTTTAGTGACCGTTCAAAGTTACAACGGGACTGAAAAAATTGACTTAGGACTGTTGCAGCATCCCCATGGTCACAAGCCGACAGGCAAGCCCAAATTCACTTAACGACAGTGTGACTAACTTAACAAGGCAGTGATTCACATAACGACTGTGGGAAGTAACGTCGTAAAATGGGGAAAAACTCTCTTAAGAACTGTCTCATTTAGTGATGGAAATTTTGGCCTCAATTTTGGTCGTAAGCTGAGAACCACTTGTGTACAATATATAAGCAACTGGACATGATTGGAAGGAAGAAATATCATCAAAATTAGGAATTCATAAACTCAGGTGGTGGCTACTCACAAATCAGGTTGGTCTGATTCTTGGAAGTCAAGCCATTCTGGATAATCCTTCCTTCCTTTCTTCCTTCCTTCCTTCCTTCCTTCCTTCCTTCCTTCCTTCCTTCCTTCCTTCCTTCCTTCCTTCCTGTTTCTCTGTTTGTGTCAATCTTTCTTATTCTTTCCGTTTGTCAATATCTTTTTTTTGTCTGTCAATCTTTTCTTTCTTTCTTTCTTTCTTTCTTTCTTTCTTTCTTTCTTTCTTTCTTTCTTTCCTTCCTTCCTTCCTATTTCTCTGTTAGTGTCCAACTTTCCTATTCTTTCCATTTGTCTGTCAATATCTTTTTTCTGTCTGTCAATCTTTTCTTTCTTCCTTCCTTCCTTCCTTCCTTCCTTCCTTCCTTCCTTCCTTTCTTTCCTTCCTTCCTTCCTGTTTCTCTGTTTATGTCAAACTTTCTTATTCTTTCCGTTTGTCTGTCAATATCTTTTTTCTGTCTATCAATATTTTCTTTCTTTCTTTCTTTCCTTCCTTCCTTCCTTCCTTCCTGTTTCTCTGCTTGTGTCAAACTTTCTTATTCTTTCTTTTTGTCTGTCAATATCTTTTTTCTGTCTGTCAATCTTTTTTTCTTTCTTTCTTTCTTTCTTTCTTTCTTTCCTTCCTTCCTTCCTTCCTTCCTGTTTCTCTGTTTGTGTCAAACTTTCTTATTCTTTCTTTTTGTCTGTCAATATCTTTTTTCTGTCTGTCAATCTTTTTCTTTTGCTCTTCCTTCCTTCCTTCCTTCCTTTCCTGTTTGTCTGTCTCTGACAATCTTTCTTGTTCTTTCTGTCTGCCTGTCAATCTTTCCCTTCCTTCCTTCCTTCCTTCCTTCCTTCCTTCCTTCCTTCCTTCCTTCCTTCCTCCTCCCCCTCCCCTTGTCTATGTTCTCATTATCCTTCTTCTCTTCCTCCTCCTTATCCTTGTCTGTCTTCTCCTGCCAGTCCTCCGAAGGTCATCTAGACGGAGAGCCATGGACTTGCTGGGGCAGTTGATGGGCCCCTAGTCAAAGAGGCCTCTGGACTAGATGGTCCAGGGGGGTTGAGTGCAGCAGCTTCTGCTTTCCCTTGTTCTGCCCTTCGTAGATCCATCTTCACAAAAATAAACAACCAACTGGGCGCTTGTCAGGAGGACCCCAAAGCCGACCCCAAAAGCTGGATGGACTCTCTTACTTGGGAAAACAGAAGGAACGTCCTTCTGTCAAAGCTTGGCTGACTGGAAAACCAAGCAGAAGCCTTTCCTGAAACTGAAGTCCTTGGGTGGTGGGCCTCCCACTGAGCTTGACCTCCCTCCTTCTCCTCCTTCCTGGTGGCATCCATGCCTCCTTGAGCGGCTGTGGGAAGGGAGAGCTTGGGTAGACCATCAAGGGAAGCCATGAGAAGATGAGGTCAGAGGTTACATCCATAAAGTGCCTGGGAGACTGAATCGGGCAAGGCACGCTGACCTCTCTTGGTGGGCTAGATGTCGTCTCAACAGCTTGTGGTCCAGCCGGCGGCCTCCAAACTAGACATTTATCTGGAATGGAAAGTCTCCACGAGAGGCCTTCAAGGTTACCAAAATAGCTTTGGAAGAAACGGATGTGACAAGTGACAGAGCTATCTCTCTGGGCAGAAGGATGACATCTGCTCGTCCAGTCACAATCCTTCCCCAGCTGTTGTTGTTTCTTTAGTCATGAATGAATGCATAAATGGAGGGAAGGAAGGAAGGAAGGAAGGAAGGAAGGAAGGAAGGAAGGAAGGAAGGAAGGGGGGAGGAGGAGGAGGAGAAGGAAAAAGAAGAGGAGGAGGAGGAAGAGGAAGAGGAAGAGGAAGAAGAAGAAGAAGAAGAAGAAGAAGAAGAGGAGGAGGAGGAGGAGGAGGAGGAGGAGGAGGAAAAAGAAGAGGAGGAGGAGGAGGAGGTGGAGGAGGAAAAAGAAGAGGAGGAGGAGGAAGAGGAAGAAGAAGAAGAAGAAGAAGAAGAAGAAGAAGAAGAAGAGGAGGAGGAGGAGGAGGAGGAGGAGGAGGAGGAGGAGGAGGAGGTGGGAGGAGGAAAAAGAAGAAAAGGGAGGGACCAGGAGAAGTAGGAAGAAGAAGAAGAAGAAGAAGAAGAAGAAGAAGAAGAAGAAGAAGAAGAAGAAGAAGAAGAAGGGGAAGGGAAGGGGAAGGGGAAGGGGAAGGGGAAGGGGAAGGGGAAGGGGAAGGGGAAGGGGAAGGGGAAGGGGAAGGGGAAGGGGAGGAGGAGGAGGAGGAGGAGGGAGGAGGAGGAGGAGGAAGAAGAAGAAGAAGAAGAAGAAGAAGAAGAAGAAGAAGAAGAAGAAGAAGAAGAAGAAGAAGAAGAAGGGAAGGGGAGGGAGGGAGGAGGAGTAGAAGGAAGAAGAAAAAGAGGAGGAGGAGGAGGAGGAGGAGGAGGAGGAGGAGGAGGGAGAGAGAAAGGCAGGAAGGAAGGAAGAAGGAAAGAAAGAACAAGTCAACATAGATTTCTCTTTCAATCACTGTCAATCCAAGTTCTTACAGGTAATTCTTGAATTACGACCACAACTGAGCCAAAAATTTATGTGGCTAAACGAAACAGGGGTTAAGTAAATTTTGCCCCCTTTTGCATCACTTCTTGCCACCGTGTTGAAGTGGTCACGCGGTCGTTAAGTGAACCTGGCTTCCCCACGGGTTTCTTTTCGGGAGACCACCAAAGGGAACCACGTGACTCTGGGACACGGCAACGGTCACAAATTCGAGTCGGTTGCCAAGTGTCCCAATTTTGATCACGTGACCCTGGGGATGCTGCAATGGTCGTAAGTGTGAAAAACCTGTCCCAAGTCACTTTTTTCAGTGCCGTTCGAGTGGTCACTAAACGAGTGGTTGGAAGTTGAGGATTACCTGTATTATGATTTGTTGTTGTTGTTGTTGTTAGTATTTGCGTTTGTAATGCATGCAAAATTACACTCAGGAGAAAAATAATAAGAAAAGTAATAAGAAAAGATAAATAAATTAAAACAGGGAGCCGTTTTTGTACAGTGTTTTTATCTGAATATTGGAAAATGCAGGCAATGTCCACCCCTAATTGTCGAGAGCTTCGCTTCGGGCAACAATTGTCATTTTGCTGTTCGAAAAGGCGTAAAAATTGCTCTTCTGTTAAGGAGAGATGGACGGATTTTTCCCCCCCGCAGGGCAAGAGAAGTAAACGTATTTTCCAAAGCCCCCGAAGAAGAACGGACGGATGGAAACTCACCCAGGAGAGAAGAAACCTGGAATTAAGGAGAAACATCCTGACAAGGGAGGACAATGGAACTGCTTGCCCCCAGAGGTTCTGGGCGCTCCTCCATCATTGGGGTTTTTGGTTCTTTTTTAAGAAGAGCCTGGACCATCACTGGTCTGAAATGGTAGAGGGTCTCCTGCTTGAGCAGTGGGGTGGATTAGATGACCTCTGAGGCACCTTCCAACTCTGCTTTTCTGTTATGTCCACTGGCCCAAAGCCACCCAGCCTAAGGCAGGACTAGAACTCACCGTCTCCTGGTGATTGGCCCAAAGCCACCCAGTTGGCTTTCATGCCTAAGGCTGGACTAGAACTCTCATCTCCTGGTGATTGGCTCAAAGTCACCCAGCTGGCTTTCATACCTCAGGTGGGATTATAGCTGGGCCCTTTTTACCATCCACTCATCGGAGAAACAGCAATGGACAACCGGCTAACTTATCGGAACCAGGTTAAGGTTAAGCCATTTCTCCTGTTTTTACCTAGCCCGGTTCAGTACATTGTCTGAACGCCGCCTGGTTCCCTCTTGTGGCTTCTTTACCTGTAAAAGTCGCTTTATTCTTGTAAGGTTGGAGAATACGTTGAGACCCATAGAAGTTAGAGAAAGCATCCAAGTGAGAAAGAGCCAAACCAGAGACTTAAATGGAGGCTTGAATAACAATCAGCATTAAATCTTTGATCAAAGCTTAAAGACACGCTGGTCAGTTGTTCCCCACATACCCCAAGGATATGCAGAGGAGAAGGTGTATCTCCTTTTTGTACAGTTAGAGACCTCATCCCTAGCTTTCTCAGTCTTGTGTCTTTCCCCTGTTCCCACGACTGGCCACTTGGCCCCTTGTTGTGAAGGGCACAGATCAAAGGCAGAAGAAGGGGTCAGTTTTACAGCTCCATTCTGTGCCCATAAGATTCCAAGTGGCCGGGATGACAAGTTTTGACATTCCCCAGATATTCTAGAGATCCTAATAACAGCGCCCCAGGAAGTCAGTTGCAGGGGACAAATAGCAAATGCAAGCTTATTATGTTACAAATGCAAGGTATAATATATGTGGGTTACAGCAGGGGTCTCCAACCTTTGCAATTTTAAGTCTGAAGGACTTCAGCTCCCAGAATTGGGGACCCCTGGCCCAGGCCCTGACACTGACAGCTTCGCTGGCTGGAGAATTCTGGGAGCTGAAGTCCTTCAAACTTAAAGCTGCAAAGGTTGGGGACCCCTGGCCCAGGCCCTGACACTGACAGCTTCGCTGGCTGGAGAATTCTGGGAGCTGAAGTCCTTCAGACTTAAAGTTGCAAAGGTTGGGGACCCCTGGCCCAGGCCCTGACACTGACAGCTTCGCTGGCTGGAGAATTCTGGGAGCTGAAGTCCTTCAGACTTAAAGTTGCAAAGGTTGGGGACCCCTGGCCCAGGCCCTGACACTGACAGCTTTGCTGGCTGGAGAATTCTGGGAGCTGAAGTCCTTCAGACTTAAAGTTGCAAAGGTTGGAGACCCCTGTACAGAAAACAAATATTAATTAACAAGTGTGTATCCTTATTACTATTCCCTTTTGTTCTGATTATTCCTTCCTCCATTTATTCGTGCTTTGCCCGCCATAAATTCATCGGTTTTAAAAGCCCATCAAGTCCTCTCTTTCTTTTTTTAACCGGGCGATTTCAGAGGGTGAAGAGGAAGGCAGCCCAGGTTCCCATCCCGTCCCAATTCCTCCCACGCTCTCCGTATTCACACAGGCTTTTGAAAGAAGCGAGTGACTCACCTCGAACCTGCCTCTTCAAAGGATTTCTAGGAATTATCGGCAAGGAGAAAATAAAAAGAGATAATTCCAGCGCATCCCCCCAAAAACAGTAATTTACCGTTTCTAAGAAATATTAAAATAAGTGTGTCTTGGTTGAAGAACAGACACGCGGGTTGTCCTCTGCTTATAACGATTCGTTTAGCGACCGTTTGAAGTTACAACAGCACTGAAATACAGGGCTACGATGATTCACTTAACAACCATGGCCAAAAGAGGTCATAAAGTACTTAACAGACAGATTAACAGAGTTGGGAAGGGACCTTGCATGTCATCTAGTCCAACCCCCTGCCCAAGCAGGAGACTCCTGATTGGGAGGCGAGAGCTCCACCTCTAGGCTACAGCAGCAATCATACTTACTGGTCTACACCCCACTGCGGGGAGGCGGAGCCTGAATTTCCAAGATGGTTCCGCCCCAGGCGCCTGATGGACCCTGAAAGGTTCCAGATGGAGCTTGGGCCATTACCTGACCCGCGCCCTGATGGAGGACCTGGTGGCTGCATGGAATATTGCGGCCACTGGGGCCTTGGACCGGGTTGCGCCTTTGCGGCCTCTCTTGCGGCAGCGAACCACCCAGTCTCCTTGGTTCTCCGAGGAGTTGAGGGTGATGAAGCGCCGCAAGAGACGCCTAGAGAGGAGATGGAGATCCACACGCTCTGAATCTGACCGAACACAAGTAAGATCCCATTTGAGGACTTACCTTGTGGCAATGAGAGTGGCCAGGCGTCAGCACGGTGCTACTCTTACCACGTCCGCAGATAACCGCCCTGCCACGCTGTTTGGGTAACCCGCTCCCTCCTTCAACAGAGGCCGCGAGAAGCCCCTTTGCAGGGCAGAGCAGAGGAATTTGGGGAGTATCTGGAGGACAAAATCGCTCAGATTCGGAGCGAGTTGGTCTCCACTGAAAGTGGTCTAGGGGGGATGTCGGAGGCCGGTCTTGAGGCACCATTCTGGGAGGAGTTTGACTCTGTTACTTCCGAAGATATGGACAGGTTGCGTAGGAGACTGAGGGCCACCTCCTGGCTTGTACTGGCATCCTGGGAGGTTTCACGAGGCTGGCTCCAGGAAATAGTGAATGCTTCCTTGAGTGAGGGGTTTTTGCCTACCGTCTTGAAAGAGGCGGTGGTGAGGCCCCTCCTCAAGAAGCCTTCCCTGGACCCAGCATTGTTAGTAAATTATCGTCCGGTCTCCAACCTTCACTTTTTGGCGAAGGTTGTAGAGAGTGTGGTGGCTCAACAGTTTCCACGTCATCTGGAGGAAGTTGATTATCTGGACCCGCGCCAGTCCGGCTTCCGGCCCGGTCACAGCACCGAGATGGCATTGGTCGCGTTGGTGGATGATCTCTGGAGGGCCAGAGATGGGGGTTGTTCCTCCATCCTGGTCCTATTAGACCTCTCGGCGGCTTTTGATACCATCGACCATGGTATCCTATTGCATCGACTGGAGGGGTTGGGGGTGAGGGGCACCGTCTTACGGTGGTTCTCCTCCTACCTCTCCGGTCGAGCGCAACTTGTATTGGCAGGGGGGCAGAGGTCGACCTCGAGACCACTCACTTGTGGGGTACCTCAGGGGTCAGTCCTCTCGCCACTCCTGTTCAATGCATATATGAAGCCGCTGGTTGACATCATCCGTGGTTTTTGGGGTAGAGTTCCACCTGTACGTGGATGACACCCAGCTGTACATTTCTACCCCAGACCACCCCAACGATGCCATCGAAGTGATGTCCTGGTGTCTGGAGGCCGTACGGATCTGGATGGGAAGCAACAGACTCAAACTCAACCCGTCCAAGACTGAGTGGCTGTGGTTACCGGCGCCCCGGTACAACCAGTTGACTCCATCACTGGCCATAGGGGGCGAACATCTAGCCCCCATGGAGCGGGCACGCAACTTAGGCGTCCTCCTGGATACCCGGCTGTCTATAGAAGATCATGTGACAACCGTGGCCAGGAGGGCGTTTTACCAGGTTCGCCTGGTGCGCCAGTTGCGTCCCCTCTTGGACCAGGACACCCTTCGCACAGTCACTCATGCGCTTGTGACGTCCCGCCTAGACTACTGCAATGCTCTCTACATGGGGCTCCCCTTGAGGTGCACCCGGAGACTACAGCTGGTCCAGAATGCGGCCGCACAGGTAATTTTGGGAGCTTCCAGATACTCCCACGTAACACCGCTCCTGCGCGAGCTGCACTGGCTGCCTGTGGCCTTTCGGGTGCGTTTCAAGGTGTTGATCACTATCTTTAAAGCGCTCCATGGCACAGGACCTAGCTATTTGCGGGATCGCATCCTGCCCCATACATCCCTTTGGCCGATTCGTTCCCACAGAGAGGGACTTCTCCGGGTGCCGTCCACTAGGCAATGCCAGCGGGTGACGCTCAGGGGAAGGGCCTTCTCTGTGGCGGGCCCAACCCTTTGGAACAACCTACCCCCCGATATTAGAACCACTACGGACCTCCGCTCCTTCCGCCAAAAAGTAAAGACATAGTTGTTCCATCAGGCCAGCCTGGCCTAATCTGTGTTCCTCGTCCCAGTCTGTAGCTTAAATTGTTTTAATTAGGTTTTAATTGGGATTTAGTTTTAATGTTTCTATAAATTTTTAGTACAGGGTTATTCGTTTAATTCGGTTTTAAATTATGTATTTATTGTAATGTTTTATATGTTCTTAAGTTTCCTGTACACCGCCCTGAGTCCCTTCGGGGAGAGGGAGCGGTTTAGAAATTTGAATAAATAAATAAATAAATAAATAAATAAATAAATAAATAAATAAAGTAGCATATGACCTTGTTTTGGCCATGGTTATTAAGTGAATCATTGCAGTTGTGGTCATTAAGTGAATCTTGCTTCCTTCATTGACTTTGCTTGTTGGAAGCCAGACAGGAAGATCACAAGAGATGTGATTTTGAGTGATCTGGAGTTGAGGAAGTCCTCAACTTACAACAGTCCATTTAGTGACCGTTTGAAGTTACATTAGCACTGAAAAAAGGGGACTTGTGACTGTTTTTCACACTTACGACCATTGCAACCTCCCCGTAGTTACTTGATCAAAATAAAGACACTTGGCAACTGCCTTGTATTTATGACGGTTGTAGTGTCCCAGGGTCACATGATCCTCTTTTGTGATCTTCTGACAAACAGAAGTCAATGGTGGGGAAGCCTGATTCACTTAACAACCATGTTACTCACTTAACTGAAGTGATTCACTTAACAACCATGTTACTACTCACTTGACAACTGAAGTGATTCGCTTAACAACCATGCTACTCACTTAACAACTGAAGTGATTCGCTTAACAACCATGTTACTCACTTAACAACTGAAGTGATTCGCTTAACAACCATGTTACTTACTTAACAACTAAAGTGATTTGCTTTACAACCATGTTACTCACTTAACAACTGAAGTGATTCGCTTAACAAACATGTTACTCACTTAACAACTGAAGTGATTCGCTTAACAACCTTGTTACTCACTTAACAACTGAAGTGATTCGCTTAACAACCATGTTATTCACTTAACAACTGAAGTGATTCGCTTAACAACTGGGACAAATGGGAGAAGGTAAAATGGAGCAAAACTCACGTGGCAACTGTTACTCATTTAGCAACATAAATTTTGAGCTCAGTTGTGGTCATAAGTGAAGGACTAACTATGTGTGACCACAGCGCACTCTAACCATTATAAATACACCTGAAGTGTCCAAATGTTGGCCATGGGGCCTTGAGGCAGTCGTAAGTGCGAGGATTGGTTGTCCCTTGTTTCCCCTTTTTTTCAATGCTGTTATAACTTTGAAAGGTCGCTTAATGAATGGTTGTAAGTAGAGGACTTCTTGTAATCCAATAGTCCAGGGGTCTGCAAAGTTGGCTCTTTTAAGAGCATAGCTGGCTGGGGAATTCTGGGAGTTGAAGTCCACCAGTCTTAAAAGAGCCAATTTTGCAGACCCCTGCAATAGTCCATTATCGCTGGGGCACTTGGCATTGGTCATTTGGGGTAGGTATTTCTGAAAATAATTTCCAAATGCAGATCGGCCCCGTTCAGCCTCCCATCTCGGAATATTTGAAATTTTGCAAATTCCTCCCTTAATCCCTGGAGCAGAAGCTTCCCTTAAAATAGAAGCTGTGCAAAAGTCATGTTCTTGGCCGCACGGATTTTGAAATTAAAAAATAGGCAGGAATTTTTTTTTGCAAAGCCAGCAAAAAAAAAAAAAAACCAGACGAAAACTTGGAACGGGTGTCCGAAGTCAGCCAAGTGTTGTCTCCCTCCCCCCTCTCCCCCCCCACCCCCCCCCGCCCTTGACCCCCCCAAAAAGGGGGGAGGGAAAAAAGAAAGCCAAATTCAACCGGATGGCCGTTCAAAACTTTTTCGAGCAGTTGAACGTAGACGAGACTCTTGCTGAACTAAATACATATTTGGGGCTAATTAGGGAGGCCGTAGATGGGGGGAAATGGATACGGATATGATGGAATTTGGGGACTCCTGGCCAACTTGAAAATCTAAAAGCATAAGAAACTGCTTCGCATTAAGGCAGATTTTTATCTGTTTACGTCTACCAGAAAACATTTTTTGTATTGCTTAGCCCGGGAATGCAGGGAGTCCTCGACTTACGACTGCAATTGGGGCCTGAAGTGGTTGTTTAAGTGAGCACGGCCAGATTTTACTGCCTTGGTTTGGCACGGTTGTTAAGCAAATCACCGCGGTTGTTAAGTGAACCATGTGGTCATTAAGTGAATCCAGTTCCCCTCCTTGACTTTGCTCACCGGAAGGTCGTAAATTAGGATCACGTGACACCCCCCCCCCCCAACCGTCGTATATACACGCCAATTGTCAAGCCCCCAAGTTTTGACCAGAATAGAGCTGGAAGGGACCTTGGAGGTCTTCTAGTCCAGCCCCCTGCTCAAGATTCTATACCATTTGAGACAAGGGATTGTCTTCCTGATGCTGCAATGGTCGTAACTATGAAGATTAGTCCAAAATCAATTTTTTAAAATTGTTGTTGCAACTGAGCGCAGTCTTTAAATTAATGGTCTTAAGTTGAGGACTGCCTATCTTCTGAATGTTTGGCCACTAAATAGGAATAGAGACAGACAGACCAATCCAGGGAGGGGGGGAAAACCCCAGTGTTTATTAATCAAGGCACAGGCAGTCCTCGAGTTACGACCATAACCCAGCCCCCAAATTTCTGCCGTTAAGTGAGACACTTGTTAAGTGAGTTTTGCCCCATTTTACGACATTTGTTGCCAAAGTCGCTAAGGGGAATCCCTGTAGTTGTTAAGGGAGCTACACGGTCCTTAAGTGAAGCTGGCTGCCCCGTTGACTTTGCTTGCCAATAGGTCGCAAAAGTGACCCCAGGACACTGCGACCGTCATAAATACGAGCCCGCTGCCAAGTGAATTTCGATCACGTCAATATGGGGATGCTGCCACCGCCGTAAGTGGGAATAACGGTCGTAAGTCAAGACATCTGTGCAGATTCGGAGAAGCCTGGGAAAGCATCTTTAGTGGCTAATCTGGCTTCTCTCTCCCACCTTCTTTCTCTGACGGCTGTGATCCACACTCTCCTTTTTTTATCTGAAATATGTTCGGGTGATCTTTAGGGGATGATCCCGCTTCGTGATTTTTCCCCCTTTTTCCCCCTGCCATTGGGGGTTCCCATGAGGCCACTAGGGGTCACACACACACACACACACACACACACCCCATGGCCTGGTCTCTGGCATGACATTCCTAGCCTGTGACGGGTTCGAGACAACGCCAGGGAGGATCAAGATGATTTGAGGACAGGGAGAATTACACACACACACACACACACACACACACACACACACACACACACGAATTCATGGTTCTTGGCTTAGATCAGCCTTGGGAGGTGGGAGGTGGGGGGACTTTGACACCCAGCATTCCCAAGCCCTCCTCCCTCCCTCCCTCCCTCCCTCCTTCCTTCCTTCCTTCCTTCATATCTCTCTCTCTCTCTCTCTCATCTACTTTTCTCACCTACCTACCTACCAGTGGTGGGTTTCTGCAGGCTCGCACCTACTCGCGAGAGCCGGTTGGTGAAATTTAGAGAACCGGTGAGAGGGGGTTCCACCGGCGTGCCTGGAAGTAAATCTGGCCCTCCGCTGCCAGTGACCCAACGGAAAGGAAAGGAAGGAAGGAAGGAAGGAAGGAAGAAAGAAAGAAAGAAAGAAAGAAAGAAAGAAAGAAAGAAAGAAAGAAAGAAAGAAAGAAAGAAAGAAAGAAAGAAAGAAAGAAAGAAAGAAAGAATTTATCATCACAATTGAGTCCAAATTTTGGCTGCTAAGCAAAAGCGTTGTTAAATGAGTTTCACCACATTTTAAAAGGTGGCCACTCCCACCCTGTCACATGACTGCCAAGCCACACCCACAAAATAGGCCACACATACAGAGGTTATAAAAATTTTGAAACCCACCACTGCTACCTACCTACCTACCTACCTACCTACCTACCTACCTAGCTACTGCTCTATCTACATAACTATCTATCTAATACAATACAATACAATAGCAGAGTTGGAAGGGACCTTGGAGGTCATCTAGTCCAACTCCCTGCCTAGGCAGGAAACCCTATACTATTTCAGACAAATGGCTATCCAACATCCAAATCAATCAATCTATCTATCTATCTATCTATCTATCTATCTATCTATCTATCTATCTATCCATCCATCCATCCACCTACCTACCTACCTACCTACCTACCTCTACTCTACTCACCTACCTAGCTACTGCCCTCTCTCTCTCTCTCTCTCTCTCTCCCTACCTACCTACCCACCCACCTACCTACGTCTGTCTGTCCAACCATCCATCTACCTACCTACGTCTACCTAGCTACCCATCCATCCATCCATATCTGTCTGTCGGTCTGCCTGCCTGCCTACCTACCTACCTACATCCACCCACCCACCCACCCACCCACCCACCTACCTACCTACCTACCTACCCACCCATTTTTCTATCATCTCTCTCTCTCTCTCCCTTTCCCTCTCCCTCTTTCTCTCCTTTTTCTCTTTTTTTCCTTTTTTTCCTTTCTCTCTCTTTTTGATAAAGTCATCCCCAAAACATTTAACTGGAGAATGCCCTAACTCAGTTGCACCTGCTAAAAGAAAAAGAAAAAGTGCTGTTCATTATAACATCTATTAATCATGCCAAAAACCCAGAGCGTCTATGCTTAAGGAATACTCATTTCCAATAAGTGCATAAAGAGAGAATTACTCATTTGGAAACTCTCCAAAATCTTCCAAAGGTGCATGATAGATCAGCCGTTAAAAGCCCCTCGATGTGAACTCCAAGTGAGATTTATTGCCAAAAACAGCTGCTAATTCCTTTCCCTGCAAGCTGTTTGTCTGAATTTGCCTCCTGAAAAATTAGGGGAGGGGGGTGGTGGAAAATACACAATACACGAGCAATTTGCAAACTCGGCTAACGTTATATGCAATTTGCTATCTCCTGTAATTCAATGCAGGGGAAAGAAATTAAGAATTTAACCCTGTGCCAGAGATGCAGTTCGCTTTCCTTTCTGGCTGGCTTGCCAGAACAAAAGGGAACATCCCTGCAACCCGAAAACAATACAGGTAATCCTCGCTTTACAACTTTTTGTTTAGTGACCGTTTCAAATAACAACAACTGAAAAGAAAATATCTTACAAACATTTTCCAAACTTCTCACTGTCATCAAAATTCAAACACTTGGTGAGGGATTCGTATTTACGACGGTCCCAAGGTCGCGTGATCCCTTTTTGCGACCTTCTGACCAGCAAAGTCAATGAGGGGGGCGGGGAAAAGCTGGATTCGCTTAACCACCGTGTGACTAACTTAACAACGGCAGTGGTTCACTTAATAACCAGGGGGGTGGCAAGCTGTAAAATGGGGCGAAATCTCATTTAACTGTCTCGCTCAGCGATGGAAATTTTGGGCTCAGTTGTGGTCGTAACCCGAGGACCACACGCAATAAGAAATCCTTCATCTCTCTCTCTCTGTCTCTCTCATCTACTCTACTCACCTATCTATCTATCTATCTATCTATCTATCTATCTATCTATCTATCTATCTATCTATCTATCTATCTATTTATCCAGAGGCGTAGCGTGGGGGGTGCAGGGGGGCCCGGCCGCACCGGGCGCAACATCTGGGGGGGCGCGCTCCAGAGACCCGACTCGGAAGCTCTCCTCCGCGGGTCTCTGGAGTTGGCGGCGGCGGCGCCTGGGTGCTCCTGGGCCGGCGAGAGTCGGGGAGCGAACAGCGGCCAGTAGGGGCCAAACCCTCCCGGGCCATCCCCCGGCTGAGGCCAGCGCCGGCTCCTCGCACCCGCCAGCGCCACCCGAGGGGGCCAGGCGAGACTTAAAGGCGCAGGTCTTTCGAAGCAACGGCCGTGCGGAGACCCTGGAAGACTCCTCCGTTCCGAGCCAGCCAGAGGAGCGGCGACCTGGGCCCCGCGGCGGCCCGGGAAGACCCTCTTGCCCCGGCTTTCGGGCCGTCGCCCTCCGTAGAAAGGAGCGTCGGGTGTCCCAGGCCCGCACCACGCAAAGGGCGCCCGCTTCTCCCCAAGTGTCGGACCCGGATGGCCGAGTGTCGGACCCGGATGGCCGAGTGTCGGACCCGGATGGCCGAGCCCTTTGGGCAGCGGCTGCCCGCCGGATCCTCGCGGGAGGTGCGTGGGCTCGACACCACAAGAAGAGTTACCTCCCCCGAGTGCTAAAATCCACGGGTTAGGGGGCGCAAATTACTTGCCTTGCCCCGGGTGCTGACAACCCACGCTACGCCACTGTATCTATCTATCTATCTATCTATCTATCTATCTATCTATCTATCTATCTATCTATCTATCTATCTATCTATCTATTTATCTATCTATCTATCCAACCCTGGAAGTCTTTAAAAAGATGTTAGATAGCCATTTGTCTGAAATGGTACAAGGTTCCTGCCCACGCAGGGGGTTGGACTAGAAGACCTCCAAGGTCTCTTCCAACTCTGCTATTGTATTGTATTGTATTATCTATCTATCTCCCTCTACTCACCTACCTACTTATCTACTCTGCTCTGCTCTACTCACCTACCTACCTAGCTACTGCTCTATCCACATATCTATCTAATACAATACAATACAATACAATAGCAGAGTTGGAAGTCATCTAGTCCAACCCCCTGCATAGACAGGAAGCCCTATACCGTTTCAGACAAATGGCTGTCCAACATCTTCTTGGTGTTGGGGCATTCACAACTTCTGGAGGCAAGTAGTTCCACTGACTAACTGTTCAAACTGTCAGGAAAGTTCTAGGTTGCTTCTCTCCTGGATTAGTTTCCACCCATTGCTTCTTGTTCTGCCCTTAAATGCTTTGGAGAATAAATAGCTTGACTCCCATTCTTTTTTAAAAGCTGTTTTATGGATTGTCAACCCAAGACAAATGCTTTTTTTTCTTTAGCCTTGTTCTCGTTCTGTTTTCCCTTCTCTAACACAAAGATGGGTGTGTCTTTGCTGATCTGCCGAGCTAGATTTAGCTATTTTAAAGTCCAATTCCAAAGGCCAACAATGTGTTATTTAATAAGTGACAATGTACCTTTGTGTTTGGCTGTCGATGCACAGAAAATATTTTGTGTTTTTCACGAGTTGGAAAAAAAAAGGAACTCTTTAGTTAATGAACTGGTGAGATTCTTTACTGGACTCAACAGGCCAAAAGAAATATGTTAACTCTGAGCAAACCGAGGAATATTGGTTTATTATTTACTATCTCGTTCTAATGTTAGGATCAGTGGTGGGTTTCAAATTTTTTAGAACCTACTCTGTAGGTGTGGCCTATTTTGTGGGCGTGGCTTAGCAATCATGTGACAGGGTGGGAGTGGCCACCTTTTAAAATGTGGTGAAACTCATTTAACAACGCTCTTGCTTAGCAACCAAAATTTTGGACTCAATTGTGATGATAAATTCTTTCCTTCTTTTTTCTTTTCTTTTTCTTTCTTTCTTTCTTTCTTTCTTTCTTTCTTTCTTTTTTCTTTCTTTCTTTCCTTTCTTCCTTCCTTCCTTCCTTTCCTTTCCTTTCCTTTCCTTCCCGTTGAGTCACTGGCAGCGGTGGGCCAGATTTACTTCCAGGTCCGCCGGTGGAACCCCCTCTCACTGGTTCTCTAAATTTCACCAACCGGCTCTCGCGAGTAGGTGCGAGCCTGCAGAAACTCACCTCTGGTTAGGATGGTAGACTAGAAACAAAAAATGTGAATGAAATGTATATATTTTTAAAAAGTTGGAAGGGGAAACTCTACGCACAATTCTGGCTTACGTTTTGACTTAATTTTTTTTTTTTTAAACAAAGAGCATATAAAATTAATGCCAACTAATAGGTCAAAACTAACAAGAAGCAGCAAAATGCTAAAAGAAAGAATTAAAACAAGCCGGATTTCTTCTGGGCAATTACAACTTCATAATTACCTCCTTATAAATACAGGGGAAAAAATTAGGTTTTTTTTTCTATTAGCCTATATATCTCCTAGACCATAATTATAAAAAAGCTAACTTTTTCTAAAGCTATTTTCTCTCATCATCAAGACCAAATGTAATTAATTTTTTGTTCTGTTTCCTGCAAAAAAAAAGGAAAAAAAAAAGTCAGTGAGGGTTTTTCCTGCCATCCATAAATGTAGATATTCTTTTTCGCTAACAAAATAAAAATATACATACATTTTTGGAGGGAAAGCCAAACTCTGATGTACATATTTATTTTTACGATTTGGTTTTACTGTGTGCGTAGAGAAAGAATAAGTCTTGTTTTAGTTTTGACCCCAGAACTCCGTTGCAGTGTGAGTTTGACCCTTTTTACAACCTTCCATGACACCGTCGTTAAGTGAATCGCCGCAGTTGTCAAATTAATCACAAGGTTGTTAAGTGAATCCGGCTTCAGGCGGTCGCAAAAGAGGATCACGTGACACCCCCCCCAGGACACTGCAACCGTCATAAATACGAGTCAGTTGCCAAGCATCTGAATTTTGATCATGTGACCGCAGGGATGATACAATGGTCATAAGTGTGAAAAAAAGTCAACCAGTCGCTTGTTTCAGACCGTGGTAATTTCAGGTGGTCACTAAATGGACGGCCGTAAATTGAGGACTACCTCTACCTCTGTCCCCAGTTAGAATTTTTAATTTTTCCCCCCTTTCTAATTTTCTCGACATCCAGCTGTACCCATTGACGTCACTGCCACAAAGCAGCCCAAAGGATAAGGAGTGGGTTGGACTAGAAGACCTCTAAGGTCCCTGATTCTCTATCGGAGCTTTCTGGGGAAATTCTATTTTAAGGCCGTTTCTGGCCCATCCAGGCAAAGACTCAAAGGTCGTTGCCTACAAACCAGCTGCTGGTTGTAAAAATTAATAAAAATTAATGATTTGGAAAGTTCATCCAGAACTAAGGTTTCCGGTATTCCCACATCTGCTGGGGAAAAACCTCGGTCCAAAGGGGTGAATGCATCCTAGGACGAGAAGGAGGAAGAGCAGAGTCCTCGTCTTACAGCCACAACGGAGCCCCAAATATCCGCCGCTAAGTGAGACAGTTGCCTCGGTTTACGACCTTCCTGCCCACCATCGTGAAGGCAATTCCTGCCATGGTTTAGAGAACCTTGCTTCCCCCACTGACCTGGCTGCAAAAGGATCGCCTGACAACCACCCCTCCCGTCCTGGGTGGGGACCGTCATAAATACGAGGCAGCTGCCGAGAGCCTGAATTCTGATCACGTGATCTGCAAGGGTCATTAAGTAATTAAAAAAAAAACACAACACCCATCAGATCCTTGTTTCAGTGCTGTTGCAACGTCGAACAGTCACTAAACGGATGGTTGTAAGTTGAGAAACACCTGCAGTGATTTTTAAAAAAATTCCTACACACACACACACTCTCTCTCTCTCTTTCTCTCCCTCTCTCTCTCTTTCTCTCTCTCTCTCTCTCTCTCTTTCTCTTCAGTGGTGGGTTTCAATTTTTTTTAGAACCTCTTCTGTAGGTGTGGCCTGCTTTGTGGGAGTGGCTTGCCAGCCATGTGACCGGGTGGGAGTGGCTTGCCAGCCATGTGACCGGGTGGGAGTGGCTTGGCAGCCATGTGACTGGGTGGGCATGGCCAACTTGCAAAATGTGGTGAAACTCCCTTAACAACGCTCTTGCTTAGCAACCAAAATGTTGGCTCAGGAACTCTGGCATTTGAAGCACCCAAGTCTTAAAGCTGTCAAGTTATAAGACCCTTGCACCCTTAACCCTTTAGAAACCCCCCCCCCAGGGGTGTTCAAACTTGAGAGCTTGAAGACTCGTGGACTTCAACTCCCAGAATCCCTCCTCTCGCTCTTCCTCTGGATGATGGGCAGACGGGCGGGGGGGGGAGGGAGCTGGAACCGGTTCTGAACGGCCCTGGACATTTGGGGAACCTCTTCTAGAGAAGGAGGCTAGAACTGGCAGGAACCGACCCCTGTATACACTCACACAACCTTTTGACAGAGACCTGACATTTCCCTCTTCCCTACATTTCTTTCATACAAACTGTGATTTCCCACACACACACATTCTCCCATCCCAGGAACTGAGATTTCTAGTTAGGCTATTTTGGGTTCTTGTTTGTGCTTCTGCTTGGTGCCGGCTGCCATCCGAGTCACTGGGAAAGCCACGGGAAGCCGACAGCAGGCCCTTGAAAGCCCCACGGGGTGTGTGTGTGTTTGTGTGTAAGGAGAGCATGCAGAAAGTGAAAGTGGGCTGATGATTCCTTATTATTTTTTTGAGGGGGGGGCAATGCAGGAGAGGAACAGTTCTTAAATGGTTTGGCCACGATTTTGCAAAACGTTGGGCCACGTCTTGCTGAGCTGGGTTGATTTCCAGTTCGTTGTGGTTAAGGACGGGGAAGGAACACAAAAAATGTGCGCACACAGAGAGAGAGAGAACAGAGTCTCATACACATCCAACACACACACACACACATGGAGGCACCAACACTAAGATTATTTTGGGTGACATTTGTGTGGGATCAGGAGGGTTGGGCGTTACATATTTGCCTTTCTATTCCTTTGCAAGGAAAAAACACAAAAAAATTTTTTTGCTAATTTGTCCAAAATAGCCTCTGTGGGCAGTGGGTTGAAGATATCCACACAAACACACAATACACACACAAACACATATACCGTGTCTCTCCCCTCTCAGGACTTTTCCACTCTTTAGATCGTCCCCCCAGGGTCTGCAAATGAGCTGAAGCCACGAGAAGAAGAGAATTTCGCTTTTTCATGCATTCCTTTTTAAAAATGTGTATCTCCTTTTTGCTTCCCAGGAGGGACAGGAAATGTATAGAAGAGGATCTTTGCAGCTCGGAGTTGAACTGGCGGGAGGGTCCCTTGGGAGGGGGGGCTGTCTCTGAGCTTGGGGATTCTCTTGCAGACCTTTCATGACCCTACTAGGGAATGTCCTCAGCGCCACAAGGGAGTGGGATTTGTGGAGAAGGAGGAAGAGGAGGAGGAAGGACTATGGGGTCCTTGGTACTTTCTGAGCGTGGTGGCTTTTGTTGCAATTGTGTGATGGGCACAACGAGACAATGGCAAGTGGGGGGGAGGCGAAGAGGAAGAGGACTATGGATCCTCCCCCCCCTCCCCCCCCTGCCCCTCCACGTCTCCACAAACCCCACTCTTGTTGGACTGTTGATGATACCTAGTTGGGTCGTGAAACGTCTGCGAGAAAAGCACCAGTCAGAAAGCACCAAGGATCCCTCCAGTCCTTCCTTCCTTCCTTTCCTTCATCCTCCTCCTTCTTTCCTTCCTTTCCTTTTTTCCTTCTTTCCTTCCTTCCCTTCCCTCCTCCCTTCCTTTCCTTCTTTCCTTCCTTTCCCTCCTCCCTCCCTTACTGCCTGTCTGCCTTCCTATCCTTCCTTCCTTCCCTTCTTTCCTTCCTTCTTTCCTTCCTTTCCCTCCTCCCTCCCTCCCTTCCCTCCTTCCTTCCTTTCCTTCTTTCCTTCCTTCCTTTCCTTCCTTTCCCTCCTCCCTCCCTGCCTGCCTTCCTATCCTTCCTTCCTTTCCTTCCTTCCTTCCTTCTTTCCTTCCTTTCCCTCCTCCCTCCCTCCCTTCCCTCCTTCCCTCCTTCCTTCCTTCCTTCCTTTCCCTCCTCCCTCCCTCCCTTCCTTCCCTCCTTCCTTCCTTCCTTCCTTCCTTTCTTTCCTTCCTTCCTTCCTTCTTTCCTTCCTTTCCCTCCTCCCTTCCTTCCCTCCTTCCTTCCTTCCTTCCTTCCTTTCCTTCCTTTCCCTCCTCCCTCCCTCCCTTCCTTCCCTCCCTTCCTTCCCTCCTTCCTTCCTTCCTTCCAGCCCTGATGATGTTCCCTAGTTGGGTCATGAAACATCTGCAAGGAAACCACCCAGCTCAGAGAGCCCCAAGGACCTCACAGTCCTTCCTCCTCCTCCTCCTCCTCCTCCTCCCCCTCTTCCGTGCTGGGTGTGATGTCCCTTTAGAGGCTCATCTCCACCCCAAGAAGACAGGTTCTCAACATGAATGGCGGAGAAGCGCATCTGGACCGTGTCCATGCGGGGACCCATTGCGCAGCCTTCGATTGGTCAGCCCTCCTCTGTGTCCGACGGCTGAGAGGCAGAGCTGCTGGCTGAGGACCAGGATGCGGTGAAAAACAGGCCTTTTACAAAGATGGACAAAATAATCCTCTGGCAGAAAAACCTCCCATGTTCTGCAAAGGCAGGGCTGAAATTCCTCCAGGGTCAGGCAGGGTGAAAATAACAGTGTGTGGGGGGAGTTACACATCTTTGGAAAACAAGCGGAGATCCACACTATCGAACAATAAAGTTAGTGAATTATTTCTCCCACCCCAAAGCGCTCGCCAGGAATTTGTTTTGTGAACAAAGTCCAATTTCATTCAGAAAAAAAAAAAATTGAGGGAAGGGAGAAGAAGGGAAAGGAAGACAAAGGAAGGAAAGGAAAAGAAAAAGGGAGAAAGGAGGAGGGGAGGGGAGGAAAAGAAAAGAGAGGAGAGGAAAGAGGGAACGAGGGAAGGGAAGGAAGATAGAAGGGAGGGGAAAGGAAGGGAAGGAAAGGAAAGAAAGATAGAAGAAGGAAAGGAAAAGAAATGAAGATAGAAGGAACGGAAAGGAAAGGAAATACAAGAAGGGAAGAGAAGGGGAGAAAGATAGAAGAAGGGAAGGAAAGGAAGATAGAAAGAAAGGAAAGGAGATACAAGGAGGGAAGAGAAGAGAAGGAAAGAAAGAAAGATAGAAGAAGGAAAGGAAGGTAGAAGGAAAGGAAAGGAAGATACAAGAGGGAAGAGAAGGAAAGAAAGATAGAGGAAGGGAAGGAAAGGAAGATACAAGAAGGGAAAGAAGAGAAGAGAAGGAAAGAAAGATGGAAGAAGGAAAGGAAAGGAAGATAGAAGGAAAGGAATGTACAAAAAGGGAAGAGAAGAGAAGAAAAAGAAAGAAAGATAGAAGCAGAAAAGGAGGATGGAAAGGAAAGGAGAGATAGGGATGGAGAAAGGAAGGAAGGGGTGGTGAAGGGAAGAGGATATGAAGTAATTCTACTCTATTGTCAGGTCTTGTTAAAAGAATCTTACAAGTCTGAAACCTGTATCTCTTCTCCCCCACCACCACCACCTTATCTTTCCAGCCCAAGAAACGAGGGAGGGTCCCTTCCGAGATGCTTCCCACTCCCCTCTTCCTTCTGTGGGCTCAGCTGCCTCTTATCTAACTCTCCGCCTTGCTGTCTCTCTTCGCCCAGTCTCCCCACCCACCCACCCTCCCACCCACCCACAATTACCCACTGGGGGCCCATCGGACTAGGTTCCCAATATATCGCTTGGGAACAATATTTCCAGTTGGATTTTGACAGGGAAAAGTTGTACCAAACCAGAGACAGGATTCCCGCTGGGGAGGTCCCAGAAGAAGACCTCTGCAGCTAGACCATCTGTGGTCAGGAGATTCTTGGAAGGTCCTGCTGAGTTTGGGGGAAGCCACCCCGTGCCAGCGTCCACGAGAAGTACATCCAAGAGAAACAAGGGTGTAATTCGGAGGAATGTTGAAACTGGAGTGGTCCTACTCCAGACGAACCATGGGATTCATTCATGAAGTTCTCCCAGGGTTTGGTAGATGGAGATGAAGCACATGGTGTGTGTGTCTGTGTGTCTGTGTGCTTCCTGATCCTGGTTTCCTCCAGGGGCTTCGGCAGGTTCTGTGGGTCAGCATGGAAAGCAGAGTCTTGGGAGTGGATCGACACCCACCCCTCCACCGCCACCGCTAAGGATGGGTCTGGTAGTCCATCCAGGTTTGACCCTTGATTGAAAGCAAAACTTCTCGTTTCAACAGAAGAACTTAATGTTGGTTTGGAAACGTGGCATGTACTTCGGAGTGGATTTGCAGACTTACAATTTAAGAAAGACTAGGGGGAGACACGATAGCAGCCTTCCAATATCTCAGGGGTTGCCCCAAAGAAGAGGGAGCCAAACTATTCTCCAAGGCACCTGAGGGCAGGACAAGAAGCAATGGGTGGAAACTAATCCAGGAGAGAAGCAACTTAGAACTAAGGAGAAACTTCCTGACAGACAGAACAATTAACCAGTGGAACAGAAGTTGCCTCCAGAAGTTGGTGGGTGGTGGGGGGTTCCATCACTGGAGGCTTTTAAGAGGAGACTTGTCTGACATAATAGAGGTTCTCCTGCTTGAGAAGGGGGCTTGACTAGAAGACCTCCAAGGCCCCTTCTGCTTCTATTCTATTCTATTCCATTCCATTCCATTCCATTATTCTATTCTATTCTGTTCTGTTCTATTCTATTCCATTCCATTCCATTATTCTCATTTCTATTCTATTCGATCTCAGACAGTTGCAATTACGGAAAGAATAATGGATTATGTGTTCTACTGGAAAATTCTACTGCAGGTTGTCAGACCTAAAATCCTAGACCTAGACGGGACGGAGGGAGGGAGGGAGGGAGGGAGGAAGGAAGGATGGAAAATAGGAAGGGAGGGAGGGAGGGAAGGAAGAATAGGGAGGGAGGGATGAAGGAAGGATAGGAAGGATGCAGGGAGGGAAAATAGAAGAAAGGAATGGAAAGGAAAAGGAAGAGAATTTTTTATTTTTTTATTTTTTTATTTTAATCACATTTATATCCCGCCCTTCTCCACAAAGGACCCAGGGCGGCGCACAGGAATTTAAAAACATACAAAACAATAAATACATAATTTAAAAATATATTAAATTAAATTATAATCCTATGCTAAAATCAAATTAAAATCTCCAATTTAAAACTATCTAAATAGTCCCAACGGGAGGTTAGGCTAGGCCGGCTTGCTGAAAAAGATGTGTCTTTAGACACTGGCGGAAGAGGCGGAGGTCGGAGATGGTGCGGAGTTCAGGGGGTAGGTCGTTCCAAAGGGCAGGGCCCGCCACAGAGAAGGCCCTTCCCCTGGGTGTCGCCAACCGGCATTGCCCAGCCGACGGTACCCGGAGAAGGCCCTCTCTGTGGGAGCGGATCAGCCGAAGGGATGTATGGGGCAGGAGGCGGTCTCGCATATAACTAGGCCCCGAGCCATGGAGCGCTTTGAAGATGGTCGTCAAGACCTTGAAGCGCACCCAAAAGGCCACAGGAAGCCAGTGCAGCTCGCGCAGGATCGGTGTTATGTGGGAGCGTCTAGGGCTCCTGTAATCACCCGCATGGCTGCATTCTGAAAATGAAAGAAAGGAATGGAAAGGGAAGGAAGGGAAGCCAAAGGAAAGGAAAGGAAAACAGAAAAAGAGAAGGGAAGGAAAAGAAAGGAAAAAGGAAGGGAAGAGAAGAGAAAGGAAAGCAAAACAGAAGATAGGAAGGGAAGGAAGATAGAAGGAAAGGAAGATAGAAAAAGGGAAGGGAAGGGACTTCAACTCCCAGAATTCCCCGGCCAACAGTCCATGTATCTTCAAACCTGTGGGGTTGAGAATCCCCTCTTTAATGGTTGAGCTTCAAACCCCACCCCCCCACCTCCGCCATCTTCCTTTCTCTCCTCTGCCCCTCTTGAACCCGAAGCCTCCAGAAGTGGTGGGAGCTCCAGGAACAGCATATGGGGTTTCCTGCCTGAGCAGGGGGTTGGGCTAGATGACCTCCGGGGTCCCCTCCAACCGTTTTTATTCTGTCCTGCTGTTATTCCGAGGACCTTCCCAAGACCCTTCAGGGAGATGATGGGATGTCTCTACAGGGGCCACCCCTTTTCCAGCACGGAAGGAGCTTGGAATTCATCCCTGGGCGTTTCTGGTGTTTATAAATTAGTCATTTTTCTAGGAAGATCCTGGCACGGAGGTTGGTTGGCACCGGGCATGGCAAAGGAAGCTGGCAACCCCCAGACACAACTGTCTCTCTCTCTCTCTCTCACCGATGGGCTGGTTGCAGGGCTACCTTTTAATGCAGAGTAGGACGCAGGCAGTGCTCGACTTACAACAGTTCATTCAGTGACCGTTCAAAGTGACAGCAGCATTGAAAAAAGTGACTTATGAACGTTTTTCACACTTAGAACTGTTCCTTCCCTTCTTCTCTCTTCTTTTTCCTTCCCTATACTTCTTTGATCTTCCCTCTTTTCCCATCTTTTCTTTTACATTCCCTTCCCTTCTTTTCCTCTCCTTTTCTTTCCCTTCTTTCCCTTCTGTTCCATTCCCTTATTTTCTCTTCCTTTCCTTTTCCTTTCCTTCTTCTATCTTTCTTTCCTTTTTTCCTTTCCTTTTTTCTCTTCCCTTCCCTTCTTCTCTCTTCCTTTCTTTTTCCTTCCCTAGCCTTCTTTGATCTTCCCATCTTTTCCTTTCCTTTCCTTTCCCTTTTTTTCCTTCCCTTCCCTTCCCTTTTCCTTTCCACTCCTTTCCCTTCTTCTCTTCCTTTTCTTTCCCTTCCCTTCTTTTCCTTTTCTTTCCCTTCCCTTTCCTTTTCCTTTCCTTTTCCTTTCCCGTCTTTTCTCTTCCTTTCCCTTCCTTTTCTTTCCCTTCTTTTCCTTCCCTTCCCTTTCTGTTCCATTCCCTTATTTTCTCTTCCTTTCCTTTTCCTTTCCTTTTTCTTCCTTTTCCTTTCTTTTTCCTTCCCTTCCTTTCCTTTTCCTTTTCCTTCTGTTCCCTTCCCTTCTTTTCTCTTCCCTTCCCTTCCTTTTCTTTCCCTTCTTTTCCTTCCCTTCAGGGCTGGCTGGGGAATTCTGGGAGTTGAAGTCCACCAGTCTTAAAAGAGCCAACTTTGCAGGGCCCTGGGGCCCTGGAGCACCAAAGAGGTGCCTAAATTCTGCAGGATGGGTAGGGGAGGGGCTCCCCAAAGGCCATTCGGGTCCCTCTCCACATTGGCAGGTGTGTTTTCACAACCAAGCCCTCGTTTACACAGCTTCCATTTCTACAACCCACAAACCGTCTTCAAACAATTCGCCCTTTTGAGTCTTGTGGGAATCTCCGTGTGACCAAAAAAGCACCAGTTTTAACCTGCTGGTGGTTTATTTCCATAATTTGCAGCCTGGCTATTTTCAGAGGGAAGAGCCTGGACAGCAAACACCAACGGACACGCATTCATTCATCCACCCCACCCCACCTCCACCCCCAGGACACTGGGATCTTCTCCACCGATGCAATTTGTGGTGAGGATAGAAGAGGATATTTGTAGCAGAGGGTTTGAGCTGTTTGGGCCCTTGGTGGCTTTCTTGCAAACGTTTCATGACCCAACTAGGGAACGTCATCAGGGCTAGAAGGGGGTGGGGAGATTGGAGGAGGAGGAATAAGAAGTCTAAGAAGAGGAGGAGGAGGAGGGATAGGAGGAGGAGGAGGACTGTGGGGACCTTGTTGCCCTCTGAGCTTGCAGACATTTCTTGACCCAACTAGGGAACGTCATCAGGGCTAGAAAGAAGTGGGGGGGGGGGTTGTAGGAAGAGAAGGAGGAGGAATAAGAAGTAGAATAATAATAAGAGGAGGAGGAGGTGGTAAATAATGACGTTTCATGATACAACTAGGGAACAGTGCTAGAAAGAAGGGGATTGTAGGACAAGAAGGAGGAGGAATAAGAAGTAGAATAGTAGTAGTAGTAGTAGTAGTAGTAGTAGTAGTAGTAGTAGTAGTAGTAGATGAACAATGATGTTTCATGACCCAACTAGGGAACATCAGTGCTAGAAGGAAGAGGGGTTGTAGGAAGAGAAGGAGGAGGAATAAAAGTAGAATAGTAGTAGTAGTAGTAGTAGTAGTAGTAGTAGTAGTAGTAGTAGTAGTAGTAGTAGTAGATGATGATGAACAATGATGTTTCATGACCCAACTAGGGAACATCAGTGCTAGAAGGAAGAGGGGTTGTAGGAAGAGAAGGAGGAGGAATAAAAGTAGAATAGTAGTAGTAGTAGTAGTAGTCGTAATAGTAGTAGTAGTAGATGATGAACAATGATGTTTCATGACCCAACTAGGGAACATCAGTGACAGAAGGAAGGTGGATTGTAGGAAGACAAGAAGGGGGAATAAGAAGTAGTAGAGGAGGAGGAGGAGGAGGTGATGAACAACGACGTTTCATGATACAACTAGGGAACATCATCAGTGCTAGAAGGAAGGGGGGATTGGAGGAGGAAGAATAAAAATAAGAAGGAAGAGAATAGGAGGAGGAGGAAAAAGACTGTGTGGTCCTTGGTGCTCTCTAAGCTTGGTTGTTATCTCACAGACATTTCATGACCTAATTAGGCAATATCATCAGCAACGTGGAGTGTGGAGTTTGCTCCTTGTGTACATACAATGGTTGGGGTGCTGCCAGTGTGGGGGAGATGGCGTTCTTCTCCTTGATACTTCCTTATTTGGAGTATTGGGTTGTTTTTTTCCTGCTTGGTTGTCTGGTGTTAATGGCAGCTGGAGTAGCCATGGTTGTATTCCCTCCTTAGCCTTTCTCATTGTCTCCTTTGATGGGCTTGTAAAGGTGGTTTATCTCAATGGGTGTTTCGATGGCGGATTTTGTCTGAATGCCAGATTCCCCAATGCTCTGGGATTTCACCTGGTCTACGGATGCTCTCGGCCATGTGCGGCCAGGTTAACAAGTTTCCATAATTACTTCTGGCAGCTAATTGGTGTTTGTGGTTCGCTTTGCTAGGTCGACCTTCGCCTGCCTCTCTTGCAGGCGCCCCTTACAACAGGTGTTGTTGAGGGAGGCTGACACACAGACAGACAATTTCAAGTAGGAGCATGGTAGACCTAGATGCCCCACCTAATCCTCACTGGTACATGAAACATCTCCAAGGAAGCAGACTTTGCACAGAGCATCAAGGAGCCTGCCCCACTCCTCCATCCATCTTCCTTTCTCTTCCTCCTCCTCCTCCTCCTCTGTTTCTTCTTACGCTTTTCTCCTCCTCCTCCTCGTTTCTCGTTCTTTTCTCCTCCTCCTTGTTTCTCCTCATTTTCTTCTCTTTCTCCTCCTTGTGTCTCCTTCTCTTCTCCTTTTCCTTGTTTCTCCTTCTCCTTTTCCTTCTCGTTCTCCTCCTCCTTGTTTCTCCTTCTCTTTCTTTTCTCCTCCTTATTTCTCCTCATTTTCTTCTCTTTCTCCTCCTTGTGTCTCCTTCTCTTCTCCTTTTCCTTGTTTCTCCTTCTCCTTTTCCTTCTTGTTCTCCTCCTCCTTGTTTTTCCTTCTTTTTTCCTCTTTCTTGTTTCTCCTCTTTCTTTTCTCCTCCTTATTTCTCCTCATTTTCTTCTCTTTCTCCTTGTTTTTCCTTTCTTTTCTTCCCATCCTCCTCTTTGTTTCTTCTGCTTTTCTGCACGCTCTCCCTCTCCTTCTTGTTTCTCCATCTTTTCTCCTCCTTTTCCTTTGTTTCTCCTTCTTTTCTTCTTCTCCTCCTTGTTTCTCCTCTTTCTTTTCTCCTCCTTCTCCTCTTCCTCATTTCTCCTTCTTTTCTCCCTCCTCCTCCTCCTCCTCCTCCTCCTCCTCCTCCTTGTTTATCCTTTTTTCTTTTCTTCTCCTTCTGCTCCTCCTTGTTTCTCCTCCTCCTCCTCCTCCTCCTCCTCCTCCTTGCACAGAAAGCATCAAGGACCCCAGAAAATTCTTCCTCCTCCTCTCTACAAATCCCCCTCCCTTCTCACACTGATGATGCAACCCTGTTTGGTCATGAAACGTCTGTAAGAAAACAACCCTGCTCAGAGACCACCAAAGACTCAAAGACAATTTATTTCTCAATGTTTCCTGCCATTCATCAGAAGAAAAGACCAGCCAGGAAGCATAGATGTTTGTTTTTATATGTTATGGATTTATGGCTTTGTTTTAGTCTGGTGATGAATGCTTCAGCCATTTGATCACTCATGCCTTTGTTTGATGATCTTAATTACTGTAAACCAATGCAAATGACCGTAAACCACTATAAACCTGCTTGATTGCGGGCCGTAGATACTCAATGAATAATTCAAACGGTTTAAGCCGTAAAATAAACTCAGTGCTATTACAACACAATCTTTCCTACTCGTTCAAAAATGCCTGTTTAAAAAAAAAATAGATGTAGGAGAATGTGCTAAGAAGCGAGATAGGCAGGAGGTTTAAAAAAAAAGAGAGAGAGAGAAATAAATTTAAAAGTTTTTAAAAGTCCCAGTTACAGCTGTGCTGAAACCCCTAATCCTTGGCATTAAATTAATTTAAAAATCACCGTGAATCTTGTTTAATTGGTCATGCCAGGCAGCTAAAGGGTTTGTTGGAGAATCTAAAAGAGCAAAATTTAACCTCCTACATATACGATGCCACTTGTTTGTGCGTGGTTGTGCGTGGTGCACAAAAATGCACATTTCATGCAAAGCTGTACATTATGCACAAGTAGGCATGCGTGGTGCACAAAAATGCACATTTCATGCAAAGCTGTACATTATGCACGAGTAGGCACAAGTAGTCCCCGAATTATAACAGTTCATTTAGTGTCTGTTCAAAATTAGAGCAGCACTGAAAAATATAAGATCATCCTTACTGTCATTTTTTTTTTTTTACAGTGGGAACACTAGCATGCATTAAAAATGAAATTCGGTTGCCTTCTCTCAAAATGTACAAATACATAACGCACATATAGATATAGATCTATCAGTGGTGGGTTTCAATTTTTTTTAGAACCTACTCTGTAGGTGTGGCCTATTTTGTGGGCGTGGCTTGGCAGTCATGTGACAGGGTGGGAGTGGCCACCTTTTAAAATGTGGTGAAACTCATTTAACAATGCTCTTGCTTAGCAACCAAAATTTTGGACTCAATTGTGATGATAAATTCTTTTTCTTTCTTTCTTTCTTTCTTTCTTTCTTTCTTTCTTTCTTTCTTTCTTTCTTTCTTCCTTCCTTCCTTCTTTCCTTCCTTCTTTCCTTCCTTCCTTGGAACCCCCTCTCACCGGTTCTCTAAATTTCACCAACCGGCTCTCGCGAGTAGATGCGAGCCTGCAGAAACCCACCACTGAGATCTATATACCTGTATTTTTTGGAGTATTAAGACACACTTTTCCCCCCACCCAAAAGAGGGTGAAAATGCGGGGGCCTCTTATACACTGAATGTAGCCCCACCCACCCACTGGCCTCTGCCTCCCAGCCATTTACCTCTTTGCAGCAAAAGGGGGCTTCAAATAAGCCTGTAACAGCTGATGATTGGGAGAAATTGAGAGTGAAACTTGCTGTTTGCTCCTTGTGGCAAATTGCTGGGAGGCAGATTCTTTTTTCCCCTTGTGCTAATCAGGCTGTTTGCTGCAAGGAGGTACGTCAGTGACTATAAATGCCTCTAGAATGTTCAAACTATTAGACTTATTTCTTAAAGAGTTATTATTGTTCTAGACCAGGGGTCTCCAACCTTTGCAACTTTAAGTCTGAAGGACTTCAGCTCCCAGACTTCTCCAGCCAGCAAAGCTGGCTGGAGAATTCTGGGAGCTGAAGTCCTTCAGACTTAAAGTTGCAAAGGTTGGGGACCCCTGGCCCAGGCCCTGACACTGACAGCTTTGCTGGCTGGAGAATTCTGGGAGCTGAAGTCCTTCAGACTTAAAGTTGCAAAGGTTGGGGACCCCTGGCCCAGGCCCTGACACTGACAGCTTTGCTGGCTGGAGAAGTCTGGGAGCTGAAGTCCTTCAGACTTAAAGTTGCAAAGGTTGGGGACCCCTGGCCCAGGCCCTGACACTGACAGCTTTGCTGGCTGGAGAATTCTGGGAGCTGAAGTCCTTCAGACTTAAAGTTGCAAAGGTTGGGGACCCCTGGCCCAGGCCCTGACACTGACAGCTTTGCTGGCTGGAGAATTCTGGGAGCTGAAGTCCTTCAGACTTAAAGTTGCAAAGGTTGGGGACCCCTGGCCCAGGCCCTGACACTGACAGCTTTGCTGGCTGGAGAATTCTGGGAGCTGAAGTCCTTCAGACTTAAAGTTGCAAAGGTTGGGGACCCCTGGCCCAGGCCCTGACACTGACAGCTTTGCTGGCTGGAGAATTCTGGGAGCTGAAGTCCTTCAGACTTAAAGTTGCAAAGGTTGGGGACCCCTGGCCCAGGCCCTGACACTGACAGCTTTGCTGGCTGGAGAATTCTGGGAGCTGAAGTCCTTCAGACTTAAAGTTGCAAAGGTTGGGGACCCCTGGCCCAGGCCCTGACACTGACAGCTTTGCTGGCTGGAGAATTCTGGGAGCTGAAGTCCTTCAGACTTAAAGTTGCAAAGGTTGGGGACCCCTGGCCCAGGCCCTGACACTGACAGCTTTGCTGGCTGGAGAATTCTGGGAGCTGAAGTCCTTCAGACTTAAAGTTGCAAAGGTTGGGGACCCCTGGCCCAGGCCCTGACACTGACAGCTTTGCTGGCTGGAGAATTCTGGGAGCTGAAGTCCTTCAGACTTAAAGTTGCAAAGGTTGGGGACCCCTGGCCCAGGCCCTGACACTGACAGCTTTGCTGGCTGGAGAATTCTGGGAGCTGAAGTCCTTCAGACTTAAAGTTGCAAAGGTTGGGGACCCCTGGCCCAGGCCCTGACACTGATAGCTTTGCTGGCTGGAAAATTCTGGGAGCTGAAGTCCTTCAGACTTAAAGTTGCAAAGGTTGGAGACCCCTGGCCCAGGCCCTGACACTGACAGCTGTGCTGGCTGGATAATTCTGGGAGCTGAAGTCCTTCAGACTTAAAGTTGCAAAGGTTGGAGACCCCTGTTCTAGACAGCTTAACAAAATGAAGACGGTTTTTAAAACAAATGTTTGATCTGAAGAGGCCCAGCGTTTTTGTTTTTAAAAGTGCAATTCTTTTAAAGAGCAGAGACGAGCTATACTTCCAGAAAGCCACATCAATTTTAACCACATCTGTACAAGTATAGTCTGAAATATAACACTACAAACAGTGTATATTGTCTGTACGGTTTGCTGTTTGTTGCAAAGAGGCAAATTGCTGGGAGGCAGATATTTTCCCCTTGTTTTCCTCTCCCAAATCTAGGTGTGTCTTATACTTCGGAGGGTTTGTTAAGATGCAGCCTGTTGTGCTTTACAATACAATACAATACAATAGCAGAGTTGGAAGGGACCTTGTAGATCTTCTAGTCCAACCCCCTGCGTGGGCAGGAAGCCCTATACCATTTCAGACAAATAGCTATCCAACATCTTCTTAAAGACTTCCAGGGTTGGGGCATTCACCACTTCTGGAGGCAAGCTGTTCCAGAGGTTAATTGTTCTCACTGTCAGGAAATTTCTCCTTAGTTCTAAGTTGCTTCTCTCCTTGATTAGTTTCCACCCGTTGCTTCTTGTCCTGCCCCCAGGTGCCTTGGAGGCTTCTTTAAAATGGCTTCTACTGTAATGGCTTCTACTGCTTTAAAATGGCTTCTACTGTACAGCGAAGTGGAGTTGCTATGGTAACAGCTTCAGAGTATTCCACAAGGGGGACTCCCTCTGCTAAGGGAGGAAGTTCACTTAACAACCACTTAACAACCACGTGACTCATTTAACAATCACTGTGGGTTGCTTAACAACTGCGGCAAGAAAGGTAGCAAAATGTGGCAAAATGCACTTCAGACATGTCTCACTTAGCAGCAGAAATTTTGTGCTCCATTGTGGTCATATATCGAGGACTATCACAGGCAAAGTTTTCTTGAAGCCCAGCACAGGGAAGGATTCACTTAATGGTGGAAACCTCAAAAGAGTTGCAGAGAACTCGCTGAGAGAGACTGCCACGCTATGAGCCACAGGTCGTCCCTAGTTATTAAGTGAGACACTGGTAAGTGAATTTTGTCCCATTTTACAACGTTCCCTGAGAAAGTCAATAGTGAAGTGGGTGAAATTGGTTTAGCTGCTTATATGGAGCTGAAGAAAAAATTGCCTTGTTCCCCATTCATTGCCTGGGAAAAATTTAGTACATTTTAGCCTAATCCTCATCTTATTTCTATTTGTTTAGTGACCATTCAAAGTTACAACATAATGAAAAAAGTAACTTATGACCAGTCCTCGCACTTGTAGACATTCATTTACGATCACAACACTGCTCCAAATTTCCATTGCTAACCAAGGCAGCTGAGTGAGATTTGTCCCATTTTACAACTTGTCTTGCCTCCGTTCTTAAGTGAATCATTGTAGTTATGAAGTTACTAAGATGGTTGCTAAGTGAATCTGGTTTCCCCCATTGTCTGTGCTAGTCAGAAAGTCGCAAAAGGGGGTCACGTAACCCCGGGGCGTTGTGACCGTCATAAATCGGCTCGACTTTCCAATCGCTGCACCTCACCGCAGGGAGGCGGAACCGGACATTCCTATATGGTTCCGCCCCAGGCTCCTGATGGACCCGATAAGGTTCCAAAGGGAGCTTGGGCCAATTCCTGTGGACTTCCCCGCGACTCGACTGAGGACCTAGTGGCCGCATGGTTAAGTGCGGCCACGGGGGCCTTGGACCGAGTCGCGCCCTTGCGGCCTCTCTTGCGGCGCCGAACCACCTGGGCTTCTTGGTTCACCGAGGGGCTTAGGGGGATGAAGCGCCACAAGAGACGCCTAGAGAGCAGATGGAGATCTTCTCACTCCGAAGCTGACCGAACACTAGTGAGAGACCATATTAGGACATACTTAGTGGCGATAAGAGTGGCCAAACGTGAGTATTGTGCCACCCTTATTGCATCCGCAGATAACCGCCCTGCCGCCCTGTTTGGGGTGACCCGCTCCCTCCTTCAACAGAGGCCGCGGGAAGCCCCTTTACAGGGTCGAGCAGAGGAATTTGGGATTTATCTGCAGGAGAAAATCACTCGGATTCGGAGCGAGCTACCTTCCATCGACAGTGGTCCAGCCGAGCGGGCCGAGGCTGTTCTTGTGACACCATCTTGGGAGGAGTTTGATTTTGTTACCACCGAGGATATGGACAAGTTGTCAAAGAGACTTAGGGCTACCACATGTTTATTGGACCTGTGTCCCTCCTGGCTTGTACTGGCATCCTGGGAGACGACACGAGGCTGGCTCCAGGGCATTGTCAACGCATCTTTGAGTGAGGGGTCCGTACCTGCCGTCTTGAAAGAGGCGGTAGTGAGGCCCCTCCTCAAGAAGCCGTCCCTGGATCCAGCATTATTAGAGAACTATCGTCCTGTCTCAAACCTTCACTTTTTAGTGAAGGTTGTTGAGAGTGTGGTGGCTCAACAGTTTCCGCGACACTTGGAGGAAGTTGATTATCTAGATCCGCGCCAGTCCGGCTTCCGACCCAAGCACAGCACCGAGACGGCATTGGTCGCATTGCTTGATGATCTCTGGAGGGCGTGGGATAGAGGATATTCCTCTATCCTAGTCCTATTAGACCTCTCAGCGGCTTTTGATACCATCGACCATAGTATCCTATTGCGCCGACTGGGGGGGTTGGGGCTGGGAGGCACCGTTTTGCGGTGGTTCTCGTCCTACCTCTCTGGTCGGTCGCAATATGTGTTGGCAGGGGGGCAGAGGTCGGCCTCGAGGCCCCTCGTATGTGGGGTCCCTCAAGGGTCGGTCCTCTCGCCCCTACTGTTCAACACATATATGAAGTCGCTGGGTGAGATCATCCGTGGTTTTGGGGTGGGATATCATCTGTACGCTGATGATACTCAGTTGTACATATCCACCCCAGACCACCCCAATGATGCCGTCGAGGTTATGTCCCAGTGTTTGGAAGCCATACGGATCTGGATGGGTGGTAACAAACTCAAACTCAACCCGTCCAAGACTGAGTGGCTGTGGCTTCCAGCACCCCGGTTCAGCCAGATTATTCCAACTCTGGCCATTGGAGACGAAACACTGGCCCCCGTGGAGAGGGCGCGCAATTTGGGTGTCCTCCTGGATTCCCGGCTGTCTATGGAGGACCATGTGGCAGCCGTGGCCAGGGGGGCGTTTCATCAGGTACGTCTGATGCGCCAATTGCGCCTCTTACTGGACCGGGGGGCCTTACGCACAGTCACTCAAGCTCTCGTCACCTCTCGACTCGACTACTGTAATGCTCTCTACATGGGGCTTCCCTTGAGGTGCACCCGAAAGCTGCAGCTAGTCCAGAACGCAGCCGCGCGGGTGATTACGGGAGCGCCTAGACACTCCCACATAACACCTATCCTGCGCGAGCTGCACTGGCTTCCTGT
Organism: Rhabdophis nuchalis; assembly: GCA_039707465.1. Lineage (NCBI taxonomy): Eukaryota > Metazoa > Chordata > Lepidosauria > Squamata > Natricidae > Rhabdophis > Rhabdophis nuchalis. The sequence goes on along the minus strand of CM077647.1, from coordinate 4,752,704 downwards.
GGTCTTTCGGGTGCGCTTCAAAGTTTTGATGACCATCTTTAAAGCGCTCCATGGCTCGGGGCCTAGTTATATGCGAGACCGCCTCCTGCCCCATACATCCCTTAGACCGGTACGCTCCCACAGAGAGGGCCTCCTCAGGGTGTCGTCGGCCGGACAATGCCGACTGGCGACACCCAGGAGAAGAGCCTTCTCTGTGGCGGGACCAGCCCTCTGGAACGACCTACCCCCTGAACTCCACACCATCTCCGACCTCCGCCTCTTCCGCAAGTGTCTGAAGACACACCTATTCCATCTAGCCGGCCTTGCGTAACCTCCATTTCTGGCTTAGATAGTTTTAAATCTGGGGATTTTAATTCGGTTTTTAGCACAGGATTTATTATTAGAATAAGTTTTTTAAAATTTTTATATGTTTGTATGTATTTTAACATCCCTGTGCGCCGCCCTGAGTCCGCTTGGAGAAGGGCGGGGTATAAATTTAATAAAATATAAAATAAATATAAATATAAATAGGAGTCAGTTCCCAAGCGTCCGAATTTTGATCACAGGAATGCTGCAAAGGTCGTAAGTGTGAGAACAGTCATAAGTCATCTTTTCAGTGCCATTGTAATTCAGTCATTAAATGAACTGCTATAACTCGAGGACTTCCTGTAATCCTGCACTTACAACCACAATTGGACCCGGGACTTCTATCACTAAGCAATATAGTTGTTAAGTGAGCCACACCCAATTTTGCCAACTTTTTTTTTTGCTGCGGTCATTAAGCGAGTCACCTGGTCGCTAAGCGAATCGTCTTTCCCTCCCTCCCCTATTGCTTTTCGGACAGCCTGGTGAATCCCTTGGCCCCAGGACGCTGCAATTGTTTTGAATATATGCCAGTGGCCAAGGGCCCAGATTTTGATCATGTGACCCCCCCACCGACGTCCCGACAGTCATAAGTATGAGGACCCCTTTTTTCCAGACACCGCTGTCATTTCAGACATCACAAAATGAATGGCCGTAACTCGAGGATTAGCCATCATGCGTTTCGTTTCCTTTTGGCCCTGTTTTGCCTTTCAGCCATGGGCTCCCGCGAAGAAATTTAATTAAACGTATTATGTTTAATTAATTATGTTTATAACATGGAAAGAACGGAAATATAATGCAAGGAGCTGGGAAAATCATGCATCCGATGCCTAATTCATTTTCCTTGCAACAAAGACTTTTATATCCCCTTTTTTTGGCCACCCCCACCTTCCGAATCTGCATAATTATTCATACCTTTCATACTCCTGAATTATTTAACATTTTCGAAAGCCACTTTAAAGCCAGTCCTCGGCTTACGACCACAATGGGGCCTGAAATTTCTGCCGCTAAGCAAACAGTTGTTCAGCGAGTTTCCCCATATTCTCGAAGCTGTCACTAAGTGAATCACTCGGTTGTTAAATGACTCCGGCTTCCCCCATTGGCTTGGCTTGTCAGAAGGTCGCAAAAGGGGATCACATGACACACACCCCACACCCCCGGATAGTGCAACCATCGTAAACTGGAAGGGTCCGTCATTAAGCGATCAGTCATAAATCGAGCATTATCTATAGCTACCTATGCAGGTGTCAGCATTCCAAATAGCATCCAAAAGATGCCTGCAGGCCTGAGAAGAGGTAGTTCTTGACTTATGACCACAATTGTTAAACCAGACGGTTGTTAAGTGAACTTTGCCCCATTTTGCAATCTTTTCTTGCCACAGTTGTTAAGTTTAGTTTAGCTTAGTTTATTTATATTTTTATACCGACCTACTCCCGAAGGACTCAGAGCCAAAATAAAAACACAGATATACAAAAGTTAAAACAATTTAAAAACATACTAAACAGTTCGGCCCATGATAAACTTAAAAACCAAACAGACCCAATTAAAATTAACAAATAATAAAATGATTCAGCACCGTTGTTAAGTGAGTCGCATGGCCGTTAAGTGAGTTCTGGCTCCCCCTCATTGACTTTACTCGTCAGAAGGTCGCAAAAGGGGATCAGGTGACTCGGGAATTCTGCAACTGTCATAAGTACATGCCAGTTTCCAAGGGTTTCCCTATTTTTCAGTGCGGCTGTAATTTCGAGCGGCCACTAAACAAGCGGCTGTGATTTCGAGGACTGCCTGTAGCTGGCAGTGCCTGTCTTGGTTTTGAGGGGGGTCTCAAACCCAGCTAATTTTGAGGGCTGGGGGGGGAGATTTTGAGCTTGGCCTTCCGTTAAATATCTCGCCACAAAAAGTGATCTCCAATTTGTGGGAAGGAGCTCCATACGTTGATTATAGGTTGCACAGAAACCAAGATGAGCATTTATCGTGATTGCGCTGTCAAGCATCTCTCGGAGATTCGCACGCAGGCCGGGCTACGCTCTCCAATTTACAAGAAAATTACAAACTTCGGCAATTCTCCGTCCAACTGAAACTCTGTTTACGCCGAAAACCTCAGCCGTCTTTCTCAGTGACTGGTCACCCCCAAAATATGATCTGTCACAGCTTCCTGGATGCGTTGGTTGTGCCCAGACGTTTCTTCCCCGGGACCGATGGAGGCAGAATTCGAAACCCGAACGAAGGCCTGCCAGGCCTCCCCACAGAGTAACTCTAGACCTTCCCTTCTGCCCCACATGACAGCATTCGAGGGACACTAATAATTATCGGAGGAGATGAAAGGGTTCAGCCACAGTTCTTCATGAAACCCCAGCCTTGGACGATCAGCTCAGAAAAATCTTTCCTGGGGGCATTCAGGCTGAGGGGAGTGGAAAGAAGGGAGAGAGAGAGAGAAGAAAGAAAAAGGAGAAGGAGAAAGAAACAAAGAGAGACAGAAAGAATGAAAAGAAAAGGAGAAAAAGGAGAAAGAAAGAAAAAAAGAAAGAGGAAGGAAGGAAGGAAGGAAGGAAGGAGAGAAAGAAGAAAGAAACAAAGAAAGACAGAAAGAAAGAAAGAAAGAAAGAAAGAAAGAAAGAAAGAAAGAAAGAAAGAAAGAAAGAAAGAAAGAAAGAAAGAAAGAAAGAAAGAAAAAGGAGAAAAAAGACAGACAGAAAGAATGAAAAGAAAAGGAGAAAAGGGAGAAAGAAAGAAAGAAAGAAAGAAAGAAAGAAAGAAAGAGGAAGGAAGTAAGGAAGGAGAAAAAGAAGAAGGAAAAGGAAGGGAGAGAAAGAGGAAGGAAGGAAAGAGAGAAGAAGAAAGAAGAAAAGGAAGGAAGGAAGAAGAAAAAGAAAGAAAGAGGAAGCAAGCAAGGAGGCAAAGAAGGAAAGAAAGAGAAGAAGGAAGGAAGGAGAGAAAGGAAGCAAGGAAGGAAAGAAAAAAGAAGAAAGAAGGAAAGAAGGAACGAAGAAAGAAGAGAGAAAGAGGAAGGAAGCAAGGAAAGAAAGGAAGGAAGAAGGAGAAAGAAGGAAAGAAAGAAGAGGAAGAAGGAAGGAAGGAAGAAAGGAAGAGGAAGGAAAGAAATTAAGGGAAACAGAAGGAAAGAAAGGAGAAGAAGGAAGGAAGGAAGGAAGGAAGGAAGGAAGGAAGGAAGGAAGGAAGGAAGGAAGGAAGGAAGGAAGGAGGGAAGGAAATAGACACACAATGGATGGAAACTAATCAAGGACAGAACCGACATGATAGCAGCCTTCCAATATCTCAGGGGTTGCCCCAAAGAAGAGGGAGTCAAGCTATTCTCCAAGGCACCTGAGGGCAGAACAAGAAGCAATGGGTGGAAACTAATCAAGGAGAGAAGCAACCTAGAACTGAGGAAATTTCCTGACCGTGAGAACAATTAATCCGTGGAAGAGAAGTTGCCTCCAGAAATTGGAAAAGTTTTTTATAAAAGAGTTTGGAGAGCCATTTCTGTGAATTGGGAGAGGGTCTTCTGCTGCTGAACAATTTTTCACACTTATGACCATTACAACATCCCCATAGTCCCCTGATCAAAATTTAGATACTTGACAACTGACTCATACTTATGACTGTTGCAGTGTCCTGAGAGGGGGGGGTGTCATCTGATCCCCTTTTGCGACTGTCTGATAAGCAAAGTCAATGGGAAAGCCAGGTTCACTTAATAATCATATGGCTAACTTATCAACTTAACAACTGTGGCAAGGAAGGGCCTAAAAATGGGGCAAAAAACTCACTTAAAAACTGTCTCGCTTAACAACAGAGATTTTGGGCTCAATTGTGGTAGTAATTCCAGGACTACCCTTAGAAAATGATGGAGAAAAATATTCTGGATTGTGTGACCTTCAGCACTTGCAAAACACAGCTAGATGGAGAAATGGCTTGCAATGTGGGTTGTGCGTACCAGGATGAATAAGCCAGGATTGATGGGTTAAGGCAGAGGTCTTCAAACTTAGCTGGCTGGAGAATTCTGGAAGTTGAAGTCCACAAGTCTTAAAGTGGCTGAATCTGGGGGCCCCTTTGTTAAGATGACCAAAGTGCTTGAGATTTGTGCCGTAAACCAAGTTTACGACAGATCAGAGTTAGTCCAGAGGGTACTTCAGCCCAGGAGAAGGAAGGGCCATTGGTCCCAAGGCCCAGCTCTACCTCTGACCGATGCAGGAAGGTTGCGATGTCCATCTTGACTTTTTCTTGACCTCTGTGCTAATTTTTCCACTTGGAAAGTCCTCTCCGTTGGATCAGAGAGGGTCTGGCTTACACCAACCCCTGAAATGAACCCAACTTTAAAAAGCTGAATTGTCCCCACTGGACTCCTTCAATTACAGAAGACGTTCAAACTGCCCAGGACGTGGAACTGCAACCGTTGGCCATCAGGAAAAATAAATAAATATAATGATAGGCTATTTTAAAACATTAATATAAACCACCCTGCCATTTACGCTCCAGCACGATCTTTGGTGGGTGGGTGTGGGATGAAGGGAAATGCTTGCCCCATTGAACAGGACCGGGGAGGGGTGTGTGTAACATGATAGTAATCTTTTAATATTTGAGGGGCTGCCCCAAAGAAGAGGGAGTCAAGCTCTTCTCCAAAGCACCTGAGGGCAGAACAAGAAGCAATGGGTGGAAACTAATCCAGGAGAGAAGCGACGTAGAACTAAGGAGGAATTTCCTGGCAGTGAGAACAATTAATCAGGGGAACTACTTGCTTCCAGAAGTTGTGGGTTCTCCTCATTTTAAGAAGAGATTGGACAGCCATTTCTCTGAAATGAGATAGGGCCTCTTGCTTCAGAAGGGGATTGGACTCAATGACCGCCATGGTCCCTCCCAATGTTATTCGAGGAGGAGGAGAGAAGGGATGCTGCAAGATAATGAGGGAAATATGTTTCCTTCTCTTCGTAAGATGAGATAGAGATATGGATTAATATTATATGATGTGCTAACATAGTATGATACAGTACGGTAACATAACATCATTTAACAACATAACATGTATATATTTATAACAAAAAATTATATAAAATCTCTTTCTGTCTCTGTTTGTCCATCCATCCATCTATTTACCATATCTATCTATCTATCCATCCATCCATCCATCCATCCATCCATCCATCCATCCATCTATTTACCATATCTATCTGTCTGTCTATCTATCTATCTATCTATCTATCTATCTATCTATCTATCTATCCATCCATCCATCCATCCATCCATCCATCCATCCATCTATCTATCTATCTATCTATCCATCCATCTATTTATCTACCTACCATATCTATCTACCTACCCTATCCATCCATCCATCTATCTATCTATCTATCTATCTATCTATCTATCTATCTATCTATCTATCTATCTATCTATCTATCTATCTATCTATCTATCTATTTTATCTACCTACAATATCCATCCATCCATCCATCCATCCATCCATCCATCCATCCATCCATCCATCCATCTATCTATCTATCTATCTATCTATCTATCTATCTATCTATCTATCTGCTTCTCTCTCATTATAGTAAGAAGAAGAAGAAAAGAAGAAGAAAAAGGCAGAAGGAACAAAACACAATACATCATTCTTAAAAGAAGCGAGGCAAGGAGTCCTAAAACCAGCGGTGTGTTTGCTACTTTTTAATCAGCCACTGTTGGATCCCTGAGTAAGATCTCTGTGGTGAGATCAAGGAAAAAGAGGCATTCAAATACTCTTTTATTAAAATGTCCAATTTAATGCATATATTGTGGGAAAGAGCCTTGGGTCCTGTTGGGGTCATTTGAGATAACCAAGAGGCAAGAAAAAACTTTTGTGAAATGGTTTCTCTAAGGAAAGGTGTTGGCTTGGAGGACCGTTGCCTTCTCAACCGTGGGAAATTTGAGATGTGAGGAAGGAAGGAGGAAAGGGAGGGAGGAAGAGAAGAGAGATGGGGAGGAGGGAGGGAGGAGAGAGGGAGAGAAACAGGGAAGGAAGGGACAGAAGGGATAGAAGGAAGACGAGGCAGAGGAAGGAAGGAAGCAGAGAGAAGAAAGAGGGATGAAATGAAGGAAGAAGAGGAAGAGAAGAGAGGGAAAGAAGGAAATCAAGGGAGGGAGAGGAAAGAAGTAGAGAGAAATAAGCGAGGCATGAAAAAAGAAGGAAGGAGAGGGGAAGGAAGGAAGCCTGGAATGAGTGAAGGAGGGAGGGAGGGAGGGAGAGAACCAGGGAAGGAAAGAGGGAAGGAAGTAGAGAGAAGGAAGGGGCGAATGGAAGGGAGAGGTAGTAGGAAGACAAGGAAGGGAGAGAAAGGATGGAAGGAAGAAGAGAGATGAAGGGAAGGAAGGAGGGAAGGAAGGAAGGAAGGAAGGAAGGAAGGAAGGAAGGAAGGAAGGAAGGAGAATAGAGGGAAGAGAAGGAAGGAAGGAGTTGCCAACATCTTTTGGGGGTCAGTGGGAGGGGGGGGTTGCATGGAGAAAATGCCAAGTGTTTGATGAACGTGGGCTTTTAAGGGGGGCTCTGCCCATCCCAGCTGTCAACATCTGTCAAAAACCATCAGTTCTGGCTGCCTTATCAACTCCTGGAAGTTTTGAGTCCAAGGTTCATCTCCCGCAAAGCACAGTTTCCTCCTGGGAGTAAGCCTCTTCCAATCTCACAATTTCCTCCGCCTTTACTCCAAGGGGCCTGAAGGAAACGGAAGAGGGGCGGGGGCTTCTTCACCCAGGGAAATCTGGGGGCTCTCTTGCATAGGGATGTGGGGGGGGAGGGTGTTACACCTGCATGCCCCCCCCCACCTCTGTGGCTGGGGAGGGAACTTCAGGAGGGTCTAGTGGGGGGGGGGGTTTCCTGGGCTTCTGCAAGCTGCTTGGGGGGGATTCTGGGGAAGGAGGAGGGAGGGAACGAAGGGAAGGTTGGCCCTAGGCTGGCATCTGGCTTGGAGGCCCCGATCTAAAATGGAATTTATCAGAAAAGGTGATCAGTGGCATATATTTTTTTCTTTTCCCTTCCCTTCCCCTTCCTTCCTTCTTCCCTCCCTCCCTCTTTCTCTTTCCTTCCTAGCTTTTCTTCTTTCTTCCCTTCATTCCTCTGGCACTCCCTCCTCCCTCCCTCCCTCCCTTCCTTCCTTTCCCTTCCTTTCTCCTTCTCTATATTTTTCCTTTCTTGCCTCCCTCCCCCTCTCCCTGTCACTTTTCTTTCCTTCCTTCCTTCCTTCCTTCCCTTTTTTGCTTCCTTGCTTCCCTCTTCCATCCTTCCTTCCTTTCCTTTTTCTCCTTCTTTTCTAAATTTTTCCCTTTCTTGCTTCCCTCCCTCCTCCTCTCTCTGTCACTTTTCCTTCCTTCCTTCCCTCCTTCCCTCCCTTTTTTGCTTCCTTACTCACTCACTCCTTCCTCTTTCTCCTTCCTTCCTAGATTTTTCCTTTCTTTCCTTCCCCTCTTCCCTTCTCTCCCTGTCACTTTTCCTTCCTTCCTTCCTTCCCTCCTCCTCCTCCCTCTCTTCTTCTTCCTTCCCTTCCCTTCCTTCCCAAGCGAGGAAGGAATCTGGCAGACGGGATCGCCCTTCAGGGATCCCTCCTCTCGTCCACCCCTGGAGTGGATCTCTCTTCCACTCTGAGCGTCTTCTTTGGATCTTCCTCCTCCTGCTGGGGGACCAGATGCGCCATCCCTTCGCTTCCTCTTCCCATGAATCCCTCCTCAATCCCAACCGGCAACCGCAAGAGGTCGCTGTGCATGTGCAGAGTGCCTGCAAAGCCAAAGACACTCTTACTTCCACCGCAGCCCAGGGGATTTGAACTGGTGCCTCCACCAAGGATGGACCAGATCCTCCGATCCAGTGTTTCTCAACCGTGGCAACTTGAAGATGTCCGGACTTCAACTCCCAGAATTCCCCAGCCAGCATTCGCTGGCTGGGGAATTCTGGGAGTTGAAGTCCGGACATCTTCAAGTTGATCATCTTCTTTAAATACTTTTGAAATCACTCAAGTCAGCTCCATGGCGCCACCTGCTGGTTGCAAGTTGCCTCCGCTTCATTCATTTTTCCCACGGGTAATCCCGGATTTACCTCCTGCCTAGGACCGCCGTTAAGTCATGATGGTCGTAAAGTGAATCACCCACATGATCAACTGATTTTAACCAACTTTTTTTTGTACAGCAGTGGTTGTTACGCAATGTTAAGCGAGCCGTTTCTTCCCTATGGGTGTGTTTATGAAAAGTTGGAAATAAAAGACTTAGGCTTTCAGGATAAAGATGTAAAACCCCAGTCATGTGACCGTGGGACTCTGCAAATGATCCTAATCCACTGTTGGAATTTCAGAATTCGATTGTAAGTACCCTCAGGGAGGTCTGTTGTAACTCCGAGCAGTGACTAAGCAATTGGTCGTAAGTTGAGGACTGCCTGTATTCTTTGCCACGGCGCATTTTTTGACCTGGTTTGACTTACGACCACAACTGAGTCCTGAATGTCTGTGGCTAAGCGAGACACTGGTTAAGTGGATTTCTCCCCATTTTACGACCTTTCTTGAAGCCGTTGTTAAGCGAATCACTACCGTTGTTAAATTAGTCACTCAGTTGTTAAGTGAATCCAACTTCTCCATGGGCTTTGCTGGTCAGGAGGTCACAAAAGGGGATCACATGACCCTGGGACTCTGCGACCGTCGTAAATGAGTCAATTGCCCAGCAACCACGGGGATGCAGCAACGGTCATAAGTTACTTTTTTCAGTAATATTGTAACTTTGGATGGTCACTAAAAAAATGGTTGTAAGTTGAGGACATTGTAACTGAAAACATATCCTAGGTTACTGTGCAAACTATAATAACGATGCACCCGGATAAATATTAAAAGTTTTTTTTTCCTTTTTTTAAAAATTAGAATTTAAGACAAACTCAAGGTAGAATATTTTAAAATAGGAAAAGCAAGGGGAATACCACCCATTTCCTTGTGACTATTTCTCAGGTGTTATTTGGGGAAGCTGATTCAAATTACAGTTGGTTTTTTTTTTTTAAAAATCAATCTGCTTAACCCCATGAGGACTAGGAACCTGGGCCACCTCGATATTTCCTTTAAAATTTTACCGCATTTCAATGTGGGGGGAAATTACATGTATATGGATCGTTGTTGGTTATTTTTCTTTTTTAATGCCCTGTTTTTTTAATCTGTTTTTTTTCCCCGTGGGTTTATTTTCCCTTTGTTTGTTTCTTTAATGAATTTTTTGGAGTTTTGCATTTTAACTTTTTTTGAATAAAATAAAAATAGGAAAAAAAATATTATTATTATTGTTGGACTGCCAGATGCTAGTCAGGTCTCTTTCTCTTGTGGAAAATTACAATATTTCTCCGGGTATCTGTCAAAGTCCATCCTCTTGGATGGATACCTTGGGAAATATTGTAATTTTCCCTTCAGCTGCAATGTTATTTACAGGAAGATTTGCCATTTTAGTGTCTGCATTCAAGATTTGTTTGCGGAAAAGTCACAACTCAAAACTTGCAAGCTTTGTCGCTCGTATTGGTCATACGAGTAGTCCTCGAATTACGGTCATTCATTTAGTGACTGTTTCACAGTTACCACAAGCGATTTACAACCAGTCCTCGCACTTACGACTGTTGCAGCATCCCCATGCGATCAAAATTCGGGTGCTTGGCCAGCGTCCGACAAGGAAAGTTAATGAGGGAACTCAGATTTGCTTAATGACACTGTGACTCACTTAACAACTGCAGTGATTCACTTAACAACAGTGATGGAAAAGGTGGTAAAATCGGGTGTGACTTGCTTAACAACCATCTTGCTTAGGAATGGAAATGCTGGATATAGTCACTGCACCACCCTCAGTTTATTATATAAAATAGCAATGTTATATAAAATAGCAATGTAGCCTTTCGGGTGCGCTTCAAGGTTCTGACGACCATCTTCAAAGCGCTCCATGGCTCGGGGCCTAGTTATATGTGAGACTGCCTCCTGCCCCATACATCCCTCAGACCGATACGCTCCCACAGAGAGGGCCTCCTCAGGGTGCCGTCGGCCGGACAATGCCGACTGGCGACACCCAGGGGAAGAGCCTTCTCTGTGGCGGGCCCTGCCCTTTGGAACGACTTACCCCCTGAACTCCGGACCATCTCCGACCTCCGCCTCTTCCGCCAATGTCTAAAGACATACCTATTCCAACAAGCCGGCCTAGCCTAACCTCCCATGGGGACTTTTAGAAAGTTTTAAATTGGGTTTTTTAACAATTTGGTTTTTAGCATAGGATCGGGATAATTTAATATATATTTTAAATTATGTATTTATTTTTTAATTTTTGTATATTTTTAAATTTCCTGTGCGCCGCCCTGGGTCCTCTGTGGAGAAGGGCGGGATATAAATATAAATAAGAAAAAAAATTTAAAAAAATGTTATGACCGTTTTTTGAACTTAAGACGATTTCAGCATCCCTTAAGATCAAAACTCTTGACGCTTGACAATTGACTCATATTTATGACGGTCACAGTGTCCTGGGGTCACATGATCCCCTTTTGCAACCTTCTGATGAGCAAAGTCAATGGGGAAGCTGGATTCGCTTAATAATCAGGTTACTAACTTAACAACTGTAATGCACAGGTACAGTATAGGTGGGACCTTGCTCAATAGGAGCAACCGTGAAAGGGATCTTGGAGTCCTAGTGGAGAACCATTTAAATATGAGCCAGCCGTGGGCAGCAGCTGCCAAAAAAGCCAACACAGTTCTAGGCTGCATCAACAGAGGGAGAGAATCAAGATCCCATGAAGTGTTAATGCCACTTTTGTAATGTCTTGGGAAGGCCACACTTGGAATATTTGCACCCAGTTTTGGTTGTCACGATGTAGAAAAAGACGTGGAGACTCTGGAAAGAGTGCAGAGAAGAGCAAGAAAGAGGATGAGGGGACTGGAGACTAGGACATAAGAAAAACGGTTGCAGGAACTGGGGATGTCTAGTTTAATAAAAAGAAGGATTAGGGGAGACATGATAACAGTCTTCCAGTATCTCAGGGGCTGCCCCAAAGAAGAGGGAGTCAAACTATTCTCCAAAGCACCTGAGGGCAGAACAAGAAGCAATGGGTGGAAACTAATCAAGGAGAGAAGCAACTTAGAACTGAGGAGAAACTTCCTGATAGTGAGAACAATGAATCGGTGGAAGAGAAGTTGCCTCCAGAAGTTGTGAATGCCCCAACACTGCAAGTCTTTAAGAGGATGTTGGATAGACATTTGTCTGAAATGGTATAGGGTTTCCTGCCTAGGCAGGGGGTTAGACTAGAAGACCTCCAAGGTCCCTTCCTACTCTTTTATTCTATTCTCTATGATTCACTTAGCAACGGTGGCAAGAAAGGTGGTAGAATGGGGCGAAACTCACTGAACAAGCGTCTCACTTAGCAGCAGCCATGTGGGGCGGGGCGGATGGACGTAACTTCGGGATCTTCCTGTCCTTGAGAATCCATCTCTAGGAGGAGGAGGGGGAAAAGTCTCTCCCGTTTATACAATATTTATGTCAGGAGCCGGAGTTTAGATGAATTTGCAAGTCTATTAGGCAGCCAATTAGCTCTGCCTCTCTGTGTCACTTTTAGCGAAGCCTAAAGAGAATTTTAATAACTGCCAGCTTGAAGCCTCAGCGAAGATCAAACTCCCCCGATTACAAACTGCCTTCATTCTCGTGTTTTTTTTTTAGATTTAATTGAGGCGCAACAACTTCTGTAACTAAAGCAGTGTTGGGGGGTTAGTCTTTGCAGCAGCCGTTCGATGCTGGCTCCCTTCGTCGTCCCAGTGAGAGCCTGCAATGCACAAGGGCCCCCAGTGGAGCAGCAAGCCTTCCTCTCCACAAGCCACCCACGCTCCAAAGGCAGAAGGAACCCCGCTCCCTCCTAACACTGATGATGTTCCCTAGTTGGGTCATGAAACGCCAGAAGGAAAATAAACTAGAACAGAGAGCACTGAAGACCCTGCAGGCTTCCTCCTCCTCCACCACCTTCTTCTTCCTCCTCCTCTCAAAACCCTCCACTCCCTACTAGCAGTGGTGATGTTCCCTAGATGGGTCATGCGACAAGTGCAAGAAAAGCATGAAGCTCTTAGAGCACCAAGGACCCCCCAAACTTCCTCTTCCTCCTCCTTCTTCATCTTCTTCCTCCTCCTCCTTCATCTTCTTCCTCCTCCTCCTTCTTCATCTTCTTCCTCTTCCTCCTTCTTCATCTTCTTCCTCCTCCTTCTTCATCTTCCTCCTCCTCCTTCATCTTCTTCCTCCTCCTCCTTCATCTTCTTCCTCCTCCATCTTCATCTTCTTCCTCCTCCTTCTTCATCTTCTTCATCTTTTTTTCTTCTTCATCTTCTTCATCTTCTTCCTCCTCCTTCTTCATCTTCTTCCTCCTCCTCCTTCATCTTCTTCCTCCTTCATCTTCTTCATCTTCCTCCTCCTCCTCCTCCATCTTCTTCCTCCTCCATCTTCATCTTCTTCCTCCTCCTTCTTCATCTTCTTCATCTTCTTCCTCCTCCTCCTTCATCTTCTTCCTCCTCCTTCTTCATCTTCTTCCTCCTCCTCCTTCATCTTCTTCATCCTCCTTCATCTTCTTCATCTTCTTCCTCCTCCTCCTTCATCTTCTTCCTCCTCCATCTTCATCTTCTTCCTCCTCCTTCTTCATCTTCTTCATCTTCTTCCTCCTCCTCCTTCATCTTCTTCATCTTCTTCTTCCTCCATCTTCATCTTCTTCCTCCTCCTCCTCCTTCATCTTCTTCATCTTCTTCCTCCTCCTCCTTTTATCTTCTTCCTCCTCCTCCTTCATCTTCTTCATCTTCCTCCTCCTTCTTCATCTTCTTCCTCCTCCTTCTTCTTCCTCCTCCTCCTTCATAATCTTCTTCATCATCATCTTTATCTTCTTCCTCCTCTTCTTCACAACCCTCCCCTTCCTTCTAGCGCTGATGGTGTTCCCTAGTTGGGTCATGAAACATTTGCAAGAAACACACAACTCACAGAGCAGTAAGGACTCCACAGTCCTTCCTCTTCCTCCTCCTCCTCCACAAATCCCCTTTTCCTTCTAGCACTGATGATGTTACCTAGTTGGGTCATGAAACGTCTGCAAGGAAATCACCAAACTCAGAGAGCACAAAGGTTCCCCCAGCCCCAATCATCGTCGTCGTCGTCGTCGTCCTCCTCCTCCTCCTCCTCTTTGAAACATCCTCCTCCCCTCTAGCACTGATGATGTTCCTCACTTGGGTCATGAAACGTCTGTAAGAAAAACCCCAAGCTCAGAGAGCACCAAGGACACACCCTACACACCCCAATCCTCCTCCTCCTCCAACTCCACACCCTTTCTAGCACTGATGATGTTACCTAACTGGGTCATGAAATGTTAGCAAGAAAGTCTGAATACTCCCTGTCTCCATCCTTCCTGGCCAACGCAGGCCGATGCCGAGAAAGAACAAAACATTCCAGAAATTCACAATGGGCTTTTCAATTTTTGGAAGGAAAGGGACTTTGAAAGACACAAATCACTAAAAGTCTTCTTGGGCTGACACTAACGAAGAAAATAAAATTGCAAGCCAAGCAAATACCACCTTTTGCGCTTCCAGCATCTTGTCGCATTGTGTGGTAAATGTTCCTCTCTAGCTTACTCGTTGTTGTAAATTGCCGGATAAGGTATATTTAAAGTAAAAGCAACAACAATAACAACGAAAATCCTCTTGTTGTTAGCCGCATAAATTTCACTAATGGAGGCTTTCTAAATGCAAATTCAGCTGAATTTTCCTGGAGAACAAGCGACTTCATTACAGGAGACGGTTCCCGTTAGAAACGGCGCCCTCGCTCAGCAACTTCTCAGTTCATCGATTTAATGATTTTATTTCAAAGTGGACAATTAACTGGAGCATCTGTAGAGGAGGAGAGAGGTCAAAAGAGTCAAAATGGTGGCCCCAACCTTCATTGACAAGTTTAGGTTGTCGATTGGCTTTCTTCATTTATCCGTAGGTTACTATTAATGCTGATTTGTCTCAATTCCCCACCGTTTCTGCATTTAGCTTGGTCCAGGAGGCTCACAGTCCTCCAGCTGTAGCAAAATTTGGGCCAATCACCAGGAGACGGGGAGTTCTAGTCCCGCCTTAGGCATGAAAGCCAACTGGGTGACTTTGGGCCAATCACCAGGAGACGGGGAGTTCTAGTCCCGCCTTAGGCATGAAAGCCAGCTGGGTGACTTTGGGCCAATCACCAGGAGACGGGGAGTTCTAGTCCCGCCTTAGGCATGAAAGCCAGCTGGGTGACTTTGGGCCAATCACCAGGAGACGGGGAGTTCTAGTCCCGCCTTAGGCATGAAAGCCAACTGGGTGACTTTGGGCCAATCACCAGGAGACGGGGAGTTCTAGTCCCGCCTTAGGCATGAAAGCCAGCTGGGTGACTTTGGGCCAATCACCAGGAGACGGGGAGTTCTAGTCCCGCCTTAGGCATGAAAGCCAACTGGGTGACTTTGGGCCAATCACCAGGAGACGGGGAGTTCTAGTCCCGCCTTAGGCATGAAAGCCAACTGGGTGACTTTGGGCCAATCACCAGGAGACGGGGAGTTCTAGTCCAGCCTTAGGCATGAGGTCATGTGACCCTCCCCCCCCCATTGGCAACCTTCTGACAAGCAAAATCAATGGGGGAAGCCAGACTCACTTAACGACCATGTTCCTAAGTTAACCACAGCACCGATTCCGTTAAAAAACAAGGTCATAAAATGGGGCAAAACCTGACTTAAAATATGCCTCGCTTAGCAACAGGTCTTAAGCTGAGGACCGCCTATATCTGTTGAGGTCTTAAGCTGAGGACAGGTTGAGGTCTTAAGCCGAGGACCGCCTATATCTGTGTTTCTCAACCTTGGCGACTTTAAGTCCTGTGGACTTCAACTCCCAGAATCCCCCAGCCAGCTGTGCTGGCTGGGGGATTCTGGGAGTTGGAAGTCCACAGGGCTTAAAGTCGCCAAGGTTGAGAAACACTGGCCTATATCTTTGATTAGGAAATTACCACCACCCGCTCCATTAAGTGAGCCCTTGCCTTCAAATCAAGCCATCTTTTTTTCCCTCCTGCCCTTTCAAGCGCCAGGTGCGAATCCAGCCATGAGCTTAATGGTGCTTTCGAGCACCGGAGAGCTTCTCAAGTGGTACAAGCCGAGATGATTTCAGCACCCACCCTATGAGTGCAACGAAGCCTGTTTATCTCAGCGTGCCTCCAAATTGCAATTTTGTTCGTGAAACTCTTCTATCCCACACACAATTTTCCCAGAGAGAAACATATGCATATTCATCGTCATGTCACGAAAATTAGATTTTAAAATGGTTTCCGTCTCTAGGGGAACAGAGTTTCTTTCTGAAACAGAGCATTAAGTTTCCTAAATTAAATATACAGGTAGCGAGAAATCTGGAAAGCTACTTCTGTTCAGAGTTGATAGGTTTCCACTGCACTCTTCTAATTTACTAATATAAACTCTGCAATTCCAAAAACAGCCCAGATTTTTTTTCCCCGTATTGCACCTGTAATTTATTTTTAAAAAAGGAGATAAAAACGAAGCCCAGAAGCATGCATTGAATAACAAGAGAGAGCGAAGGGAAGAAACAGAAAAGAAAAAGAAATACACACAGCCGTGTCAATATTAGGAGAAAACCCAATTTATAGATGTTTCTTTTTTAAAAAGTAGATCCGTTAAACAAAATAGATCCGTTTATTTATTTTTTATTTTATTAAATTTATACCCCGCCCTTCTCCTTGTTAGGACCCAGGGCGGCGCACAGGCATTTTAAAAAACACAAAATACAATAAATATCAATTAAAATCTAATTAAATTCATCAACCCGTGCTAAAAACCCAATATTAAAAACCCTTACCAAATTATAAATTTTCTTTAAAAAGTCAGAAACGGGGGGCTATTCTAGGCCGGCTTGTTGGAATAAGTACGTCTTAAGACGTTGGCGGAAGAGGCGGAGGTCCGAGATAGTGCGAAGGTCGGGGGGTAGGTCGTTCCAGAAGGCCGGGCCCGCCACAGAGAAGGCCCTTCCTCTGGGTGTCGCCAACCGGCATTGCCCGGCCGTTAAAACGTAGACCAAAGTGAACTCGACATTGCACACACACAAAAAAAAGGAAAGAAAATGTTTAAATTCATGCGGTTGAGCTTTAAAAAGGTCACAGAGGCATATCTCAGAAGGCGGGCATCTAGAGGTCATCAAGTCCAACCCCTTGTTCCCAGGGCTCCAGGACACTGGAACCGTCATAAATCTGAGTTTGTTTCCAAGCGTCTGGATTCTGATCACGTGACCATGGGGAATGCTGCGATGGTCGTAAGTGTGAAACATGGTCATAAGTCTCTTTTTTCAGTGTCATTGTAACTTCAAATTGTCAATAAATGAACTGTTGTAAGGGCAGGACTTCCTGTATTTGAATGTCTGATGTTAGTCTTTGGCACTTAGAATGTTTCTGTTGTTCTAGAATCTAGATTATATCTATATCTGTATGTATGTAAAAATTTCCCTCGCACATCTGTGCTAGTCATTCCTGACTCTAGGGGGCGGTGCTCATCTCCGTTTCAAAGCCGAAGAGCCAGCGCTGTCCGAAGATGTCTCGGTAGTCATGTGGCCGGCATGACTCAACACCGAAGGCGCACAGAATGCTGTTCCCTTCCCACCAAAGGTGGCTCCTGTTTTTCTACTTCCATTTTTTACCTGCTTTCGAACTGCTAGGTTGGCAGAAGCTGGGACAAGGAACGGGAGCTCACTCCGTTATGTGGTGTTAGGGATTCGAAGTGCCGACCTCTCTGATCCTCAAACTCAGTGTCTTAGTCACTGAGCCACCGTCCCGTATCTCTCTCTCTCTCTATTTATCTATCTATCCATCTATCCTTTCTCTCTCCATCTGTCTCTCTCTCTGCCTGCCTGTCTACTATCTATCTATCTATCTATCTATCTATCTATCTATCTATCTATCTATCTATCTATCTATCTATCTATCTATCCTCTTTCCCCATCTGTCTCTCTCTGTCTGCCTGTCTGTCATCCATCCATCCATCCATCCATCCATCCATCCATCCATCTATCTATCTATCTATCCTCTTTCCCCATCTGTCTCTCTCTGTCTGCCTGTCTGTCATCTATCTATCTATCTATCTATCTATCTATCTATCTATCTATCTATCTATCTATCTCTACAGTATCCATCGATCCATCATTCCCTCTATCTATATCATCTATCATCTATCCTCTTTCTCTCTCCATCTGTCTCTCTCTCTGCCTGCCTGTCTACCATCTATCTATCTATCTATCTATCTATCTATCTATCTATCTATCTATCTATCTATCTATCATTTATCTATCTATTTCTCTCTCCATCTGTCTCTCTCTCTCTGCCTGTCATCTATCTCTATCTATCTATCTATCTATCTATCTATCTATCTATCTATCTATCTATCTATCTATCATTTATCTATCTATCCTCTTTCTCTCTCCATCTGTCTCTCTCTCTCTGCCTGTCATCTATCTCTATCTATCTATCTATCTATCTATCTATCTATCTATCTATCTATCTATCTATCTATCTATCTATCTATCTATCTCCACAGTATCCATCCATCCATCATTCCCTCTATCTATATCATCTATCATCTATCTCTATCCTCTTTCTCTCTCCATCTCTCTCTCTCTCTCTCTGTCTGTCTGTCTTCTATCTATCTATCTATCTATCTATCTATCTATCTATCTATCTATCTATCTATCTATCTATCTATCTATCTATCTATCTTTAAGAAGATGTTAGATAGCCATTTGTCTGAAATGGTATAAGGTTCCTGCCCACGCAGGGGGTTGGACTAGAAGACCTACAAGGTCCCTTCCAACTCTGCTATTGTATTGTATTGTATTGTATTGTATTGTATGTATCTATCTATCTATCTATCTATCTATCTATCTATCTATCTATCTATCTATCTATCTATCTATCTATCTATCTATCTATCTATCTATCATGAAAGAAATTGTAGCATTTCTTTTATAAATTATCAAAGAAATGTAGAGCCAAAAATTGAGGCTGTAATTTGTGTGTGTGTGTGTGTGTGTTTTGGAAAAAATATAATCACAACTGACTTCCATTTTCTTTCTTTCTTTCTTTTTAGCTTCTTTCTCCTTTTTTCTTCTTCTCTCTTTAACTTTCAGCATTTTTATTTGTATTTGTCCTTGTGTTATCAACTTTAATAATTTTTTCACCCCAAAGTGAAAACTTCCCTTTCAAATCATCGCTTGCAGCAGATGACCCATCTTGCTCCAGATGCTAAAATGCTAAACGGCCTTCAGTATATGCCTAGAGGCACTCTTTCCGCAGGAAGAGTTTTGATTTTCTGAGCGTTGCCATAAACGCTCCGAAATGATCCAAATGATCTTGAGCAAATTAGGACTTTGAAGCATAATTATACATCTTTAACCCTCATTAACCATCTGCCTTTTGAACAGATGTTTTCAAAATCCACTGGAAAAAAATATATACTGTATCTGAATTTATTTTTATTTGCTACCTGCTGGGTCTCGCCCCACGCAACTTTTCCTAGTGTTTGCATGCAAGCGAGTTCTTGTGCATATCATTGGGATAATAATTATTTTCCCCATATATTGTTTTCCCCCCCCAAAAAAAACAATTAGGATTTTTACGGATTAAGTTATTGCCCTGGACGAATACAGTTGCTAAAAAAACAGTCCTTCGATCCCCTAAATATTCTGAATTGAGTTCACAATGGTACATTCCTTTCCTTTCCTTTCTTTCTTTCTTTTCTTTTCTTTCTTTCTTTCTTTCTTTCCTTCTTTTTTGCAACAGGACAAAAGAGATCGCTGGTACGGATTTCAGGGTGTTTGTTCAAGTTTCTAGTTCTCGAGGTTCAGATATTTTTTTAATCAGCAATTTAAAAAAATGAGGGCAGATTTGTTGTTTCTTCTTCTTCCTCCTCTTCCTCTTCTTCCTCCTTCTTCTCCTCCTCCTCCTCTTTCTTCTTCTTCTTCTTCCTCCTCCTCCTCCTCCTCTTTCTTCTCCTCCTCCTCCTCTTTCTTCTACTTCTTCTTTTCCTCCTCCTCCTCTTCCTCCTCCTCCTCCTCCTCCTCTTTCTTCTCCTCCTCCTCCTCCTCCTCTTTCTTCTACTTCTTCTTCTTCCTCCTCCTCCTCCTCCTCTTTCTTCTACTTCTTCTTCTTCCTCCTCCTCCTCCTCCTCTTTCTTCTTCTTCTTCTTCTTCTTCTTCTTCTTCTTCTTCTTCTTCTTCCTCTTCCTCTTCCTCTTCTTCTTCTTCTCCTTCTCCTTCTCCTCCTCTTCCTCCTCTCTCTGTATCTCTGTATCTCTGTTTCTCTGTCTCTCTGTCTCTCAATTTTCTCTAATCTTCTCACTTTTTCCGGGATGAATTTTTAGGGTTTGCGGGCGTTTTCGCTCGTGCCCTGGAACTGCCTCTGTGCTTCTCTTTGCCGCCGCTCTTTTCTCCTTCCTCTTTCTTCCTCCTCTCCGGTTTGGCCTCACTGCCTTCTTTCTTGCTTTGCTTTTGCTTCGTCCCCTCTTTCCCGTCCTTCTCAGACGCTTCCTTTTCTCCTTTTTCTTCTTGCTGCTTCTTCTTTCCTTTCTTCCCCTCTTTCGATTTTTCTTTCTTCTTCTGGGCGTCTACTTTGCCTGATACGGTGGGCACTTCTTCTTCCTCTTCCTCTTCCTTCACTTCGGCTAGACCTGGAGAAGGAGGGGAAAGGGAGGGGAGGGGGCAGAAGCAGAAAATGCCATTAATAAAAATAATGGGGAGGGGGTTTCTTATGGCTCTCTGTGTCGGGTTCTTCTCTTGCAGGCACCTCATGACCCAACCACGTAACATTATCAGTGCTAGAAGGGTCATGAAACGCCTGCAATCCTGCTCATCTTCCTCCTCCTCCTCCACTCCACAACCCTTCTCCCTTCTAGCACTGATGATGTTCCCTAGTTGGGTCATGAGACGTCTTCAAAGAAATTACCAAGCTCAGAGAGCACCAAGGACCCCCACAGTCCTTTCCTTCCTCCTCCTCCCTCCCATTTTCCTACTCTTCCTCTTCCCTCCTTCCTCCTCCCCCTTTTTCCCTCCTCCTCTTCCCCCCTCCTTCTCCTCCACTTCCTCCTTCTTTTCCGTCTTTTTTTCTCCTGTTAGGAATGTGATCCGAATGTTGGGTTGGCAATATATAAACCATGATTGCAATACGGTATCTGCAACTTTAGCTACTGCAGTAAAATGCAGTTGGTTGCTGTTTCCCCAATCGGCCACAAGAGGGAGGCGGAATCACTGTAAGATGCTGATCCTTAGATGATGGCTGTTGTGTATGTCAGGTATTGATCTGGGTGGATAATTGTGAGTTGTGGAACTGTTAGCCAACTTTGAGTAGTATGTTTATATGATTTAGGACTACTTCTCACCTGTTTATGAAGAAGTTTCTATCACTTTATTTTTCTACGAAAGTAAACCTCTATTTGTTTTACAATTCAGTGTGACTGCTAGTACATTTCACTGCGCACTTTCGGTCTCCTAACGGGGATTTCCCTAACATCTCCTCCTCCTCCTCCTCCTCCTCCCTTTTTTCCTCCTCCTCCTCCTCCTCCTCCTCCTCCATTCTTCTTCCTAATTCTTCCTCCACCACCTCTGCCTTTCTCCTCCTTTTGCTCTTCCTTTCCCCCCCTTTTCCTCCTCCTCCTCCTCCTCCCTCCTTTCTCCTCTTCTCCCCTCCATTCTAGCACTGATGATGTTCCCTAGTTGGGTCATGAAATGTCTGCAAGAAAGCCACCCAGCTCTCCAGTTTGTGTCAAATGTTTCCTCATTGTTGTTTTTCTCATTTTGCGCAAAAAGTTCCTAAGTCACTTTGGTTGAGGTGGGCAGCGATGGAAACTGATTAAAATAAAATAATAAAACAGGTAAGTTATTCCTTGACTTACAACCATTTGTTGGAGTGGCACTGGAAAAAAAAAAGGCTTACGACCCTTTTTCACACCTGCAATCCTTTGCCACCTTGTGATCAAAATTCAGGCCCTTGGCCACTGACTCGTACTTACGACAGTCCGATAATCCCCTTTTGCCACTTTATGACGCACAAAGTCAATGGGGAAGCCCGGATTCACTTAACGACCGTGTCACTAACATAATAGCGGCAGCGATTTGCTTAACAGCTTGACAAGGGAGGTCGTAAACTCACTTAACAGGCGTCTCGCTTAGCAACAGAACTTTTGGGCCCAATGGTGGTCGTAAGTCAAGGACTCCCTGTATCTGTTGATTGTGAATTGGCCCAGGTGGGAAGGGAAAAATTAATGCAATTCGTAGCCGGCTGTTAATTTTGGTGTTGCAAAACTCTGTTTAGAAACGTTTTCTGGAGATTAGAGGGTCCATTTGCTAATTAAAAGGAAAAGAAACACTTTTGGCAGAGAGAAGAATTAAAACCTCACTCCAGGGAGTTATGAGCTGTCCTTCCGTAAAGAATACTTTTCGCCAATAACTATATTTTAGTTATGCTCATAATGTTTATTCTAATGGATCACCCACGGCTATATAAACGTCATCCCGACATTAAGTAGAGATTATTTTAAAAGGCCTCTGCTAGCAGAAATATTAAAAAAAGAGCAACAGGGACTCACAGAAAATGCCCCCATGTGGATAAATTTAATCAATGGCTTTAGATCAGATTCGTTCCTAATGTTTATTCTAACTGATCACTGCATAAATGGCATATAGGCAGTCCTTGACATACGACCAAAATCGGGACGAGACTTTCCATCGCCGAGCAAGGCGTTGTTCAGTGAGTTGCACCTGATTTTATGAGCCGTTTTCCCCACGGTTTTTAAGTAAGTCCAGCTGCCCGCCATTGGCTTTCCTGGTTCAGAAACTCACAAAATGGGATATGTGACCTCGGGACATTGTGGCCGTCATACATATGAGTCAGATATCAAGCGCCCGTATTTTGATGAGGTGATTGCAGGGGTATTGCCATGGCCGTCAATTTGAAAAATGGGAGGACTTCCACTCCCAGAATCCCCCATTCAGCTATGCTTTAAGAGGGAAGGGCCTCCACTCCCAGAATCCCCCATTCAGCTATGCTTTAAGAGGGAAGGACTTCCACTCCCAGAATCCCCCATTCAGCTATGCTTTAAGAGGGGAGGACTCCCACTCCCAGAATCCCCCATTCAGCTATGCTTTAAGAGGGGAGGACTTCCACTCCCAGAATCCCCCAGTCAGCTATGCTTTAAGAGGGAAGGACTTCCACTTCCAGAATCCCCCATTCAGCTATGCTTTAAGAGGGGAGGACTCCCACTCCCAGAATCCCCCATTCAGCTATGCTTTAAGAGGGGAGGACTCCCACTCCCAGAATCCCCCATTCAGCTATGCTTTAAGAGGGGAGGACTCCCACTCCCAGAATCCCCCATTCAGCTATGCTTTAAGAGGAGAGGACTTCCACTTCCAGAATCCCCCAGTCAGCTATGCTTTAAGAGGGAAGGACTTCCACTCCCAGAATCCCCCATTCAGCCATGCTTTAAGAGGGGAGGACTTCCACTCCCAGAATCCCCCATTCAGCTATGCTTTAAGAGGGGAGGACTTCCACTCCCAGAATCCCCCATTCAGCTATGCTTTAAGAGGGGAGGACTCCCACTCCCAGAATCCCCCATTCAGCCATGCTTTAAGAGGGGAGGACTTCCACTCCCAGAATCCCCATTCAGCTATGCTTTAAGAAGGGAGGACCCCCCACTCCCAGAATCCCCCAGCAACCATCATGGACTTCAACTCCCAGGTGTCCCCAGCCACGATGCTGGCTGAGGAATCCTGGGTGTTGAAGTCCACGCATCTCAAAGCTGCCCACTTTTGAGAAAAGCTAATGTAAAGTCTTGTCTGCTTGTTAGCAACTCTGGGTTCAGAACCAGTGTTACAAGTCTGGTCCTGTAACCAGTGTTAGGGGTAACAAACATCCCCGTTTGAAAATATATGCGGAATAGTGTAATACACCGGACAGTAAAGAGATACGTTGTTTTTAGCGCACACAAATTCTAAACACTGATAGTAAGAAAATAAATAATCTTTACTTTGTAGCAACTAAAATGCTTTTTCCGACCAGTTCTCAAAATAATAACAGTCGTTCACCAAAACACAGAGTTATCTTACAGTGATGCAAAACAAATACTTCTTCAGCCTTCAGTCTTTAGCTTCAGCTCCTCTGCGGCAAACAGTAAGCACAGGAATCAAAGGGAATCGAAAAGGGAATGAACTGTGTTCCTGAGCTTCCTTTTATGGTAGAGCTGAGAAGCACAGCCAATCAGAATTCAACATAGTTCTTAAAGCTACATAACCTCTTTAAGAATACTGGCTTATATATATTGTCAACCCAATACGAGGCTGAGTACCCTAACATATTCCCCCTTGGGTTGAGCAATATATATTCACATCCTTAAGCCATAAGCATCACAACACTCCTTGAGCCTTCGTAAAATGGCCAGCTATATTATTCTCTGACATACAGTAAATAAGTTTTACCATTTCATCCTTTATACACTCTCTCACATTTAAATACCTAAGATCAGTTTCAATCTGGTCTTTACAGATATATTTGAAGCCATTTGTACAGCCGCCTGGTTGTCCTCATATACGGCCGTTGGAAAACAGAGGTGCCTAAGGATGCAACCCTTATCTCCCCAAAAGGTTCACCGAAGATTTTACGGTAGATACAGCATGCCTCTTTTAAGGGGTTCCCCTGCAAACCCGTGGGCGGTTTGAACCTCTTTCTCACCCACACACTTTTGCAAAATCGAAATAAATTCAAATTCAAATTCAAAAGTTTCTGAAACTTGGCTCCCTCCCTCCAGGACATGTTCTATGAGAAATCTGGCTTTTCGTGTCTCGTCACCTGGAGCTGTTTTTCTCTGTCTCTTAATTACAAGCTGGCCAGATGTTTCTCTGGAACGCCACGTCGCTTCTCGTTGGACACAAATCAAGATTTGTTTGGCTAGAGCAACCAAAAGCAGCTTGTGTCCTCCTGCCACACGCGAGGTGGAGTTATAAATTCAGAGAGGAGGTTCTGCATTGGAGAGGGCCAGAGGATCAGAGAATTGGCGAATTGGGAGGGCCCCCCCAAAGGTCATCTAGTCGCCCACCACTCCGCGACGGGCAGGAACCATCCTTTGGCCATCCTCACGACCACTTGGGCTCTTCTTTCAAGTCCCTCCAAAGTTTGGAAGGAGCTTTTAACGGCCAGGGTCCCTTAGCGGAGCATTTTTAATTTCTAACCCTCGAATTGGAAATGTCCCTTGAGATCATCCAGTCCAACCCCCGCTGCTCGTTGAAGGGACCCTCCGTAGGGCAGTGTAAAAACTGAAAAAATAAGTAAATATCTGTGGTAAAGAATTATCTGGGCTGTACCGAACCCAGGTTTGTCAATAATCCTCTTTCTAGGTAATCCTTGCTTTACGACCAGTGGCTTAGCAACTTTTTAACGTTAGATGGTCCTCCTCTGAGTGACTTATGACCCCTTTTTTTTTAAATGGTCAGGCAGGAAAAATAAATTTACTTAATGACTGTTGTGCTCACTTAAGAACTGTCCTAAAAATACCCTTCAAATCTGGTCACAAGATGTACAACCGCGATGACTTAATGACCGTGATCCCAGTCGTTCAATTCCAGTCATAAGTCAAGGACTACATGTGTCTTACTTATTTCTTGCCAATGCTGCTTCTGTGCTGTTCATAGTTGTTGTTAAGCGAATCACTGCCGTTGTTAACCTACTCACACGGTTGTTAAGTGAAACAGGCTTCCCTGTTGTCTTTCATGTCAGAAAGTTGCAAAAAGGGATCACATGATGTCTGAACACTACAACCGTCATAAATACGAGTCAGTTGCCAAGGCTCTGAATTCTGACCATGCGATCCTGGGGATGCTTTGTGGAAAATGTTCATAAGTTGCTTTTTTTCAGTGATGTTGTAACTTTGACAGCCACTGAACAAATGGTCGTAAGTTGAGGATTATTGTGGTTGAAATTATGTAAATTCTTATCATTTCTTTCTTTCTTTTGTTCTTTCTTTCTTTTCCTTTATTTCCTCCTTCCCTTCTTTCCTTGCTTCTTTCCTTCTTCCTTTTTTCTTTCTTTTTTTTCTTTCCTTCCCCCCTTCCTTTCTTTCTTTCTCTTTCTTTCTTTCTTTTTTCTTTCTTTCCTCCTTCCCTTCTTTCCTTGCTTCCTTCTTCTTTCCTTCCTTCTTCCTTTTTTTCTTTTTTTTCTTTCTTTCCTTCCTCCCTTCCTTTCTTTCTTTCTTTTTCTTTCCTCATTCCCTTCTTTCCTTGCTTCTTCTTTCCTTCCTTCTTCCTTTTTTCTTTATTTTTTTCGCTTTCCTTCCTCCCTCCCTTCCTCCCTTCCTTCCTTCCTTCCTTCCTTCCTTCCTTTCTCTTTCTCTCTTTCTCTGTCTCTTTCTTCCTTTTCTCTGCCTATTATCACTTTTTGCTTTTTAACAATTTTGCAAGTCACTGATGTTTAATAAATCATATCCATTTCCTCATTAAATATTATTTTATTAAATATTAATGTTGTGATATATTAATAATTTGCAATATATTAATAATAAATAATGCATATTTTCCCAGCTTGCTTGGGTTCTAATCCAGGGTTAACTGTCTGAGCAAACTCAATCCTCAATTTATGATCCTAATGATGATCTGAAAGTTCCATCGTGAGTTATGATGGTCATAAGTGACCCAGCAAATCCAATTTTGTGATATTTTTGTCCGTTAAGCCAATACAGGAATGGTTAAGCCAGGGGTCTGCAAAGTTGGCTCTTTGAAGACTGGTGGACTTCAACTCCCAGAATCCCCCAGCCAGCTGGCTGGGGAATTCTGGGAATTGAAGTCCACCAGTCTTCAAAGAGCCAACTTTGCAGACCCCTGGGTTAAGCGAATCAATGATTCCGGTGGTCGACTTTTTGCTGGAAACCATCCAAAAAGGGAAATAATAATAAATAAAAATAATAAAAAAGCAATAAATAGTAAATATAAATAAAAATTAATAAAATACAATACAATACAATAGCAGAGTTGGAAGGGACCTTGGAGGTCATCTAGCCCAACTCCCTGCCTAGGCAGGAAAAATGTGGTTAAAAAAATGTGGTAAATATTTTTATGTGATTGATTGTACATCGGCCGTAAAGCAAAACCAAGCACAGCGCTGGTGTCTATTTCTGGTTTAAGGTAAAGCTGCCCCACAGGAAACAATGAGCTTCACTTAACGACTGCCATAAAACAGGCCGGAAAACATTATTGTCATGATTTACAACCATAATGATAGGCTTCAATGACTAAATATGTTTCCTAAGGATGCCGCCATGTAGCATGTAAATCAAAGAGGCGCCTGGGGATTGCTTGGCTGTGGACGCCATCTTGACCTTTTTGACCTTCTTGTGGGCAACACCCTTCTCTTCCAAACCAAACCCATTTTCCACTTCATGCATCCTTTTAATGTTCGTTTGTTTTTCTTGTCTTTGCAGATTCAACCTTTCCTCAGTTGGCCCTCGACTTCCACCCCCACTTGGCTCCAAAATTTCCATTCCTAAAGTAAGTCGTTAAGTGAGTTTTGCCCCAAAGTTGCTAAGGGAATCACTGCAGTTAGTCACAGGGTTGTTAAGCGAATCTAGGCTTCCCCGTGGACTTTGCTCATCAGAAAAAAGGGGTTCACGTGACCCTGGGACACTGCGACCGTCATAAGTACGAGTCGGTTGCCAAGCCTCTGAAATCTGGATCACGTGACCAGGAGGATGCTGTGAGAATTGTAAGTGTGAAAACCCGTCGTAAGTGTGAAAAACAGTCGTAAGTCCCTTTTTTCAGTGCCGTTGTAACTTCGAGCGGTCACTAAATAAAATGTTGTAAATCGAGGACTGCCCATATCCAAAGCAAAATTGAACTGGCCCAAATTAAATGTGGCATTCTTGCAAAGCTTAGAAAGTTAGCATCCTATATATATCTTCGTCTTTATTTAAGTTGCTAATTAAGCAAATCATCTAAAAGCCCTCCTTAATTTTAGGATCAAGAGGATTCCAGGTCTCAAGAGGGATCTAGAGAGATCAGGTGGCTCATCCCAACCCTCATTGTTCTCTTCCTTCGAGTTCCCATCTCTCCCAAAAATCAACTGACCGATAGCAGCTTTTAATGCCTAATTTTCTTCCCTCTGTTCTATCAATCAACTCCACTGCACTGTACAGTAGAAGCCATTTGAAGGCACAACAGGCTGTATCTTAACAGAACACAGACCCCTAAGGGATTTTAGGGCTGTTCTTACCCCCAAAAGTATTTGTTTCCAGATACTAAGTCATCTGTATACCATCTGGTTGAAATTGTTCAAGGCATTCCAGGATTATGCTGGTGTGTACACACACACACACACACACACACACTCACTCACTTTCCTTCATCACTACAATCTTCAGCCTCCCTCCTTGATCTTGCGAGGGAAGTTTTGGTGGGCATATATTCCGATTTATTATAAATTAAGCAGAATTGTTTATGCAAGCAGGATGACGCACCGCAAAGGATTATGGGCGTCCAGACGGGTGTCACCAGAAGGCGGCAGGAAGAGGTGCATTTCACCCCCAGGGTGGTCAAAAAAGTCAAAATGGCGACCCCCCCAATGGTACAATAGACTGCACATTTGATTAAAAAAATGAGAAAATCTTGAATTTTTTTGAGTCCTTGCTGCAGATTTTTGATTCCTTTGTGAGAACAAACTAGACTCCCATGTCCCACAAAGTCGCAGGAAGCAGTCCTCAATTTACGACCAGTTGCTGAGGTTGAGAAACTCAGGTTTAAGGTAGTGCTCGATTTACGACCATTAGCTTACTGACCAAAGTTGCAACAGCGCTGGAAAAAAGGCGGCTTTTTCACACTTATGACCATTGCAGCCTCCCTGATTAAAATTTGGACACTTGACTCATATTTACGACGGTTGCAGTGTTGCAGTGATTGCCCTTTTGCGACCGTGTGACGAAGGGGGAAGCCAGGTTCGCTCAACGGCCCTCTTCCTCACTGAACAACTGCAGTGATTCGCTTAACAACTGTGGCGAGAAAGGTCATGAAGTGGGGCAAAGCTCATTTAACAAACGTCTTGACGGCGTTGAGGAAAGCGCTGCGCCTCTGCGTGAGCGCCTGTTGAGAGCTGCTGTTCGTGAGGTTTTAGGGGCCACGGTAGAAAAGAAGTGATGCGGCCGGAGGAGGGGAAAGGCAGAGCGCAGCAGAGAGAGAGAAGGAGAGAGAGACACACGCAGGATCGCGAATGGAGAACAGCGCTGGAGAGGAGAGTGGAAAGCGGGCGGCGGGCGCCCTCTAGTGGGCTTCTCCCGCAACTTCCTCTTCTTCCTGGACGGCCGGAAGGGAGGCGAGCGGTCGCGTTTCGAGCTGGCCCGAAAGAGTCGGCAGGCTGTCGGTGGAGCCTGGAAGAGGCAGAGAAGCAGGAGAAGGACAGGGCAGGACAGGACAGGACAGGGGGAGGGAGTACTGAAATGGAGGGAGAGGAGAAAAAAGAGGACAGAAGGAGGAGAGGGAAAGAGGAGGTTTGAAAGAAAGAGGGAAGGAGGAACGGCGAAGAAGGAATGTAGGATGACAAAAGAGAGGAGAGGAAAGCAAGAGAGTTGAAAGAAAGAGGGGAATAGTGAAGAAGGAAATTAGGATGAGAAAAGAGGGAGGGAGGAGGGAAGGAAGGAAAAAGAGGGGGAAGGAAACAGGGAGAGGGGAGTTAGAAATAGAAGGAAGGGAGAAGGAAGGAGGGGAGAAAAAAGAGGACAGAAGGAGGAGAGGGAAGCAGGAGGGTTGAAAGAAAGAGGGAAGAAGGAATGGTGAAGAAAGGAGGGAGGGAGGATGAGAAAAGAGAGGAGAGGAGAGGAAAGCAGGAGGGTTGAAAGAAAGAGGGAAGGAGGAATGGCGAAGAAGGAAGGAAGGGAGGATGAGAAAAGAGGGAGGGAGGAGGGAAGGAAGGAGAAGAGAGGGAGGGAGGGAAGGAAGGAAAAAGGGGGAGGGAAGGAAACGGGGAGGGGAGAGAGAAATAAAAGGAAGGAACGGAAGGAAGGAGAGGGAGAAAAAAGAAGAAAGAAAGAAGGTTGAAAGAGGGAAGAAAGAATGGCAAAGAAGGAAGGGAGGGAGGATGAGAAGAGAGGAAGGGAGGAAAGAAGAAGAAAGGGGAGAGAGTGAGAGAAATAAAAGGAAGGAAGGAGAAAATGACAAAGGGAAGGAAGGAAAAGGGGGAAGGAAGAAAACGGAGTGGGAAATAGAAGGAAGGAAGAGGGAAGGAAGGAGAGGAGGAGAAAAAAGAGGAAAGGGAAGAAGGAATGGCGAAGAAGGAAGGAAGGGAGGATGAGAAGAGGGAGGGAGGGAGGAAAGGAGCAGAGAGGGGAGTGAGTGAGAGAGAAATAAAAGGAAGGAAGGAAATGAAGGAAGGAAGGAGGGAAGAGGGTGGAAGGAGGGAAGGAAGGAAGAGAGGGAGAAAGGGAAGGAAGGAAAAAGGGGGAGGGAAGGAAACAGGAAGAGGGGAGGGAGAAATGGAAGAAAGAAGGGAGGGAGAGAGGAAAGGAAGGAGGAAAGAAAAGAAAACCATTAAGAGTTCAGAGCTGGTCACTTACTTAAGCCAATGGACTTGTGACCATGGTGGAAAGAGCTGCCACATCTGCGGGTCACCTGTCAGTCTGGCTCTTGCAAGAGGCAGGTGTGTCACTCAGCCTTCTAATTGGGGGGGGGGGAGAGACACAGCTGGCTGCAGTTCCTTTGTGTAAAGGCCGTCCTTGACTTACAACCACAATGGATACCAGAATGTCCCTCTGCTAAGCAAGACCACCGTTAAGCGTGTCCCACCTGATCTGACAATCTTTACGCCATGGTTGTTAAACCAATCACCACACTTCTGGACAAGACAAGTCAATGGGCCCAGCTGGATCCGCTTAAGGACTGAGCGATTCACTTAATAACTTCACTCATTCACTTGCTTAGCAATGGAGAATTCCGCTCCCTTTTGTGGTCATAAGTCGAGGCCTCCCACCTACGTGACACCCCAATTTTCACCCTCCTCTCCAACCCCAGAGAAAAAAAAAACGGGGGTCCTCACCGCCTGGGATCTCGGTCAGTTCATTGAGGGGGGGCACAGTGTCCAGCTTGTCTGCGTACATTTTAGCGGCCTGCCTCTTGGCATAGCGGGCCTCGATCTCCTTCTTGGTCCTCGGGATGCGACATTTAAAGATGCAACAGAGGGTGATGACTAAAACAGGGAAGAAAGAAGGAAGAATTGGCTGGAGAGAAAGGAGGGAGTGGCTTAGCCAGCTAAGGAGCTTTCCCCCAACCCCATGGGACGAGGGACACACACACCCCATAAACACACATTGGGGGGTTCCCCAAAGGAAAGGCCCCTGGATTAAATGTTTAACAATTGGAAATGAGTAGTGAAAAGCAAGGGGAAAGATGCAGAATAGAGAAAAAGGGGGAAATAAAAATGAAATGAAAGGAGGAGGAGAAGAGAGGAGAAAAGAGGAAGAAGAGAAGGGAGGAAAGAAGAAACAGAAGGGGAAGGGACAAGAGAGAAATAAGAAAGGAAGAAGGAGGGAAAGTTTTTGCTGATGGGGGTAGTTGGCAGCTGAAAACTCTGGAACAACTGTTGGAAGAAGGAATTATTTTAAATTGGCTACATTATAAACAGCTACAGATGAGATGGAAAGAAGACCAAAGAGTTGGATTCATGGACAATGAAGCAGAACTGATTAAGCAGATAAAAGAGACTGGCCCAAAGCATATCAAAAGAATATATAATGTACTGTTAGAAAGGGATTCAGAAAGTGAATTGGTTAAGGATTGTATGATTAAATGGGCTCAGAATTTTTGGCGAACCTGTCATGTTGGAGACGTGGGGAAAAATATGGGTTAAATTGTGAATGTTAAATTTACACAGTCACAGAATTTAAGGGAGAACTTTTATAAAATGTTTTATAGATGGTATTTAGATCCTAAGAAATTACCATGTATGTATCCTAATGTTCAACTAAAATGCTGGAGGTGTGGGTGTTTAGATGCTACATTTTTTCATATATGGTGGACCTGCAATAAGGTTAAAAAATATTATGTAGCTTTTAGGTAAGAATGATTAGATTGATAAGGTAATAAGCAAGGGGAACAACATGAAGAGAACGAATAACATATGGGTTGTTTGGAACTATTAGAGTGGCGTATAGTGGAAGTCTGGGGGGTGGGGTGGAACGGGAGGTGGGGGAGGGTTAGGGTGGTTAGGGGAGGGAAATATATTTGTATAAGATTTATATGAATTAGCTTAAATGATGGGGACAAGGTGGTAATGTTATGTTATGAGAAATCTATATTATGTTGGGTGGGAGGAGGGGGGTATAGTATTTGTATCTGAATTACATTATATGTGTGGGGGGGAAAGGGGAGGAATTTGTCTGTATAAAACTCTTTCAATAAAAAAAAGGAGGGAAGGAAACAGATAAATGAAGAAAGAAAGAAAGAAGAGTTACAGGAAAAAGAAAAGGATTGAAGAAGAAAGAAAGAAAAGAAAGAAAGAAATAAAAAGAGATAAAAGGGATAAAGGAAGAGAAAGAAATATGCAGGAAGGAGGAAGAGAGAAAAAGGGGAAAGGAAAGAAGGAGAAAAAAGAAAGACAAAGAAAAAAGAAAAAGAAAGAAAAAAGATTATAAGTTGAAGACTACTCTGATTTACGACACTGTAAGCGGCCCTAAGTCACTTGATAAGTGGACAGCCTATTAAATAATCATTTTTAAAAAGCTAAATTAAGCTAAATTAAATTAAACAGTCCCTTTTTTTCAGCATCACCATAACTTTGCAACGTTGCCAAATGAAAGGTCGTACGTGGAGGACTTCCCCCTGTCTAGGGAACCCCCACCATAGGAGCCTGGCTCCTGGGGGCCAAAGAAGGCATTCGCAAGCCCTTTTGGGTGCCTTGCTGAGAAAGGTTCACTGGGAAAGCTCAACCATGTGCCAATTGGCAAGGTCAAAACGTTTTGAGTAACTTCGCCATCCGGCACACTCCGCACCCACGGCCTGCGCGACGCTCGTGAAATTAAACCTGCCTCGAAATAAAAATAAAAAACAGGCTTCTTAAAAAGCTTGTTTGCTCTGTGGGTCTGTTTTCACTGTCAGCCGCGGGAAAAATCTACGTTTCCCGCGATGATGCCTATTTAATGGGGCAAATATTTCCTCCGCTGCCCGGGAACATTTTCTTCCAGCCTTTCTCTTGCGATGCCAGCAGGCAGGCTGCAAGACCTGGAAAACGGCCCGTGCCAGGTGGAATCAATGGGGCGTGCGGTGGAACAGTTGCCGTTTGCTTAACTCCCGGGGATAGGAGAGAGTTCGGATCGTGTCATCCGTGCCGCCATTATTTACGGCTCTAGAAAACCATCCAGATTCTCCGCTGCAGGCAGCAGTTCAAGCTGAAGAGCTACAGAGGCTGGTCCTGATGGGGTGCTGTTGGCTCTGCAACAGTCCTTGACAACCGTCCAAAGTTACAAAGGCGTTGAAAGCACCGACTTATGACCGTTTTTCACACTTATAACCGTTGCAGCATCCCTGTACTCGTGTGATTAGAAATCAGAGTGTATAGAGGTAATCCTCAATTTACAACCACAACGGAGCCCCAAATTTCTGTGGCTAAGCGAGGACTTTGTTAAGTGAGTTTCACCCCATTTGCTGCCGTTGTTAAGTGAATCACTGCAGTTGTTAAGTCAGTCGCATGGTTGTTAAGTGAATCTGGCTTCCCTGTTGCCTTTGCTGCTCACAAGGGGATCACGTGACACTACAACCGTCATAAATACGAGTCAGTGGCCAGTTGCCTGAATGTCGATCAAGCAACCACAGGGATGCTGCAACGGTCGTAAGTGTGAAAAATGGTCATGTCACTTTTTATCAGTGCAACTGATAAACAGTCACTAAACAGACATTTGTAAGTCGACTTCCCAATTGAGCCAAAATTTCTGTTGTTAAGCGAGACATCTTTTGAGTGAATTTTGCCCCACTGTACGAGCTTTCTTGCACAGTTGTTAAGTGAATCCCTGCAGTTGATCAGTTAGCAACCTGGTTGTTGTTAAGTGAATCTGCCTTCCCCATGGACTAAAGGTCGCAAAAGGGAATCACGTGACCCTGGGGCACTGCGCCCGTCATAAATCTGAGTCAGTTGCCAAGCCTCTGAATTTTGATCGCGTGACCCTGGGGATGCTGCAACTTTGAAACTTTGAGTCTGAAGGAAGTGTGAAAATGTTACTTTTTATATTGCCGTCGTAACTTTGGACCGTCACTAAATGAAGTGTTGTAAGTTGAGGACGATCTCTACTGAGGGAGACCAAAAACCTGTTTCTTTTATACTTCCCAAAAGGAAAGAGGTGAGGGAAAAAAGCCAAGATGGCGGACGCAAATGTGCAAATAAAAATTCCCGGTTGCCATTTTGACTTTTTTGACCTCCCTGCCAATAAAACTGGTACTGGAAGGACTGAAATTTTTTAAAAAGAAGGAATAGCACTTACTAACACTCAGCACAAAAATGGCAAAAATCCCAACCACTTGCCACAGTCGCAAACCCCAGATCACCACAGTTTCCGAGGTGACCGGATCTGGTTTCTTCTTCGGCGGTTCGGTGGTGGCCTGCGGAAACACGAAAGAGGCGAAAGGAAGGAGGCTGAAGGCAGAGGGGATTCTGGGAAAGGGCCACCATCTTGGCTGACGCAGCCAGTAACAGGCGCAGAGCCTTATGGGAAAGGGGAAGTTGGCAATCGCTAGCGGCTTCGACTTTTGTTAATTGCAAGTCTTGTGAGGCAGCTGTTGGAGAACTAATTGTAAGAATCCAGAGTTCAAATCCCAGCATGCCGGATGGGGAATTCTGGGAGTTAAAAGTCTAAACCAGGGGTGGGCAAACTTTTCAACTTTAAGTCTGAAGGACTCCAGCTCCCAGACTTCTCCAGCCAGCTTTGCTGGCTGGAGAAGTCTGGGAGCTGAAGTCCTTCAGACTTAAAGTTGAAAAGTTTGCCCATCTATGGTCTAAACAGTTTAAAATGATCAAGCTTAAAAAAAAACACCCACATATCTAAGGGACTTAGAGAATCGAACATGTTCCGAGTGTTGCTTAACTACAACACCCAGCATCCTCTATCTTGAACTTCTCTCCTTATCTGGGCCTGCTGGGTGTTGTAGTCGGCCGGCATACCCTGAGCACAATTGAGTCGGAAATTTCTATTACTAAGTGAGGCATTTGTTAAGTTAGTTTTGCCCTCTTTTATAATCTTTTTAAGGGTGGCTCAGGGGCTAGGACGCTGAGCTTGTCGATCAGAAAGTTCGGCACTTCGGCGGTTCGAATCCCTAGCGCCGCGTAACGGAGGGAGCCCCCGTGACTTGTCCCAGCTTCTGCCAACCTAGCAGTTTGAAAGCAGGTAAAAAATGCAAGGAGAAAAATGGGAGCCACCTTTGGTGGGAAGGGAACAGTGTTCCGTGCGCCTTCGGGGTTGAGTCATGCCAGCCACATGACCATGGAGACGTCTTAGGACAGCGCTGGCTCTTTGGCTTTGAAACGGAGATGAGCACCGCCCCCTAGAGTCAGGAACGACTAGCACATATCATCTTTTTACCCTTTTTAGCTGTAGTTGTTAACTTAGTCACACAGCTGTTAAGTGAATCTTGCTTCCCCATTGACTTTGCTTGTCACAGAAGGAGATCACAGGACCCCCCACAGGAAGCTGCAACCGTCATAAATATGAATCAGCTGCCAAGCACCTGAATTTCGATCTTGTGGCCACGGGGGAGGCTGCCACGGTCGTGAATGTGAAAAACGATCATTTTTCAGCGCTGTTTCGAGTTCGACCCGTCACTAAGTGAACCGCTGTAAGTCGAGGACTGCCTGTGCTTCATTTAATCTTGGTTTTTAATCTTTATATCTTTTCCTTTCCCCCAATCCCTGTCGCCACGGAAGGGCGTGGGAGGGCGTGGGAGGGGGGGCGTAGTGTTCCACAGTCGCACTGAATTGTGTGCAAAATTCACAGGGGACGGAGAACACAACTCTTCGACACACTCCTGCAAACACACACAAAGCTTTTTGTCCTCGTGTAGGGCTCTATTTATGATTTATTTCCAGGTCATTGTGTTCCTCACCTGTCCGTCTGCAATTTCAGAACATACTCTGTCTTTTGTTGAGGTGCGGTGTTGTGTAAGTGTGTCACCACTTTTTAAAAAAAGAAGTAGGACGCTAAATTGTGATGTCTAACACACGCATACACACACACCCTCCTCCTACCAAGCTCAAAATTGCTGCATTTATCTCAAGTACGGGTAGTCCTCGCTTTACGACCACAATCAAACCGCTTAACGACACAACCTACCACACTAGAAGGCCCCTTGACATAAGCCAGGCGGTTATTCAATGAGTTGCACCTGGTTTTTTAAAAAGTTTTTTTGGCCAATGGTTGATCAGCAAATCCTGCTGTTGTTAAGTGAATCACACGGTCGTTAAGTGAACCCAGCTTCCCACAATGATTTCCGCTTGTCGGGAGCCAGCTGAGAAGGCCGCAAACAGTGATCACGCGACCCCAGGATGCCGCAGTGGTTGTAACTATATTCCGGCTACCTTTAATGATGTGAACGATGTTTAATGATGTTTTCTGACAAGCAAAGTCAAAGCTGGATTTGCTTAACAACTGCATGATTTGGTAAACCTGCAATTCGCTTAACAACCGTGGCATTAAAAATCTGGCGTGGCTCGTCTTGTTTAGCAACGGAAATTCTCATCCCTAGGTTTGGATCAAGGGCTGTGGCCATAAGTCAAGGACCCCCTGAATTACGACTTAGCTGTCTATCCCAATCAATAGCTAGAACTTAGATTTTTTTGCTTAGCAGTAAAATTCAGAGCCCCTTACTCCCAGGGAAACCTAACATACATGCCTGTGTAGCCCATAATATATATGTAATTTCTCCCAAATAGGTCTGTTTCGGGGGGCCTTTGAAAATGTTAAATTAAATAAATATTCAAGCGCCAAAGCCACAGTGCTGAAAGTCAGAACCATCCAGAATTTCCTGGAAAATCTCTCTCTCTTTTAAAGATTTTTCTTGGAGGTTTCCGTAAAACTTTTCTGATACTCGACTAAATACCTTTTTTTTTGGCTCTTAGGAATTTCCTCTTTTGTTTGCAAAATCCCTGGCCTAAACTTAGCCCAAATAAAAACCCCAACCAGGATCTCGGTAAATTTCCTTTATGACAGACCTCTGTCAGGGCTGGGCTGGATGTCAGACTGATGGGGAAAAAAAATCAGATTTTTGCAGCGCAAAACTAAATACAGGTAGTCCTCACGTTATGGCTACCATTGAGCCCATAAACTTCAGTTGCTAAGTGAGACAGTTGTTAAGTGGATTTTGCCCCATTTGCCGACCGTTCTTGCCACAGTTGCTAATCGAATCCCTGCAGTTGTTAAGTGAGTCAGATGGCCGTTAAGTGAATCTGGCTTCCCCGTTGACTTTGTCAGAAGATCGCAAAAGGGGATCTCGTGACCCCGGGGACACTGCAACCGTCGTAAGTATGAGTCAGTTGCCAAGCGTCTGAATTTGGATTGCATGACCCTGGGGAAGCTGCAATGGTCATAAGTGTGAAAAAAAGGTCGTAACTTCGAACGGTCACTAAATGAATTGCTGTAACGTCGAGGGCTACCTGTATTTGGGGAGTTTCAACCTGCAGGCTGGCTTGCCTTCTCATTGTTTATTTTATTTATTTAGAATATTTATATAACCGCCCTCATCTTTCAATCAACTCTCCGTGTCACCCAGTCAGAAAATAAGAGATAATCAGATTAAACCGCTAAGACTCAACCCATGAAAACATTCAAAACAAACGTGGCAACATTCGCCTCTTGGA